>JAACJN010000033.1:0-377373 GCA_013368555.1 Collybiopsis confluens
GCGTCAGGCATGTTGGCCCTACTTGAATGATACTTAGACAGCAGCGCAAGCCATGGCCCTTTTATATTGAGGGTCAACCGACCAGGGACCCTAATTCAAGTTGTTGGGCTTTTCTCACATTTTCTAATTCGTGTCCAACGCGTAGGTTCTCCATATTAAGTAACACTTGTTAAATGGGGACAATGTGCTCCCACTCCAACTTGACATGACGTTCCCCCCGCGCTTAGGTTTATTGCCCCGCGCCGAGGTTTTAAAGACCCCTCGAGGTTTCCAATGCCCCCCGCACTTTATGTAAATGCCCCGCGCTTTCATGTGCCGAGCTTTCAAACGTCCCGAAGTTCAACTGCCAGGCTCATCTTTCTCATTTACCAGGAATTGCATGAAGCCAAGTTCATCTACAGCTTGTGTCTCTCCGTATATACTTACATATGGACATATCAGCCAGTCTACAGATAAAATCATGAATCCGTACTGCTACCATATTACAGAATATCTATTACAGAATATCTTTAGATAGTTGATCATTGTTAGCGCCGCATGCCGCGGCAGTCCCCGACTCCTACCTATCGGCTTTGGTTGGGACAAGGCACGTCAGTACATACTGAATTGAACGTCTATCGATAGCTATTGTTGGAAGGTGATGGACTCTGAGATATTTTCCGACGATCTGATCCTACAAAGCCTCAGGCCTCAGGCCTCAAGAGCTCAAGGCCTCACGCGCACGTCCTGCCGGAGGTTCATGAGGACCCACCACATGATTCTGTTCCTTTTCCTTGTCGAGACAACAGCGTGAAGCAGCCCCACTCGTGCCTGACCCCATAACCCAGAAAAGCGTAATGCGCCAACCACGTCATATTGTACATTCAAACTAAATAATCTTCCAACTCTGTTTTGGCCATTCATCATTTTCACTGTGAACGAGCATCAATTGACAATTGCAGACCAGACCTTAGAAAAACTCTTCATTCATTGGTCAAAGTCGCCGCTGAGATGAGATCTTTTGCTTGTGGCGTGCGAGGGACAATCGAACATTGGAACGGTTTGGGATGGCTAAAATGACAAGTCATTGAGAAACGACAACAAGTGCAACATGTTGACTCTCAAATCTTACCGAAAAAATCCCTCGGTAAATTCACCGGAAATGTCGATCTCGTTTCCGTTTTCATCTTTTGCTTTGCCCAGAGCGAATGTCGCGAGAATGGAGGCAATGGCGAGCCATATCGTGTTATCGGCCATATGACGACCAGCACAGACTCTGGAAGGAATCAATATAGAAGAAGGCCGGATATCTAGCGTCATGGTGCGCACCTTCGTCCAAAACCGTATGCAAGAATATCATTGGCTTCTAAAAGGGCCATCTTCTGACTCGATGAAGCGTTCAGGAACGAACTCATGTGGTTCATAATAAATTTCGGGGTCCCGATTCATAGCCCTTACAAACTCGCTCGGTAAGTACCATGCCTGCTGTGTATCTACTGACACACCAGATGTTGGGGATAACTTCACAGCCTACAGAGACAATTGAATGCATGGTTAAGAGTTCACAGAGGATCAGTTCACAGAGGATCAGACCTTTGGGGATATGATAACCGCCGTATGTATCATCTTCAGTCGACTGGTGCGAGAGGCCTATTTATCGTTAAGCTTTTCGCTGATTGGTTGTTTTCAAAGAGTTATCAAGGGGAACAGCAGGATGTAACCTCATTACTTCGCGATAGATGGCCTCTACGTAAGGAAGAGAGTTGCGGTCTTCGAATGTGGGCAGCCGGTCTCTTCCGACGACCCGATCCAATTCTTCTTGCCCTTTCCGCTGTGTTTTTTGATAGAGACACATGCAGAGAAAGAAGGAACCGATAGATGACACGGTCTATTCGCTCACGAGCTAGAAAATCATCTTTGGGCTGCTGAACAATCTACTGACCGTGTCTGCTGCAGCTAATCAGACATGCAAAATTAGAAGTCATTCCTGCACTTGTTAAAATGATCGGTCTGGCTTACCTATGAAACTGACGAGGCCCATGGACTGGATTGCCTCGATCTGTGCTAAATTGCCTTCACTCTTCATCACCAATTCCGCTATGAGAGAAGTCCTCGAACCACTTTTCTGCATAGTAGGTTACCTATCGGAACTGGGATCCTGGGCACTAGAAAATGAATACTACTCACCAGATTATCGACGGCTATATTAAAGGGGATTGAATTAACCTCCTTTAAAATCGCAGAGCACTCGATTGCTTGCTGCTTGAATCCACATCCGGGGAGCCAAGCAGGCACGAAACGAAGGAACGGAAATCGTTCGAAAAGAGGGAAAGTGCCGTTCACAAGCGAGGCGCCGGCTGCTGCGTTTGCGATGATGCTTTTCTTTGCCAAAGGATGATCGGCTGGAATATCAAGACTGTAGAGGGATTCATAAATGACTCGCTGAGACAAACTGCGGAGAGTTTAATCAGGATACCATCATTTGACCACAGATATTCTAACGTACGCCATAACATGCTGCATAAAGTTATTGGGATCGGTGATTAAACTGTTCAGAAGTTCGTGGGTCTTGTGATATTGCGCTGGGAAGAAGTAGGGCACAGCAGCCTGACGAAAGCTCTGTCGGAATAGCTTCCTATGGAATCGCCAGTCCGAGGAATATCTCTGTGGTATGGCTTTCAGCTTGGTATGTTTGATAAGACGTGTACTGTTTCACAAATCACTTGCCATGAGTGAGAAAATGGTCGAGGTCCCGAACCTGCCAAATGCATCATTTAAGTATCCATTGAAGCAAATTGCAATGATATACTACTCTTACAGGTCCATCACTGGCGTTACTCTACGGTCAGAGTAGATACGGGCACGCTTCTCCAATAGGTCAATAGCGACTCGAGAATGGTTGAGAATCAGTATGTTCCTGTCTTGCAGATAAACGAGTTCGCCTGTGAAGCCGAGTAAATATCAGTACCGTTCAGGTTTGAGTCTAGTTACTGACCAAAATCATTTCCCCACTTTTGATATTGAAACCAAGGGGCCAAGGCTGGCATGCTAGTGAGCCCATTCGGCCCCGGAGGACAAGAGAGTGCGGAGGGAGATTTTCGGAGCCAGAAAAAAGCAAAGTAGTTGAAAACGAGAATGGCAGCAACTAGTGTGAGCGATAAGGTAGAAATGGGGTCAAACATGTTGGTACTTGGATGATGATAAACCGCAAGGGAAACTCGATATAAAAGAGCTATGGCTCCTTGGGACCTTGATATTCACCCGATGGTCATTTGTTAAGATCCGCGGGATAGACAGCCTGGATTGGGTTAGGTATATCACAGGTAAGATGCATCCTCGAACCTTAAACGACAGTGGTCTCCTTGGTGGTGACAATAAGACGACCTTTGCGGACTTACATTCAGCAGCATCGAGATAGTCCAAAACCACTCCTTCAACGAACGTGCTGATTCACTGTCTGTATATTCCTGCTTTGCATATATTGAACCCAAGCGTCTGAGGTTGGCATGCTAGTGAGCCCATTCGGCCCCGGAGGACGGGAGAGCGCAGAGAAGATTTTCGGGACCGGGAAAAAAGCAAGGTATCGGACTGAGATATTGAGGCCAGTCGTGCTGTATTGGGTAGAGTTATATGACCCACAGAGATACTCGCTAGGAACGGTGGTAGTAAGGGAGCATCTCGTTTGCCCTATATAAGGCAACAGACCAAGCCTCCGGGCGCCTAATCTGGAGTTCGGCAAGCGACGGGTCGACCGCCGTTCCCTTTCGTTATATTGCTAGTCGAAGGTCTAGTTCAGATAACCAATAATTAATAAAGACCAGCCTATACAGGCCGGACTTGTCTAAAGACCAACCTGGATCAAGCAAAACACTGCCGACTGCGGATGAAAAATGTCCTCGTTGTTCTTGGTCCTCGGCGTGGTCCTGCCTCGCCTCGTTTTCGAAATTCATCTGCTACCCGGGGCGTGGCCCTTTAAAAACGAGGCCGCCTGCAGGACTTTTGCACCGATAAATACCATTTTCCAGCCTCCATGACAAAACTCGTTAAACCCCGCGCCCGTCCAGCGCACTTGGACTCTCCTCCGATGGAACCAACCAAACCTATTATTTTTCCATCTTCCTCTTCCGAAGGTGAATCTTTGGACGAGAAACGCTCGAGTCGGAAACTTAGTCTTGTCAGGGTAGGCAGCAAAGCAAGCAGAGTTGTTAGATTAGTGCGGAAGAGCGTGTCTTTTCACGGTCATCGCTCACGAGCTCATGGCAAATCTGACGGGATATCCGACTCTGAATCCGACTCTGGATCTTCTACCTCCTTCTCTCTTTCTACCTCTCAAGATTCCCCATCATCATCATCATCATCGCCGCATCGGCATAGACGTATTTCCCTCCCATCCTTGCCGGCTTTTTTACACAAGGGACGAGCTAGTCCTCGCCGTTCAAGTTCATTGGCACTGGATCCTAGTGTGCCACCAGCACTGTTATTTCCATCTGCGCTTTCTCCAATTTTGTCAGTTCCACCGAGTGCAGTGGAAGCAGTGGAAAATGGCGACGAAATACGTTCTAGAGATGAAGAGATAGTCATCGATACCAGATCCGAGGTCAGTTTCCCCCGAATTTAGCGCAACTTGGTTTTCTGAATTATTACGTTGACAGTACAAGGACATTCATAGACCTCCAGGTGTATCATCAGAAGACTTCCAAGTGGAGAGCGCTGCTCCCGCTGCGAAACATTCAACAACAGAAATACCTGACATCGTCCTGCCGTTCACATTGACGGATGTTATTTCGGAATCTTCTTCGGTTCCCGCTGCGTCGTTATCGTTGTGCTCTGCCTCGTCGGGGTCATTGGATCCCGCTTACAATTACATGGATGACATTGATGATATCTACTCCAAGTCTTCGAGCGATGCTATCGTGGGCACCTCTCTCTCCACACTCTCTCGTTCGAGATCCATGACAATCCCACGCGTTCTTTTATCATGGATGCAACCCCTGCGGCCCATACCTCTTGGCTCACTCCTTACTTGGTGGTTAGGGAAGGCTTGAATGTTTGCTGTTTGACTGAAACGTCTATGTACTTTATGTATAACTGTATTTGTACCGGTTATCGATGATCGCTTGGCCGGTTGTACCTCTTTATTCGTTTCTATCATTAGATAGCTCCGTTCATGACATTTGTTCAGCTGGCCACCTAATATGACCAATTGATGCGGGCTATATAAAGGTTTGATGTACTCATCAAACCTTTATATACAAAGGCTTAGGCGTTGTTTGATGAAGTCAGACATACTGCCCACGATTATGCACTCTGGCCGTGGCGTTTTTCCCTCATTATAGTCAGGGCTCAGTAGGGTATGAACCAATGTATAGTATATTATTTGTGAGGTCTGTTGTTTTTGAAAGGAGACAACGCAGCTGGCTGCATCATATAGGCTGAGGCTGAGGTGAGCGGTGTAGTTATCGCTTTATGTCCTCTAGTCCTCAAACGTGAAAAAATTAGGAAGCACCAACCAGTGTTACCACAATGAGATATACAGCATTACTCCGACCGCCAATTCTAGGAAAATAGGGAGCACCAGAACTACCTTCTCTCCCAACGGCGTCTCTTCGCTGGCACACCTCACTCGGTCCTGCAGATGAATAGGTCAACTCATGGATACTACTAGTACTGTTCGATGCCTCGTGCCTCTGGATGGCTCTGATGCGCATACCATCATCTCAATCTGCGACCACCTACCCTTTTATCTAGCCTTGATGCTCAGTCCTACAGCGTTATGAACGCCCCTCTAGGCTCTGATGCTTTACGCCCTTTCGAATAACACCCGTTTATCCTCCTACAATATCCCTGTAGGAACCCAGACCCAGTGCCCAGCGCTTCGGTCTCCGCACGCTCTACACGGATCACATCCCAAATGACCCTTAGTTCTCTGTCCCACGGATCCGCACATCCCGAATGAAGTTACTCTTCAATATATCCACATTGCCAGTATATATTGGCCCTTTTGGGTTAACTCAAGGAATGCCCGGAAGGAAGCATAGTGGGCGCGCGGACCGAAGCTCTATATACCCCACCTGCAAGGGGCCGGAGGGGGGCTGGCGGACTCGCGGGCTAGATCCCTGCTGGTTGGCGGTTGAACCAAATTCCTACCACGTTACACGGGCGACTGAAAAGGCTCGACTTACTGGCCTGACTTTGTCTGTTTTCTTTTGTCTGTCTGCATCCCCATACAATCTGACGAGTACACCATCAATTACAAACTGTTACACTATTTCAAATGTCCTCGTATCCTCGTGTTATGGAACTCCTATACCGTGTTCCAATTGTTTTCTACCAACGCCCAAATGTCAAACTATTGGTCGAGGTTGAAGATTTCTACCCCCCTAAACCACCTTTGGTTTCGCTGATATGTAGATATTGGATTTCTTCACAAATAATATACTATACATTGGTTCATACTCTACTGAGCCCTGACTGTAATGAGGGAAAGACGCCACGGCCAGAGTACAGTATGTCTGATGAAGGGACCTCCCTCCGGACTTCATCAAACAACGCCTAAGCCTTTGTATATAAAGGTTTGATGAGTACATCAAGCCTTTATATAGCCCGCATCAATTGGTCATATTAGGTGCAGCTGGCCTGCACAGCCAGTACATAATTGGTACATTTGGCAGACAGCTGCAATTTTTACACAACCTCACCATGTAGTTTCTGACAGGTCCCTGCAGGTTCGTCGCTTCCGAGCTCAAGTACCGAACTTTCTATACCGATTCGTCCCTACCGATCCGTTCACCAATACATAATCTTATAAAAGCGGCGTTTTCGAACTAGAAGTCTCCCCGCAACACGCCTTTACCTGCCAGGAATGCCTCATTCACCAACGAAAAAGACTCATCAAGGCGTTGAATTTCCTTTCAAATCATCCACTCTTTCGCCATCTTCTTCATCGTCCTTGACGGGCGACATAGACAGTAGTCCTAGTCCGAGTGCTCGAAGGAGAACGAGCTCGTCATCTATTATTCGATCTATCAGTAAAAAAATATCATTCAATGGCCATGGCCATTCAACAGACGATATCAGTCAACCCGTACCTCCGTCGGATAACCTCGATACACCTCCTCCGTCACCTCCACCGCACAAACACCACCATCACCACACCCGTCTCCCATCTTTCCATTTCCATCGTCATCACCATGACCATGAGCACGAGCACGATGGCGAACACGATAGGCATAGCGAACACGACAGTTCATCCATTGGCAGAAATTCAAAGCCCAAAATGAAAAGCCATTTTTCACTGTCGAAAATACTCCATCATACACATTCGTCCCATGATGATGATTCGACCGGTACTAGTACCGAGTTGGACATTAGCGCAGTCGAGATAGAGGCGCCCGTAAACGCACGCTCTTTTGAGGTCGTATCGCGACCCAGAAGGGTTGTGGGTCAGATTCCCGTTGACTGGCAGAGCTCCGAGAGTGAAGGATCGGGATCTTTTGCCAGAAATTCAGGTCAGCAAACATATGACGTTGAAGGCGCAAGTGCGAATGAAACCGGCGGCTTGGACGGCTCCTGGGTTGAAGCAGATGTGAAGGAGGCGCCAGAAGTACGGTCTTCACAGGAAGTGAATGAGTACCGTACTAGTTCCCATCTCTCTGACACGTCCTCCCAAACCATGATAATGGTCGAATTGTGCGAGCCTGACCTGAAGAAAGTAGAGGAGACGGAGGTGCGGGAGGAGAAAATCGAAGTCCAAATCCTGCCGCCTACTACTTCCACTGATGCAGACGGCGAACCTGTGGAAGATGAGACCAGCGTCAAGAGGGGTACCCCTGATATTCCCTCAGAGTTGACCAAATCCTCACCGTCTTCACCCTCTCCTCCGACATCCCGCATAGTACCGGTGACTGTCGTCAACTCGGACCAAGACGATGATAGCATCCTCTTCCCATTCGTCATGCACGAACTGGCTTTCCCTTTCCTCAGCGGCACCCAGCCTGCTTCATTCTTCGTGAAACCAGAATTTTGGAAGACGGCATGCCGAGATCTTTCGGGGGCGCTAAAGAGTCAAGTACGGAGGAGGATTAAGTGGCTCCCCGTTCTAATTTGGTATGGATGGGTGCTGAGGAGGTAATGGCCTACTCGTATATCGCGTCCAAATCGGCTCGTTAAAGCTGTATGTAAGATGGCGTAGAATAGCACTGTAATTACGTGTAGATTTTGTACTTGAGTACCGTATGCTTATCAGATGTGATTTATCAATATACTTTTTTTCAAAATTTGACAGATGAAAAAGATCGGGGTGAAGTCCACCGTACGATTCGGGCAGCTTTTGATCAGTACCGAACTAGGGTCTCCAGTCTGGCGCCTTTTACTCACCGTGTGTGTGAGGAGGAGGAACAGAACGGAAATGAATCAGGAGCATCACAGTGTGGTCCCTCACTCCCTCAGGCGGAGAAGATCAAGGTGGATTTATCTTGGAGTGCGTGATCTGTGGAGTCACGTGATCCGGTGGCGGATTCCACTTCTAAGGAAAGGAAGCAAACTGTTCCAAACCGGCATTTAGCATCAGACCTGCTCAACTGTTTTCGATGGACTGCTGAGGGAAGCGATGGTGGGAGGAGACGCGTGCAATGGTCATGATTGCCTAAAAGATTGGCAACGCAAAGTGGCAGGCTGAAAAGATCATGCACTCGCTCGTTGTGGGTTTTCATGAGAAACGAGAACCATTAAGGGAAAGCCCGGGTCACGGAGGCACAGTTTGACGAGGTAAAACGAAGGTTGCTAAGCATATGATAACCGCTGCGAATGCCTATAGACCTCTGAGGATGCGGTATTGAAGGGAAGAGTATTAATAATTGAGACGTAGAAGTAACCTACCAAAAGGAGGGGGTATCAAGGGCCAGATTCCTTAGATCTCAGTGCAGTTCTCGCATCGGAGATGGAGTGTAGATTTCATTCTCGAATACAGGTCCAGTAATGAGACCGGACGCCAAGCTGGGCACACGGAATTGGGGTTCTTCTCTAACTTCTGTAAGTATAGGGACATGCGGCATAAATACAGGTGTCAGGTTACCGAGGGCCCTGCGAGAGTTCGCATTAGCCGTAGATATAATTGTTTTGCCTGCAACGAGTCAAAGAATCCAAAAACATTCGGCGGTTAGGCAATCTTAGACGGAAGACCGGTCCTTGGGCTCTCAGGAAGACACAGCCATGGTTTTCGTATTACCTGGTTCTTGTTCGGTGGCTTTTGAGGTTCTCGAAATTGGTAGATAAGGTCTGGAGGCTTGTCGGTGCGAGAGCCCCCGGGCCTCATCCTAGTTGCAGAGAAATCCAGTTGGCAGATGGTAGCGGACCGGACTTGCTCACATAGACGCGCGAGTGACGCGCAACTCGTGACCGAGTGACACTTCTGCTCTTTCCCCAACCAATTATTCAACTTCGAAATGAGCGACGATGACAGAATGGACATTGACCGTATTCCATCTGCCTTCAAAGGTAAAGGAAAGGCTGCAGAAAGCCATGCTCATCAGACCGAACTGGATGAAAATCTGCCTTGGTCAGTTCTTTGTATTAAAGACTCAGACGGATACTCTTTTGACGCGTACTCAAGGGTTGAAAAATACCGACCAGTCACTTTGGATGATGTGGTCTCTCACAAAGATATTACCAGCACCAGTACGCCTAATCTTGCGTCCAAATAAACGCGCCGGAACCTTACCTTTTGCCCCAGTCGAGAAATTCATCGAGAAAAACCGACTTCCCCATCTGCTTTTCTATGGTCCCCCAGGAACTGGAAAGACTTCTACTATACTTGCAGTGGCGCGTCGGATATACGGGGCTGGTTATAGAAACCAAATCCTCGAGGTTCATTGACTTGGCTCGCTTCCGCCTCTTGCTAAATTATAATTGCCATTCTTTACAGCTCAATGCCTCAGACGACCGTGGAATCGACGTGGTCCGAGAACAAATCAAACAATTCGCCGAAACGCGCACCCTTTTTGCAAAAGGCTTCAAACTCATTATTCTTGACGAAGCAGACATGATGACACAAGCAGCCCAGGCAGCTTTGCGTCGAGTCATCGAGCAGTATACAAAAAACGTCCGATTCTGTATCATCTGCAACTATGTGAACAAGATCACTCCTGCTATCCAGAGTCGATGTACTCGTTTTCGGTTTTCGCCTTTGCCAATACCAGAGATCCAGAAAAGATTGAATGGTATAGTTGAGGTAGAAAAGTGCGCACATGAGTCTTGGGTTGATTTTGGTGCTCTAACAACTATGGCAGAGTGAACCTCACTGACGATGGCAAGAATGCTATATTAAAACTCTCTAAAGGCGACATGCGCCGCGCTCTCAATGTCCTTCAAGCATGTCATGCCGCCTATGATATAACTACAGAAACAGAAGTTTACAACTGTACAGGGAACCCACATCCATCTGACATTGAGACAATTGTGAAATCCATGTTATCTGATGAGTTTACAGTAGCCTATCAGCGTGAGTTCTTGCCGCTCACTTTTTCAAACTGGCTCCTCACCGAGGTATACATTTCCAGTGATATCGACGATGAAGACTGAACGCGGTTTGGCTCTTCAGGATCTCCTGTCAGGCGTATACGAATATATCGAAACCGTTGAATTGAAGCCACATGCTAGAATCTACCTACTGGATCATTTGGCTACCATAGAGTACGTCGCTGTGAGAGGACATGCACAAAACTTATAATACTAAACGTGTGACAGATACCGTCTTTCCACCGGAGGGAGTGAGAAGATTCAACTGAGCGCGTTGCTAGGAGCGTTCAAAAATGCCGTCGAGCTGACCTCGCGGTAGGCTATTTCCAAAAAAACCAGTATACCGATTCGAAGGCTATAAGACAATTGATGTAACCAGTCTGAACGCAAACTGATAAAACAAATACATATACACACAAAAATCGTGTTCGTACCGCAACTTGCGAGTTTAGGAATCTACTTGCATCCTAGTATCCTGAACGATATTCAACTGGTCAATTTCCATATTCTCAGGATTGATACCATCCTCCATGGATATATCTCCCTCAAATCCCTCTCCATGACCATCCTCACTCGGCTTTGATGTGATATCAAGGTGGTCTCTCAACTGCTCTCTCGCACTATTTTCTGCATCAATGAACATACTCATCCGTTTCTTTTTATACTTGATCGGATCCATAGAGTTGGCGATCCCAGGCTCGAGCCCCTCCAAAGCCCAGAGATGACTCGAGAGAGGGTTGATATCTCCTTCAGGTGTGAACGCCGCGCTGACAGATTCAGAAAGAAGAGGATGGTTAAGGATGCCAGGGTAGTACCGTCCGCTCAGCAGCGTAAGACTGAACACGGCTTCGTATCCCGATTCGAGGATAGCGCGAAACTTGAATCCAGTCGGAGGTTCTGGGAGATCATGGTGAGTACTCGGTACAGGGGCCTTGTAACCCGTATCTCCAGAAGAAGCAGCAGCACTGCCATTCAAAGATGTCGATGCGTTCACATTCACATTCGGATGGTGAATATCGTGATTGATCTGAAGCGCAGTTTTTTCTATGGGAAACTGAGGGATCGGGGTTAGGAAGAGCGGCAGGTTTGAGCGGAGAAGGTTGGGGAAGAGCGTTGGACATTCCATTGACGTATTCACCCGACGGAGCGCCGTTCAAGGCTTTCTCTGGTGTTTTTGATGAAGATGTTTCCGCGACTTGTGCTGGCTGGGAAGGATCCTCCCAATCCTCATCGGCCAGCTCGTACAACGGCCCAGCAGCTCGACACTCACTCTGCTTCCTCCCGTTCCCAAGGTCTACGTCAACCGTGAACAACGCATCGAGGCGCATGAAAACACCCCGGGAATTGGCACCCAGCTGCTTCGGGTCGACATCGCCGGTATTGTGCTTCAACGACGCAGGACCGGGAGTTGAAGGAGTCGCTATATGAGGCGCGCCATCCGGGGCAATCGCATTTCTGCCGAGTTTAAGACGGAGGAGATCACCGGTCCAAATGCGTTCCGCACCCCACCAGAGCCCTTGAAAATTCTTCTGGGAAAAATTTTGGTAGACAGGTTTAGGAGCACCGAGTGTAGCCGCCTTGGTTCGCTCCAATTCTTCTGGTGACATGTGTCGATTTCCAGAGATGTTGGCTGTCCCGTAGCTGGTAGAAGGTCCTAAATTAGCTGAGATGCTATTACTTGCTGCAGCTGCAGAGATGACCGCATCTAGCCCCACACCTGAGGAGGAGGTAGATGCGGTAGGAGCTGATAATTTTGGGGTGACGTGCTTGAACGAATATTTTAGGTCCCAGAGGTCTGTAAGACTCCAAAAGCCGGCGAGTTGTGAGCCAATTTGGATGGCGAGAGCATATGGTCCCGTGCTCTCCTCAAAAGTGGGCGCGGGAATAAAAGGTTCACCAGGTTTCCGAGTGGGCAGAGGTGAGAAACTGGCTGTGTATTCGTTATCGATTCGAATGGAGGACAAAGGGACATCTTGAAGGGCTTCGATTAGCTCGGTCGGGGGCATGTATGCCTGGTAAGGCAGGACTTGATCGTCTCGTACGATATGTGAGCATGATGTGGCAAACAGTTTTAGTTTATACTTGGAATATTGTTTGATGGTCCATGGCGGTGAATCAGGATCGTAGCCAGGAAAAGAAGATTCGATAGGATGGTGGGAAGAAGTATTACTCGATGGAGTATCATTCATCTCGCTCTGCGAAGATTGTTTAGGTTCAGCTTGGGATCGAGTATAGGATTCCTCTACGATCGCTGGCCAGGCTCTGATTGTATCGCCGTTACCTCTTGAGCCAGTAATTGCAGAGTCAAGCTCGACCCAAACCACCTCATCATTTCTATACCAGCGTCTTAGATCGAGAGCGGTAGGAGCATGAGTGGCTTGGAGATCATGGACCTGGTCGTGGGGTGCGTAGACTCCTGCGACAATAGAACTGGAAGGTCCTCGCAGCTTATTTTTTTGAATAGCAGCATAGGCCACCTGGCTCCGGAGCGAGCTGGCTTCTGGACGTGGTTTACGAAATTTAAGGAGGGAGGGTCGAGCCGAGGAACTCGGAGAGGGTCCTGGGGATACTTCTATGATACCGCGCTCGCCCATATTGGCTGTAATTTCGCGCTGAGATTTTCTTTTCGAGCAGTATTTACATTCGCAAGGGGTCGCAAGGTCACCGGAAAGCCAGATAGTGTGAGGAATGAATTCTGGGACAGACCGAAACTTTGGTGAATGTGTGGATCCTTGGAATCGAAATGAGCATTGGTCCAGTCGTATCATAGTGGCCTATAACATACCGAAGAGATATACATCTTGCCTAGGACTTCCAACTGCGCCCTTATTATGGATGTACATTCGATAGTTTGTGGGCCAATCCTCAAGCACATAGTTGGGCCCCTCTAGGCAGAAATTAAGCAACACGCGAAAGATGAGAGAGGTGAGGACTCACTGGGCTTGTTCAAAGCATTAGCCAACGCTGCACCGACCTGGACGCGCCATTTTACAGCCATTCCTTCATCAATAGGAATATGCTGCATGTAATTGACCTCGCCGTTCTCGACGACCCTCTCGGTATTCCTGGGCCATGTATTCACATTGCCATCCGAATGGGCAACTGAAAGATAGACCGGATCTGGTGGGAGAATATGGGCCGTATTTGCATTCCTGCTGGTAGGCATAGTTCAAGTTTGAGATTCACAAACCGGGCCGGCTAACATTCTTGACTTGAGCCATGTCGGATGACGATCAGCAAGAACAGGGATTAGCTGATTCCACAGATGTCTATGTTGAACCTGCAGCTCCAGATCCTTTTCTTATCGACTCTGATGCATCCGACGAAGAAACAGAACTACCTCCTGCCGTTACGCCCACAACCCCGAATGTCAACAAAGATATGCCCCCGCCGCCTTCTGAGAGCGAAGAGGAGGCCCCAGAGATGTATCTGCCTGGCCTAGTACTGCCTACGATGTTTCTCCCCATTCCCAACGTACGTCACTGCTCACACTTAGCCCAGGAACATTAAACCAACTATGTGCGACAGACCGACCCATTGACTACGCTGCTCAACAAGTACATTCATCCGCCAGAGCGACGCCCTGCAAGGGACGTTTCTGGTGAATGGCAGAAAGCCAATTTTCATACCATGGTGGTCAGCCTCGCGCGTGACATACACTAATATAGCCATTCTGATTATTGCGCTTTAGATGTCCAATAGCTGGAGAGCCCTGGCTAGAATGGCCCGGGATCGAATAGTCACTGCTGATCCAGAAGACTTGGCTCTGGTCCTCGGTGTGAGTTATCCCATCCTCATCACGTTCTGACACTAAAGTTGAAGAAAAGTTATGGTATCTCCGTCTAGCGTGCTTATCCCGACTGCGCTTATTCAATCAAACCTCCGTCGAATGTACCAACCTATTTTCCGTTTTAAACGCTGTTGAGCCGTCAGACGCCAAGTCATACCTCTTCGAAAAACTACTTCCTTTTGAACTGGAAGTAATGTACGCGAGGTTGAAATTTTGGGCCGGAGATCATATGACATACCTCGACGCGCTGAATGGGCTGCTGAGAAAGTGCAAAGTCAAATCGAGAAGAGCACCGAAATCAGACCCCACCAGCAGCGCGATGTGGAGAGAGCGTGGAGCGAGAATTTCGTTAATCATTGCTTCGCAGTTGATGGAAATGAAAGTTTGTACTCTCCCTCGTGCCCAGGCCACCGTCTAGAGAACTTTTTCCTCCGCTCTAGGAATTCGGGTCATCCACCAAACTTTTGGAGTCCTTGTGTAATCAAACGGAGGCCACGTCTGCTCTCCGTTCCGCCATCGCACGGATATATCTGCAGGCAGGGTATATACATAAAGCTAGCACCCATTTTTCGCTAGTCGAACAAGATCCCGAAGCGCCCGAGGGCATCAAGGATATGAATCGGGCGTTGTTGGCCTGTGCGAATGGAGAGTGGGATTATGCCACTGAAACCTTAACGGACCTTCTTGAGAAGGAACCAGAGAATTTTGTGGTACGTCTTTGCGTCCGTCTTCAGAGATCGTACCTCCCGACTTTCTCGCGCAGGCGGTAAATAACCTCTCAGTGTCGTTACTTAGCCAAGGGAAGCTAAAGCAGGCAAGTGCGCTGGTTTCACATCATGCTCAATATTCATCTTCCATCGAAGGGAATCGAGACGCTGGAGAGGGCGCTCTCAGCATCACCGGCTAGTGTGGTGGTGGCAGAACCATTCTTGTTCAATCTTTGTGAGTGGTTCAATTGCGACCCTGTATCGTATTTCAATTTATTCATTTGACCCAAGCTACTCTCTACGAGCTGCGGTCGGCTACTGCGACACAAAAGAAGCTCGAGTTATTGATCGAAGTCGCGAAGTGGAGTGGGGATGGACTGAAGGCCAGTTGTTTAAAGATGGCGAGCAATTGAGGCTTCACGCGCCTCACGCGATTCAGAGATAGCCTGACAACCTGCGCGGTAGCATGATATATTTTGAGTTCCAATTTGCGTCGAGAAATACACTCCATGATTCCAAAGTCAAGCTCAACCCGAGTAAGACGTATATAGAACTTAGAATGAGTTAGTAACGGTGACAGGAAAGCTCGTGATTTGATCACGGCCTGGCTGTTTGGTGCGCCAGGTTTATCTTTCTCTCTCACCTTCAGCCGCCTTTGTCTAAACGTACTTTATCGACTTTTGCAATATAATAACGACGGGATCCGCCGCTGTCGTGCTCCAGCTTTCCCTGATACCCATCTCGTAACGACTTTTTTCTCCAGGATTGTGGCGAACGACGCGGCGGACTCCAGCCTTATTTTCTCTCTCTTTTCATGCCTTCCCTCAGTCTTTCTCCTTCGTCAAATTCCCTCGCGAGCATCGGTAGCACTGGTATCTACGCTCCGCCATCTCCACAATCTGTCAGCTCGGCTTCATCGTCGAGAATGTCGTTGGATCAGCAGGATGAAGGTGCGTCCTTTCGCCAAATTTTTGGAAACTTTAAAAGCTCATTTGAGCTCAGAAAATGTGACCATTACTGCCAGACGACTGCCACAGAGGAAGCCCAGCCACGAAGAGTAGGTTCACTCAACCTTTTGCTCACAAGATACATATTTTGTTTATAGGGATCTTCGGTTACTGGCTATCTCTACTCATATGACGGAGCTCTCATACATGATATCCGACATCCAAACGCGGATATTTGGTACGCTGGTCTGCACCCTTTTCTCCCCGATCAACGCACTGACAATGGCTCTGACAGAGATTCAAGAGCTCCGACACAAGTCACAGTCTACTGGGGACGCAGCCAGAACGACGAGCATAATAGACCAGTCTTTGATGACCCTTGACGAAAAACTAGAAAGTGTTTCCAAGGGCATCAAGTCCATCAATGATTCTCTCGATCCATTCCTACAGGCAACACCCACGGTCCCTCAGACTGCCCAAAGCAATACTGAGACAAAAGCTATTCTTCGAAAACACGCCACGCTGGTTTCGGAATGGGAGGCCGTGCAAGAAGAAAGCGAAGTGTTGAGGGAAGAATTGAAGGAGGACAAGTGGTTGACTGTATTTAGGACGGTGACGGACCAAGCGGACGGGATGATGTCGAGTTTGGAAAAAGGCGTCAATCGGTGCCAGGTGTGTATGATATTCACTGTCAGCGGACTAAAAGGTTTAATATGTTCGCCCGGTAGGAGTTCATTTGGCAAGTCCATAGAAGAGGCATCGAAGATACCATGAGTCATTCTCAGATTTCACTCTCGCAAAGGTCCGAAAAGCCTCCGCCAACACTGGAGACTTTTAACACGCTTCTGGACTCATTCGAAGCGAAGAAAAAGTACGATGTTGCCGCTATTCGCTCAATGACGGCGAACTGATACTTATATATCTAGGCACTATATGCCAGCCACATCAAAGGTCCTTGCAATCATCGACAAGGGGGTACGCGACAGGGTGACGAAGAATGGCGAAACTTTGCGTCGACATGCAGAGTCTGCTCAAAGATGGAAGAACTTGCGGGAACGAATTACACGAACAGATGCGGAGATGGAGACCGTCCGTCATATTCTGACGCGCGGAGATGCTGGCAGCGATCATGGGTCGATAGCGTCGACACAAAATGGATACCTCGCTACGCCTCCGAGTGGTTCCCGCAATTCTCGAGCTCCTAGTTCCGCCAGTACAATATCGAGATCGATATCTCCCTTTAGAAAGTTTGCGCGAAAGATCACGGGAAATTCTCGTTCGCCAATTTCCCCTGTGACGCCCTTGTCGATACACAAGGGACTGGGTAGCGAGGATGCTGCTCGGAATCCTTCTTCAGAACCTACTCTTCGTCGACAAAAGACATCACTCTTTTCAACTCTTCGTGGACCCACAACACCAATAACACCTGACCGACCGTCTCACAAGTACAGTCAAAGTCTAACGCCGGACTCATCGCCTCGGAACCCGCGAGTAGAGTTAACACTCAAGAGCGGAACACCGAGCAAACCGACTTGGAATAGTTCGACGAAGGTAGAGCGCGATGGCACCATCAAGGCCACCCCACCAAAGAGAGCTCCTTCGGCTGCCGGAGTCTACGATAATTCATCATTGAATGGAGCCTACAGGAGCCTTTCACGGACCTCTATGGCTTCCTCTCGTCCATGGTCGCCAGTAACATCCTCCGTTTCTACGAATCAGTCATCAACTTACCCACCACTTCCCACCTTTCGTCCACCTTCCAGAGCCCAAACTCCTTCTCGTAATAGAGCTCGTACCCCGGGTATGACGACCGCCACGCCTCGTACAAGGCCAAAGACCCCTAGCTATATTCCTGCGCCATACGACAGGTTAAAATCTTTTCCTAGTAAATCCGAGGCTGGATGGGATGATGACGAATCAGTGTCTGCGCGTGCATTCTCTCCAACGCAAAGTGTCACATCAACTCCCAGTCGAGCGCAAAACGTGCATCCACCGCGACCACCTAGTCGTTCAATGATTCCTGTTCCCACTGTTCATTTATCTTCTCCATCAAGACCTGGGTCGTCCATGTCATTACGCGCAAGATCGGAGAGCCCCACGCTCACTTTCAAGGCTCTCGCCGCCCGCTCACAGACCCCTGAGTCAGCACTCAAGGCCCGTGCTCAGCAGGTCCCTGTGTATCAGGGAACTTTGGGGCGTTCTACTATCAGGCCTTCTCTTCCTCCGTCGAGTTTCCGCGATGGCTCTGTCGCAGGAAGCAGAGTACCTTCTAGGTCTATCTCAAGATCTGGAGCGTATACTCCTTCTGGGGATAACAAATCCCTCCCTCCACTTCTCCCTGTGCACGAATATTTAATCGGGAACTATAAGGATCCTCTGGATGTCGAGCTGGCTTACATTGTCAATTCGATTGCCCATGGTTTTCTCATAGAGAGAGTCGATCCTCCACTGAAGAAGATCCCAGGAGGGAACGAGGAGATTAAAGCACAGTATGCGTTTTCAAATGCATTGTCGAGGAAGGTTATCACCTGCAAGTTGACGACATTGACGAGATCGGGGAAGGGAGTCAACAAGAGCGCTTTGACGACGAAGAAGGTCATGTGTCGGGTTGGTGGTGGTGAGTGTTTGCTATCTGATTGAATAAGATTGTCTTTGTTAACATGTCTTGTTAGGTTGGCAAGATTTGAGCCATTATATCCTCAATCGTCAAGCTGGGATGTAAAGGCAAATGCTATCCCCAGGTTATTCTTCCCAGCTTTTCTTTCTGTCTCATCCATCGTTGTCGTCACAAATAGCATTATACTTTCACTTGTTTGTATCCATTCAGTACTCGCATATGTCCAAACTTCTCTTTTTCCCGGCACCGCATATTTTTTTCTTCATATGCCCACATTCCCTCGCTTTCTTTGTCTGATTTAGTCGTCGCGCGTTTTCCTATGGAACAATATACTCTGTTGATTATCACCCCCGATTGCAGTAAGCTGAGTAAGTTGAACGGTGTTCACATGATCATATCGTGAGAAACTGTGCAGGTGTGGTGGGACAGGCCTCATTCCTTTCCATCGTAGATTTTTTCGGCTCTTGCCACCGTCAACGACTCCACCGTTCTCCGTTGGATAGACAGGAGCGTCCGAATTCAGGATGCAGATTTTCGTTAAGACGTGCGTGTCTGCTGTTCACTCAAATTCACCTGCTCACCTCTATCTTTCCCAGCCTTACGGGCAAAACCATCACCCTCGAGGTAGAATCCTCGGATACAATCGACAATGTCAAAGCCAAAATTCAGGACAAAGAAGGGCACGCTACCATCTCTGGTGAACGATTCCTACGATTGACTAACACATGATATATGCAGAATTCCTCCTGATCAGCAGCGCCTGATCTTTGCTGGAAAGCAGCTCGAAGATGGACGTACTCTGAGCGATTACAACATCCAGAAGGAGTCTACTCTTCATCTTGTCCTCCGTCTTCGAGGTGGAGCTAAAAAGCGTAAGAAAAAGACTTACAACGTAAATTGTCCTGCACATGTTCGGCTACGACCCTAACCCACTTCATTTCGTATCATAGACGCCCAAGAAAGTCAAGCATAAGCGTAAGAAGGTCAAGATGGCCATTCTCAAATACTACAAGGTAGACTCGGACGGCAAAATCAAGCGTCTCCGCCGCGAGTGCCCTACTGCTGAGTGTGGCGCCGGTATCTTCGTGAGTACCTTTAATTAATCATCCACATTAACTGTCCCACTCAAGAATCTCTCAGATGGCGTTTCACAAGGACCGTCAGTATTGCGGCAAATGCGGTTTGACTTACACGTTCACCCCCGGTAGCAAACCCCCGGCTGTTTAAGGCAAACACGCCGTACGTACTTAGGCTATGTCAGGCTATGTAATTTACGCTCTTATCCATGCCAATAATCATGCAACTCCGCTGATACACCATCTCTTTTGTTCTGGTCCGTTTGCCTGCCTCAAAATTAAAGCGTTACCCACGAGGGCAAGCACTAATAAGAAATTCTTTGCCAACAACCCTTCCGTATGCGGCCCTAAAGTAGTGCATAATACAAATGGCCATCACTATCTCGATTACGGCCGGCCTTTCATTTTTCTCCGTTGGCAGGCTTTTCTTTCACAGAATAGTGCCTCTTTGAATGCCGCTGGCGCGATAGCAAGTAAGTATAATAACCTCGAAGGGTCGGAGCTCTCTCCAAACCTGATTCGAAAGGGCATCCCCTTCACACAACGCCAAACATGTCCGCGAACACTGTCGATATTCGCAAGGCAGTCAGTTAATTTTTTATTCACCGAGTGGTGCATCTCCCTTTATTCTGAGCATATCTTTTTCAAGGCTTACAAGCTCCCCACTGATGTTAAAGAGATGGATGTGAGTAACCATATAATTTTTTTGTTTTGTCTCTTCATAAAAAAGATCTCGTAACGCCAGCGACTGGGCATTCAACATACCCTTTGGTCGTTATTGATCGGTGGCCTTTACCCTGTCAGCGTCAGCGACAGAGTGGAGTCTCTTCTAGACGCCGCGACTGCCCGAGAAAAACCACCAGTTGTCCTGGACGTTGGCTGTGGCTCAGCGATATGGTAAGAGGCGTCATTGCCACCGAACCCCGGGTTTTTCTGAGGCTTTTTGTTGACTTCTTTAATATCATTTCTTATCAAGGTCCATTGAGATGGCGAAAACCTTCCCTCAATTTCAAGTTGTCGGCTTTGACTTGAACGCCCAAAAGTTTTCGTAAGTGACCCCAAATTCCGTCATAACCTTGAGTATTCTAACTTAGGTCACTCTCCGCAGCGATGCTCCGACTAACTTTCGGTAGAATTTCTGCGAGGTTTAACATTTGGGGTCAAGGGAATTGATCGATTTCTGACAGGTTCATACAAGGTGACTTGTCGACAACGTTGCTAGAATTTCCCGGGCAAGCAGATATCATTCACTGTCGCTGTGTCGCTCAACACGTAAGTACGGCTCATACGTAACGACGAAATCCTAATCTCTGTATTCCACCAATTGCAATAGGTTGTTAACCCTCAAGCATTAGTGCGCTTACTCTATGAATCTCTGCGACCAGGTATATTACGTCCTTTCTGTGATTTCCTCTTGAATCTCATTTTTCTTCTTTAGGTGGTCTACTACTTCTTGCCGATGGAGACTGGATCGTATATGACCAACACAAGAAGCTAGTCGAACCTTTCAAATGGTGGGAATCCAATACGGTCACTACCTCCACCAGAAAGTCAAGGGAACCCACTTCCACGGTGAGACTGGAAGAAGACTCACACGGCCGGTCTTGGTACGCCGGCTGGCTAGATTTCTTTGGGAATTTGACGAAAAGCAAAGACTATCGACCTATCGAAGAGCTTGTGAAGAGTGTCGAGGGCTGGAAAGTCTTGGACTCACGCAGCTATCTTAGTCCAATCAATTGGCCTGGGGAAGGGATCGAGAACGGGGAAGATTTGGGAAAGGTTTTGAATATCAACCAACGGGTGAGTTCCTCTCTCTCTTTTGAGATTTCCTGTGGCCGTTATATTCATTCGGTACCGGTTATTGTTTTTTCCCTAGAACTTCTTCCTTGGTGCCAAAGAGATCGCCTTGCGTGCGGGGCTTTCAAGCGAGATGATTGAGATTTGGGGAAGACATTATGAGGCGGAAGTGGAAACCGGCCGGTTTTACAACGTTTGGTACTATCTCACCGCACTAAAATGATCTTGTTCTCTCCGTATGTGATTTTAGGAAATGGTTTGTGCAAATGTAATATTAAACATCAATTACGAGTTATGCTCTATGTATCTAAATGGCGAAGACTATACCGCTCTAGCTATACTCTATCCATGTAAAAAGGTACCAAGTTCTATGTAGTCAATAAACAGTCGTCAGGCAGTCAAAAATAAACCCGGTCTACTATATGATTCGTGGAAGGAGCGAAAGAAAAAGTCACAAGTCTAGTCTAAGATAGTCGCAAGGCATTCCGAGTATATATCGGGTTTCAGGCCCGCAATAGGTGAAATCCGTCTTGAACGCGAGTCCAAGCCTCCTCATGCCCACGCGTACCATGAATGTCTCTAAGCGAAGGAAAGAGCCGGTATAACAGATGGGCCATTGATTGGTTCGGAGGCGTTAAAGCCGTCAAAGTGATGTGGTGTAAAGAAGAAGCGTCTGGAAAGGTCTGCAAGACTCTAATAGCAGTATCGTGAGTCAGTCCGCTAATATTGACCGGCATCACGAGGGAACGAAGTGCGGAAAACCCTCGCGAAATTGTGAATAGTGCTGCCGGGGTTGTTTTCGGAGCCCATCGCTGTTCTGTCAGAAGGGTTCCCAAATCTAGATGTTCGAGATTGGGCCACCACTGAACCATCTTTTCGAGATCCTGATCTTGAATGATAATCGGAGGCGTGGTTTCGAGAAGAAGCCGATGTAGAGAATTATGATTAGATAGTGAATATAAGTGGTCGAATAGAAGAAGGGCGCTAGGGTTTGTTGGGGGAATGATATTATCGATCGTGGTCGCTTCAGATAGGGTATCGGGACTACGGATGCTACCGTCTTCTAGAAATAAATCGTCTGCATCCATTATGTGCTCTATAGTCAACTCTTGGAGAGTCGTGCGTGTTTTATGTCTGATGGCATTGAAAAGCCCATCCCATGTATCGTCCGTTTGCCAGAGGTGCTCAACCTCGACGCGGAGGCTTACAAGACAGTCGCTCTGCATGTGCAATAGGAGTTTCTCGACGTAGGTCGTGCGACCACGAATGTCCAGTAGCTGCAAGGAAGGGAAACAAGCTGAGGCAGGAAAGCGCAGACTTTCAGGGTGCAAGTGGGATATTTGAATCTTCAGTTCCTTGAGGGAAGGAAATGTGGCAATTGCAGCCAAAGTATCAGCAGTAAATGTGACACCATTGCGGAGGTAGAGAAAATTCAAATGGGGGAGACTTGTCACTGCCTTCAATACACTGCTTGAGGCGGTGCCTCGTAGACTGAGGGAAGTGAAGCCAGCGGACAGACGACCGACCGTCGAAATGAACTGGAGCGCACTTTTGTTCACCGCCTTATCTTTTTTGGTCTTGAATCCTAGATCCAGGTCTACTTTTTTTAGTTCGGGGCTGAGAGAAAGGAGGGGGCATATGGCATGACAATTCGTTAAGGAGAGCTGGACGGAGGAAAGTCTGTAAAAGATGGGGGCAATATAGCTGTCCTGAAGAAGGAGTGATAATAGTGAGGGATGTATCCGGATATTTTGACGAGATGCAATCGTTCTGACTCGAGAGGCGTAGTGGCGCAAGCGTCGAAAACCGGGTTCAATTGGTGATTCCAACAGCTACACAAGAAAATCAGAGAAAGTTCATTCCAAGGGGAAAAAATGCTCACATATACACCGTTAACCGTAAATAAACCAGGTATGAGGCGCAAGAGAGGTAAGAAAGAGTCAAGACGGGCCCAAACTCTGTCCAGCGCAGGCTCTTTCCAAGCCTGACATGTTCTTGCAATCCGACTGAGAGTTGCAGAGTCCGTGCAAAAACCCAAAACAACTTCCAGCAACTCGTCTATCAGCAAAACCTCGTGCATGGTGACATAGGCGGAATGAAAAGGTAGAGAAACGAAAAGCAAGCAGCGCCCATAGAAAAAATTTGCGTGAGAATTTTCCAATTGGGCGCCTAATTGTTGATTACGGACGCTTTCCGAAACATCATGGACGACCCGGAAGAAATTCTGAACAGCTCCCTTAACACTTTATATGAATATCAGCCGACTACCCTGAGCTCTAATGGCTCAATCTTTACATACCCCCGAATACCAGTGACTCTTCATACTCCCGATACCAGCGCTGCCAACTGGTCTCTCCACGCGTCTTCGATATGGGTTTCATCCCTATATCTCGCTGATCACATCGACGCTTTGGATCTCCCATCTTATCTTACTAAAGAAGGACAAAAAGTCCGTGTACTCGAGCTGGGAGCAGGAGCAGGGCTTCCTGGAATAGTAATAGCGAAATGTTTTCCAAACATACAAGTCACTCTCAGTGACTTCCCCGATGAAAAGCTTATCCGTACCTTATCAGAGAACATCGATATCAATCATGTCTCTGATAACTGCTCCGCCAGAACTTACGCATGGGGCTCCGATCCCAAAGAGCTACTGCGAAGCGGGGACTCGCCCGACAGTCCCAGTCTCTTCCATGTCATCATAGCTGCCGACACAATTTGGAATCCTGAATCACATGAAATCTTTATAGGTTCTCTGAAAAGCACTTTACGGCGATCTTACGATTCGCGTGCGCATCTCGTTGCTGGGATGCATACAGGAAGATATGCTCTCCAGTCATTTTTGAATACAGCCGTGCGTTGCGGATTCATTCTAGACTCTTTGGAAGAGAAGGAACAAAGCGGGAGCGAGACAAGAGAGTGGGATGTGACCCGGGCCGAGCAAGAAGATGAAAAAGAGAGAAGAAGATGGCTCCTTTGGATCATATTGAAATGGCCAGGGGAAGTGTGCATATAATACACAACACAGCAACCGATACATTCGATACAATTACAAGCAATACAAAGAATTCACTTGCCTTATAAATATGATTATATACCCGGCATTCAACGGTGCCTTCGACTAGAGCCACCCATTGGAACACCAAAAGTCAACACGTTGACAGATTGGTATCCCTGGTGTGCTTCCTACAAAGCCCAAATGAGAACGGTACAAATACGAACGCCTTCCACTTACCAGGAACAAAACAATGTTATCTTCTGTAGCAGTAATATCCTTGACCGCTAAACCGTCCACAGACGAGGACGGGATGGACCTCCCATTTTCATTCGGTACGAGACCGGCACGTGGACCAGCAGACGCCCAACCTTCGCTCGACGCAGTCGATTCAGGAAACGGCGAAAAATCAATGACGTGTAAGCGACTGTGTCCGTGGCTTCTAGGCGAATTCTCGACGTAGAAAACCTTCGTTCCTACAACGTACGGTCCGCATACGAGTTTAGAAGGAACGTGGATCTCTTTGATGAGACAATATTGCCCCCATTGTCTCCACGAAACACGGAATCCGTCTCTGCGGGATGGGAATCTGAAATAAGACTCCTTCAAGAATAGCCAGTTCATCGGGTAATATTCCGAGCGAGAGATGACTACTGGCGTAGAGGTGAGCGCCAGAACTCGAGTCTCGGGTGCAGCGTAGAATAAAGCGTCGGAGGATTGGGATAGATCTGACTTTGGAGACGAATTGGGGACAAATTTCATCGTGGTATTGGCCCAAATTTCCGGGAGTTCGAATTCTCGGACCACAGTGATGGATGGGACCTTTGATACGTTGTACAAATTTACTACGGCAGAGCCGGACCGAGTGGCTACACCGAGAAGATAAGTTTCGTCCAAGAATTGAACGTCTTGATCGTCAAGCCACTAGAGACGAATATGAGAAGAAAATGAAAACAAATAAAGGGGTGACCAAGCGTACGCGTGCATCAAGATTCAACCAGTTCAGAATCAAGTGCTTGATTCGTCCACCAGCAAATTCGAGAGATACCGCCATTTTTGAGCCGCATACGAGTATCGCCATACGTACAACAGCTGCACTCGTAGAAACTTGACTAGAGAATTCGTAACTCAAGGCCCGAGCATAGGGGTGTTTATTGAAGCTCCAAAGGTCCCTGAAATGAAGTTGAATTCCAATCTGGTTGTGATATCTAAAAATGAGGAATTTTTTTCAGCCTTCCATGAACCCCAGAGGATCAGTCGACAAACCTGAAAATAGATCCAGTCACGATCAATGCTTGACCAAGGTCAACTGCGACGCGGTCGACAATGGATGTGGTAAACTTGAGGTGGCGAGTAAGAGTCGGA
Organism: Collybiopsis confluens; assembly: GCA_013368555.1. Classification (NCBI taxonomy): domain Eukaryota; kingdom Fungi; phylum Basidiomycota; class Agaricomycetes; order Agaricales; family Omphalotaceae; genus Collybiopsis; species Collybiopsis confluens. Next base: position 25,786 of record JAACJN010000033.1, read on the forward strand.
GGACGATTCTTCCTCGAAGACGGCAGCTCCGATAGCTCGATCGTGCTATAAGCTCCGTGTTTCTGGACATGGTGAATGAAGCCGACAGAGGCGCTTACTTGAGCTGGCAAAGGGATTTGTAGCCTGTGCTCGTGTGTCCAACCAAGTTGGAGCCAGTCCTTCCTATAAGTAAGAAGAAGATGTAGTCTCGATATGGGAGGGACCTTGGTCACAGGTCCGTCTTTCATTCCAGAGATCGCGAGCTCGTATTTGTACCGAAGAGATTGGTACTCCATCATGAGCGAGTAAGCCCTCGTAAAAGCCTATGATACACGGACGTCAAACACCTAAACTAGCAGAGCGAGGGGAGGAAACAACCTTGCAGACTCGCCAGAGCGAAGGAGGGTCAAGAAATTCCAAGATAGTGAGGAGGATATCGTTGGAAATTTTGAAGCGGCGTACAGTGCTTCTACTTCCGCGATGTCGATGAGGAGACATTTGGAAAAAGAGGTCCTGTCTTGTTCCAGGCGACTTACCAGAGGTTTTATACTAGACGTCTGTCCCGACATTACCTGGTTGAATCTGCAAAAAAGACAAGAGAACGATGAATAAAATAAAAAGGTTGCACTTTTACGTCGGAGGTGGCCATAGTTTCATGGGGCCATCAAGGAGGTAACAAACTTGGACTTGACTTTCGTTGTCTCAAGCGGCGCTTGTTCTGTAAAATTGCAGAGCTTTAGTATATAGGCTTCCCTCATCACAACCCAAGGACTAAAAGAAATCTTTTGTGAGCGGTTTGCGATCTGTATGAATTCGTTCAAAGAGAAAAATTTAAACGGTGTCATGTCAACGGTATGCATGCGAGTTTAGTTCGTTTAGAGCGAATCGGTCTCGAGGAAGGGACAGAAGAAAGAAAAAGGAGTTTGAAAAGAAGAATACGCACAATAAGGTCCTCTGGCTGGGATGAGAATTACCATATTCTGATGAGAGCGAATTCGGTAAAAATGACCCCAGTGGTCGGATTGATATGAGGGCCTTGTTTTGAGGATGGAAATATACTATACATTTATTGTTCCGATGCGATTGCAACCGGGGTTGATCGCAATGGCACTGAACACAACGTATTGGCAGAGGTCCGGGATCAAGAGGACGTTTAATGCGGTGCAGGGTATGGATTACTCACGCTCATCACGTGCCCTCTTGGAAACCCTCACCCAACTCTCGTCCCTCCTTTCTGTTGCTCACTTCCGGCGATGGTCTGCAAGAAATGTGAAAAGGTGTGGCTGGAGTTTCTTCGAGCTTAAAATCAGCTCATCGTTCCTGCAATGTCAGAAATTGTCCAAAGTAGCTGCTCCCGACCCTTTTACCTCTAGCTCCTCAAGTATCAAAGATGGGTCCAGGAAGGTTGGAGAAAATAAGCTCTTAGGCAAAGCTGGGACCTCTAGGAATCGTTTCCAAGTGCGCTCCTTTTCTATCTTGAGCTTAGCCTTTGCTGATTCGTATTACAGCCGTATAAAAATAAATGCAAGGACTGCAAGCAGCCGTGTACGCAGAATCAGGCGAAATATTGTCATGGTGGGTATTCAAATGTTCCCTAGACTTTCAGTCAGCGTTCTCATTTATCGTCTCAAGGCTGCGCCTATAAGAAGGGTCTCTGTTCTATGTGTGGTGCGTTTATGATCAGTTTATACCCTGGCTCTACTTGCTCATTGAGCAAACAGGCAAGCAAATTCTGGACACCACGGGATACGTTATGTCGAGCAAGTGATCGATCTCTGAGCTCTTTATCAAATCTTGTACATGTTCTGTATAATCTACGATGGATTTGGGTATGTTATCCGCTATATTCACAATAAATGAAGCTGTACCTGTATTCAGTTTACGGCCAAGCTTCATCCGCTTGCGGCTACGGCGAATCGAGGAAATGCGAACATTTCGCCCTAATTTTGCATAATCCACCCAACTCTATGGCTATCTTAGCACTTCGAACCCTCTTATCGGCCCTTGGCCGCATGGTCATTTTCATTTCAACGTACGCTGACATGTAGTATTTATGAGTTGCGAAGGATCGTGTTACACAAACCCAAGAATTCCGCATCGGCCGTATACTCGACCGAATGAAAACAATTCAACTGTACGCTCAATAATCGCTTCGCGAACTATATAAAATAAAGCCATGCAGCTTCGATGGATCGCATGTTATGTTATCATGCCTAGTCGACCCTCGAATCGGATGTACATAAAAGAGAATGCTGGACGGTCCTCATCTTCACCTCTTAACCACGGCACCTTCCTTTGCAATGCCCTCCTTGAATGTCGCTCACGTTATATTATGGCTAACGATGATCTTCTCACCATGCTTCTCCGTCACAATTGACCGGGAGGGTCTGCCAGATACTGGATTGAGCACTGCCAGCTGGGTGTCCGGGACATTGCCTCCATTGAACAGCATGTGGGAACTGAATGACTTCCAAATCGCCGCAAAGAACACCCTGGCGGCTCGCTGGTACGGTACGTACGTGAACTACGCCCGTAGCGTCGAAGTCTAAGTGAAAGCGTACATTATCCAGCTTCTTACAGAACGGCGTCTCTGGATCAAGTAACCTATCAAGCCAATATGAATATCTGGACGAAGATTCGTTTGAACGGGTATACCTTCCGTGACGTATCCGATGTGAACCTGCAGTGGGTCCGGTCTCGCTTCTTACTATAATTCACCCTCATAAAACTACCGGTTCTCAGCACAACAATACTGGGCTACAATTTTACCGTTCCGTTCTTCATTGCGCCCGCTGCATACGCAGGTCATACCAGTAATTCCGCTGAATTATCGCTTGCCAGAGCGGCCGGAAAGATCGGCGCCCTGTATGTCGTGAGTATTTCAAACCTGAATAAGTTTACCACTACTGACCCGAGTTTTCAGCCCAGTATTGATTCGACGAAAACAATCGAGGAGATTGCTGAAGCGGGCCTTGCTAACCAAGTCATGTTTCATCAAGAATATGTGTGGTCGAATCGAACGCTCTTGAGAGATGACCTGCGGCGTATAGAAGATGCAGGATACAAAGCTATTTTCCTCACTGTTGATAATACTGGGGTCAACGGTATAAGGTGCGATTCGCATCGTCTTCTTGCAACCCTTTGCTCTATGGGTAACACCATATTTACAGAATCCAAGCTATGCGAGAAACGGGGTCACTTGATTCCGAGTTCGTATAGTAGCATCGATTATTTAGATACAGACCTTCGTGCTAACGACCCTATCGCAGTTCTGGTCATGATGCAAGCTTCTCAGCAGCAGCCCTCTCCGATATTCAGAAGCTCACTTCCCTCCCGATCGTGCCCAAAGGGATCAAGACCGCCGCGGACGCGAAGACCTGTTTAGATTTGGGCTTCAAAGCTATTTATGTCTCAAACCATGGGGGAAGAGTTCTAGACAATGCTCCCACAGCTGTGGAAGTCCTGTTGGATATTCACAGGCAATACCCAGAGGTTTTTGAGAAAATGGAAGTGTATGCGGATGGAGGGGTCAGAAACGCCAATCACATCATCACTCTGTTGGCATTGGGCGCCAGAGCAGTCGGGCTAGGTCGGAGTCCCATGTATGCCAACATTTACGGGGAGGACGGTGTGAACCGAATGTTCACTCTGCTTCGAGCAGAATTAGAGTCTTCTCTCAAACTTTTGGGAGAGGCAAATATTCATCAGCTTAGAGGGGACACTTCATACGTGAGTGCTTATATACAGGTGTTTAATGACTCTATCATCTGAATCTCGTTTCTAGGTCAATACGAAGCAAGTAGAGTTGGAGTATTTTGGACGTGATTGAGCGAATTGTTGGGTGGCTAAATAAATAATGCGCTATCTCTTTTGGACATTCACTAATCTGCTCCGTACCTTCTTTTGTTTATAGCGGAGCAGATATTCATTAAGTATCTAGCTGACGAGAATTTATCGCCTATGGACAGTTCTTTCCGGAAATGGCAATGTCAAAGCTGAAAATACCGAACTCATTTCACTGGGACTGGTAACTTGCCTCCCGTTCCCTCATAAGCATTGTCTCTCTAGCCGAATGAGTCTCAGGCTCCGCCGAATGAAGGAAGCCCGGCTCGCTCCCTCTCTAATTGATTCGGAATTAAGTATATGGTGACGTCTGGTACTTAAACGATTCTCATGATGCCCTCCATCTATCGACCCTCTTTGGATCATCAGATACATCCCTACGTAGCCATAGATCTACTTCCAGACCCGTCGCGGTTTATTCTACCTTCATTCTCCGTCCGGCGCGAGCGGAGCTTTTATTTGGTGTCAGAATTGTCAGTCCAGATTGACTGCCAGTCATTCATTTGTTCCGTTGACTTCAACTCTAGACAAGCTGATATCACCCTTGACGGCCATCCCCATACGAATCTCAACCCTTTTTGTTGATATTCCCGACATTAATACTAGCTAAAGGTTATGTGCTCTACCTCCTAATCTAGACCCTGACATTGCAACCGTCACACTAACCTCCTCCTCGGTTGGTGATTTTCCCATTACTGCCGATAGCCCTTGGACTGCATGGAATATTCGTTGCTCGGCAAAGTCTTTAGGATTAGAGCGAATCGGCGCTGGAGGTGACGTCAACTTCATGGACGCCCTGCCTGGCCTACCCCTCCTGCGCTCCTGTGTCCCTTCTGCCGAAATTTTCCATGGGCGGGACTACCCTAAGTTTACTGTTTCATATCCTGCTGTTCGGCAGAGTTTCCTCCCAACAGAAGTGAAAGCTCAACTGCTTGCTGGAAAGAGAATCCATTCTGGCGGGGGCAAGGTCCAGGTACAACTGGCTTGATTAGACAGGCCAACCATCCACTCTGGCGGAGGTCCTCACTCAAGCGGTTCTTTGGCGCCTAGATACGATGTTAGAGAAACAGATGCGATCTCGTGCGCCGAGACCAGAACAATTTCTTAAGCGCTGCAAGTTTGGTCGGTTCAGTTTTGTCTGTTGCCGATGAAAACAAGACTTTCTCCGACTCCCCTTCAAGCCACCTTCTAGCCATTTTGTTGTCCCAGATGTCGCCTCAGGAGTCAGAGTGAGCCCGTCCGACTAGAAGGGATTTTTTTTGGGAGGGTTTCCTTTTTTCTCCTGTAACATATTTTTTTGTCGCGTATTCGATAGTTTATATGTACTACTCTCATAAACTCATAAACGTATAGTTGATTTGCGCCCCGATATCCTTGCATGTCTTACATAACTCTATCGTGACCTCCTACCCTTAAGGCCATCCAGGAATAGGACAAGAAAACCACATTCGAAAATTCTCTTCCGGAGGTACCGCAAGACATCGACATTGCGCTTACCGAATAGTATACATGATTGTTACGGGCCAAGTATAATAAGCCAATCTAGTCTTTTGAATGATAGACGGCATCGAGACGTACACATAAAACGCTTTAAGAAAATATAAATCAGTATCCAGGTAGGTGTCAACAAAAAATCAGATCAGCTCCAATCCATCTTTCGTTGCTTATAAATCTCTTCGTCAATCGTATTCTCAGTCCAAAATCTGTGGATATTGACAAGCTTCGTTTGGCCATAACGAATCAAACGTCCGATGGCCTGGGTTTCGCACGCATCGTAAATCTCCTGGGAGGGCGCCAAAAGTGGTGATAGGAAAACAGCATGACTGGCAGAGGTTAGATTGGCCCCGGAAGCGCTTTCGTCCATGACGTTGAGTAGGAGGACACGTTCCTTGCTATCGTTTTGAAATTTCTCCAGATTTTTGCTCTTTTGCGAGGCAGTACCCCGGATCTCCAAGAAGCCAATCTTGTGGTGATCGAAAGCTTCGGCAACTTTCTTCATAAGATCTGGAAATTGAACAAAGACCAGAAGACGATCGTCTTTCAAGATTTGTTTCCTACAAACGAAGTGTTTGAGTATCACCCTGCGTTGCAAATTGTCACACTTACTTGATCAAAGTAACAACCTGCTCGAGCTTCATTCCGTAATGTTTCCCTTTGCCGTCCCGCTCGACATCATCAACCCCCAAGGTTTCAGCTTTGACGATGTTTATCACTCTTGCGGCAGCTTTGCAGCCCAAGGAAGAATAAACGCATTCTTCCTTTTCTGCACAGGTTCTGACGCACTCATTACAGCCGATATGACCGCATGACGAGAGTACAGAGGCTTCTTCCACTGTGAGATCATCACGACCGCAAACGGGACAGTTCAATGTCGGAGGTTGTTGCCGTTGCTTCTGCAGATCCCGAACGACAGTAAAGTACCGTAGAGAACGAACACGACCGACCAGTTCCTTCGTCAAGCGGCGTATTTCGTGGGTCTTTTCGCGATGATCCCATATTTGCTCTTTAGCTGATTCGGAGAGTTTGACGTCGTCTTTGCGAGGCTTACTCGCTGCCGTAGGCGCGTCAGCCTTTTCGATAAGTGTTTGAACGATTGCTGTCGCATCTGCATCATCAACGCCTTCTGTCCGACAGATCCGGAGCCACTCAAGGAACATTGATTCGCCTCCGACGTTATTGAACTTCTTGTTTAGATCCTTCTCCCTCTTGACACCATCTTTGACCGCTGACAGTAGGTTTGATTTACATTCGTCGAGCTGTTTCTGCCGATCTCGCACGATAACGTCGCAGGCTTTCATAGCATTCTCGTTGTTGGTCTCCACCTCAAAATGGGAACAACGTTTGAGAAGGGCCTCTTCTGCAGTCCTGCACTAGGCGTCAGACTAAAACCCTTTAAACGAATAATATAACTCACTTGCTATCACCGAGAGATTGTGCAACCCTCTTTTCCCGATCGCTCTCGGTTTTCTTTCCTCGTTTGACGGTCATGTCCAAGGCACGGAGATAATGCTCTAGTTCGAGATAAATGGCTCTCTCAGCGGCAGGAAGTATAATTTTAACATTCTTTGGGCTCCAAGGAATTTCATCGATTTCAGCGATATTCTAAACGAGAACCATGAGGACCAGGAAAAAATTTCGGATTGACATACACCGTACCTGACGCACGAAACGGTCCAAGAATTGCTGACCAACGGTATGGCGATGCGCGTGCCACTCCAGGGTGTGGACTTCACGGAAAGAGTGGAACTTTTCGACGTCTAAAGAATGCGTGAGTCGGGAAGAGTATGTTGGTGTTCAAGTTTCTTACCAGTACGCTCCCTCCTTCGTTTTTTGACTTCTGCCGATTGACCCTCACTATCATCGTCGATACCCAAGTGTACATTCAAGAAAGCTGAAATGGTCTTGAGTGCACCAAAGTCGTGAATGGGCGGAGTGCCAGAAAGTACCCATTGGCGACTAGCACTGAGGTGAGTTACGAGCGCGTGAATCTTCCCATCCAGATAGGTGTACTCATCCACTACAAGCCGCGCAAAGTGGAACATTTCCAAAGGCGGTGCTTGCATGCGAGTCCAGTCGTTCCGAACTTTCGACGATCCTAGCTTCCATGGGTCACTGTCAATACGCTGTTTTTTAGCCGGGCGGTTACCCTCGTCTGTTGCTTTGCGCTTGCCCTTCTTCGCAGATGGCTTGGGTGGATCGTCAACATCCATGTCGTCGTCTGTTGTCGAGCTAGGCGTCACCCGAGCCGCCGCAGGCTTTTTGGCGGCCGGTTTTTTCCTGGGTTTTGATTTCGGGGCAGGTTCATCGTTGTCTGAAACATATTCTGACGAAGCATCGCTCTCCTCCGGATCTGCATCGCTCGATTCTTCAGCGAAACTATCATCGTCGTCATCCGATTTAGTACGCTTTGGCTGGACAGCTTTCCGGGCCTTTCCATTCTTAACGGAAGGCTTTGCGGCAGATTTCTTTGTCGACTTGGGTTTTGGTGGCTCGCTGGAGGAATCATCGTCAGAATATACGACAATAGGTCTGCGAACCGCTCGGCGGACCCGAATCTGGGGCACATCAGAATCCTCTTCATCTTCCACAGCCGAAGGTGTACCATGACCAGAAGACGGACTTGAGCTAGGAAGAGAATTTTCGCGACTGACGGTGATTTCTACCGAATCCATGACGATACGAGTACGCTTTTTTCCCGTTTTTTCGTTTGAAGTTGAAGGTCGAGGCTCTGACGCATTTTTCTTTTCCTTGACCTCTTTTTCCAGAGCACCAGCTGCATCACGGTATGATTTTCCTTTCAGCCTCTTTGTCTGGGCTCGGGATAATTTTTCCGCTTCTTCTTCTTCGACTAAAAATACTATTTCAAAAATCAAGACCCAAATTTGACAGGTAGACATACCTTGTTTCTGCCCTTCCGTAATAGCATTTTTCACGGCCTCCGCGCCCTCCTCTTGTAACCGAGTAGTTTGCGCCTTCAGCGATGACAACACCGTTCGTAGATGGTCGTTGAAATGACGTCCATCTTTAGAAGGTAGCGGGCCAACCGCGGCGAGAGAGGATAGATTTTCTAGGTAAACATTGCTCTTGAATATGTTAGAAGCAACAATGATAATGTCTGCATCTTGGAAATCTTCGATAGTCGCAGAATTCAAATTGGAAACAGTTGACAACACGAGGGTCTGAAAGCGTTTCCCGGTAAACTTACGAACCTCCGAGTCCCACTGTCTGGTGAGATGGGGCGGTACGATGACAAGAGTTGCCTTTAAGCTGACTTTGCCGTCGATGGTAGCTTGCTTGGCAAATTCTGCCTCGACCTTCTTCCACGTACAATCAATGAGACCTAGAGTGATTGCCGTCTTTCCGTACCCGACCTGATCGGCTAGAACGCCTCCCCGAACGTGAACAGGCCGTTGTGCAAGACCTTCGGCTCTCCAGCCCAGGGGATCCAACAAGGCTTCCGAAACCTCCTCTTCGATGAACGGCTTCGTTTTGGGATCCTCCTGATGGATCATCCACTCCAGCGAGCGGGTTTGTTCTTTCCGAAGAGGAATCTTGAAGCTCGGGGGCTGCGCGTGCTCCTTGTCGAGCTTGTTGCTCATAATAGTTAACTTTGGGAAGGTAATCGTAGCAGCAGGGGTGAAGTTGGTATCAAGACGCCACGAAAGTACTGCATCTTCAGAACGGCCCTCGGAGGGTAAACGTGATAAAGCGCGATGGAGAAGAGAAGGAATGTTGATGCCTATGCGAACACTTCCGGTGCCATCTTCTGTAAGCTTCAGCTGCGTCACGAAGGGGCTTGGACGATGCTTGAGGCGGCGTTCGTATTCGCCTGCCTGGACGGGATCCTCGATGCCAACGATTTTGTTTTTGACTTGAAAGTATTGGACCAGAGGGGCTGTCGGAGCACAGCGCTCGCAATTGGAATGGTCGAGCCCTTCCACCTTTTGCCACAACGTGAAGTCGTCGGATACATCTTTGATTCGTTCGAAAAGCCAAGCGAGTGAGCGGAAAGTGCCTCGTTCGTGAATTTTGTCCACCTCAGACCATGACTCTAAGGACCACTCGGGGCCACTTTGGCCACGAAGGGAAACAGTGCACGAAAGAAGCGCCTGTGCTTGCTGACAAGCATCATTGGAGCTTGATACTTCGATCGCATTCTCTGGAACACCGAAGCGGGCATCCTGATCAGGAGTTGGCTGCAATAGTCCCCGTCAGACATAGACAGAGTAGTAAGAATCAATCATACCTGCAAAGTTATAGCACTAGAGGCCACCCAATGGAACGGAAGCACGCATTTCACCTTCTCCGATGAATCTGTGCTCGATTGACGCCACTTGGCATCGAGCTTCGCAACAACAGGGCGCGATTCGCCGAACTCGAGCCTCCGGATATCAGTAGAGAACATGAAGCAGTCCTCAGAGTCCTTCGTGCGATGAGGAACAAGGAACATGTAGAGTTGAGGCTGAGATTCATCCCCGCCTTGTTGTTGATGGAGAGCGTTACATGCGGTTCCACAGCGATCGAGAAGTTGGTAGGCGCCAGATATGTCCCGGTCGAACTTGGATTTCTCTGCCTCGGGTACTGAGACTCGCACTTCAGACCAGACGAGTCTCTCCCTGTAGGCGTCTCCCAGTAACCCAAGCCGTGATTCCCAGGAAGGAATCAAAGACCCTGTCCCTTTCAAGGTCACTTCGACCGTATCAGACTTGGGCAAAGCAAAAGCCCATTGGCCAGACAGAAGAGAATCCTTGGACAACAACCGACCGAAGGGATTCTCTAGGATCTGCCTGATTTCAGCATTAGCAGGTTCGCTGTCCTTGGGCTTCGCGAAAAACCTCCATTCAGGTTGTTCGGGCTGAAGATGCAGCTCGGCATATCCGTAGGGTGAGTGATAAACGGCACTCCAAATCTCTTGTCGCTTGAGTTCGACAAACCGCAGTTCGGAGGTCGAAGCCTGGAGAACCGCAGCCTTCCATTCGCTCCAGCGTTTTGCGCTGCCCGTAGTTTCTTTGTTCAATTTTTCAAGGAGCTCTTCAGTGACACTTGATAGCGAGAGGCACATCGGTAGAACCGATTTCAACACCTTTTCGAATTCAGAAGGAGGAAGGCGGGGGTTGATTACCACATCAATGGGTTCAGGATTATGCTCGGGTCGTCCACCACAACGTTTACAGAAAGAGGCTCTACAATCTTTGCATCGGAAAAGAGGCCTGGTCGTGATATCTACCCGCCCTTCGCAAGAACACAGGCGGATACTTTGAGAAGCAAGAGCAATTAGACTCTTTGGATCCTGGAGCTGAGTGGCGGAAAGATCGAGAGGTTTGTAGACCAGATGGTCCTCTCCTACGACACGGGCACTGACCGGGAGCACGGGAGAGGTCGCATCCACATCCATAGCATCTTCATCTCGATCGACCTCAGCCGAGCCATTGCCATAATTAACTGTTTCATCGCCCTTCTTAAGCAGAGCTGCACCCTCTATCAGAGCACTGAGGATACAAGTGGCGACAACGGTCGAAGACATCGCGTTGCCAGCAAGGTCGGCGAGCTGATCTTCCGTCTCTCGCGTTAAGAGCAACTTATCAACAGGAAGTCCCTGCATCGACAACGCTTCTAGGCCAACCATGGGCCCACCTCGGTTAGTGATATATGGGATCATGGAAGGAGTGAGGCATGGGCAAATGCCGACTTTGTTGGACCCAATCGTCCTATCGACATTCTGCGAAAGATTCCAGACTTGACTCTCAAAGGAATAGGATATCAGACTGGATGGTGATCAAAAGAAATTTGCGTAAACTCACGTCTTGAAGGAAGGATCGACACCCTTCTTGGCGTCACGAAGAAGACTGATATCCAGCAAATCCCAGACACGTTCGACTTGTCCGGCGCCCCAGTCCGTCCAAGAATAATCAGGCATTTTGCAAGAACCACCTACGAGACACGCAGTTAAGCATCCATTCAGCATAGCGAGGGTAATTCTACGGACCTTCATCCCAACTTGTCAGCGGACGCTTCGACCCTAATTCCTCTTCTAGTCGCGCTCTCTGATGACGAGACTCGCATCTACTCCAATCAGTCCGTCCTGTACGACGGTCAGATGCGTTGTAGCTCTCCTGGGCAAGCTTCTGTCGCGCGTGATGAATTCGGGGATCATCAATGGGCAGTAGGAAAGAGTCTAAGGTGGATGACGCAGGGCGACGGAGTTTCTCCACCGACTCCTTCCATTTCTTTGGTATCGACGAATTCTTCTTATCAACAGCCATAAGATAGACACGGGTTCGCGTATGGGGGATGTAATACTGCTTCGTATCGACACGAATATGAAGAGCGCTGTACCCGTGTTTTTCAAATTTTTCCTTGACTCGTTCCCAGGGAGCAGAACAAACATTCTCTAGAATGACAAGAGGCGGTCGGTGCTTGGTAACCCAGGACATCATGCCGCGGAAAGTACGACCAGATTCTCCGTTGGCGTCAATGTCCTGCTTTTCGTTGTTCAGATTCGAGTAGTCTACGCAGGAAGTCCCCGCCACCAGGAGGTCAACATTTCCTGGTACTGGCACTAAAGCACCATACGCCGTATGTCTAACGGCAATTTCAGCAAGATAAAAACGGCATGAGCTGCTGATACACGTACGCTTCGTCGTCGCCTAATTCGCACACGTCTCTGAACAACCTAGGCGGATGAAAGTTCCTCTCGATGTATGCCTGCTTGAAAGGTTCTATTTCGCAGGAAAACACGTGTTCGACGTCGAGTTTCGCACCGTAGAGACTTTCTACGAACTGCTGAATAAACTCAAGAGCTAGGAGCGGCGACTCTGTTCCAGAGCACATGGTGGCGACGCGCAATTTCCGTCCGGATAGACGAAGAGCCACATCTTTGATTTGGGGTGTGCGACGTAAAAGGTCGCGAAAGATATCGGACAAGTCGTTGAGAGGGGGGAGGTGAGTTGAAAGCCCATTGCTTTTGGCGAGCGGCGCGTCTTCCTCTTCGACAAGCATACTGGCGTCTTCTTCTTCTTCTTCTCCATCGAGTGCCTCCACCTTCTGCTTGCCCTTTGCTCTTTTGAGAAAGCCATCTAGAGTCTTCTGGTCCTTTGCCTTGACTTTTACATCTTTCGCCATGGGAGAGGGAAATGAGGGGAAATGACTGTCACGCTCAACGTGACTAGTCGCGTATGTCCACAGTCGCGTGATTCGTACGATCCGCCACCAAAAAACAAAAAAAAAAAACAAACAAAACAAAATCGTTCGGTCATTAGTAACAGCTGTATGACAAACGAAGGCTGGTCAACAAGTGGCAAGAATTAAATTAACCGTTTGAAATGGCTACCAGTTTTTCTGTCTTTTACTTAGTCTTGAGATAATTATGCGTTCACTCCGATAAATCATGGTGAGCTAGATGAGAAACAATGGAAAATGCTGGAAATATTGGATTGAGAAGGAAGTTCCTGCACACCCGACAGTTATTGAGCAAGACATTCATAGCATCCCTCGTGTTGTCTCACATTTCCTAGCAGCGTGACAAAGCGGCTTTCAAGTAGATGGTTCAAATTTTGCTCTTTTCAAGGCTTCAAGTACGGTGGTCGATTTACTTACTTCGGCCAGATTTAGTAAGGACAAAGCGTCATATACCAAACGCTTATAACAGCATAAACGACCAAGACGTATGCTGCGACTGTTTTTATTCAAAATAATAATAATAATTCTTACATAAAGCCTCAACGACCCAATGTCGTTCGGGCTTTAAGCTTTAAGAGCGAATTTAGGAAGGTGGTTGAGGCTTGCGCCTCGCCGAGACAGGCTCCCGACCTGCTGCCGGCGCGAAAGCCCTGATCGCAGTCACTCTCCTTGTCCACTCACCCCAGAGCTTCAATTAGGGTTGTGTAACAGATCGAGTGTGTGCAGACCGTGATCAGGACTTGGGAATCTAATGGGTTTATGTAATGGGCGTTTAGTAAGGCGGGGGACCCTTACTAGTTACCGCATTACGTGGCCATCCATGCCCCTATGGGCAATCGGAAACCAATGTACAACTGTACGCAAAACATACGGACCTCATGCTAGCCTATGGAATCTGGTCAGTAGCTAGCCAAACCTAAACACACCACTTCAAATCATGGCTACCCCCGCTCCTCGAAATGTCATCTTCTTTGGGACTGCTGGAGCCGGCAAAAGTTCCATCGTCAACATGCTTCTCGGAGAGAAAGATGAAAAGGCACTTGTCTCCAACAGCGCACTGGGATGCACCTCTAGCAACAAAGACTATTCAACGGCCATTGAAGGAAGAAACTACCGGTTCTATGACACCCCCGGATTGAACCAAGGAAGCATGAGACCGTTTTCAACCGCCGACGCACTCAGGAGCCTGTACCATCTTCTCCACAGCCTGAAGGACGGTGTTAGCCTGCTTGTTTACTGTGTGCGTGGTCCTCGGGTTACAGGGTCATTAGAACGAGACTACAAGATTCTCTACGATGGCGTTTGTCAACAACATGTCCCCATTGTCATGATCGTCACCGGACTCGAGGACCAGGAACCAGACATGGAAAGCTGATGGGAGGAGAACGGTGAAAGATTTACAGAATGCAAAATGCGTTTTGATGGCCACGCATGCATTACTGCTTTGCGCGGGACGCGGATGGCCAGCGGGATGCACAAGTATCACATGGAGTACAACAAATCGAATGTAATCTTGCGAGATTTGATAATCGAAAGCTGTCTGGACCAGCCTTGGAAAATGGTGCGTAGGGATCTCTCGTCTTTGGTTTTCAGACCCGCAGTAGGGCTCATGGAACCTATCAGGGCCTGGACAGTGAGTTAGAGTCCCAACACAGCCTTTGAAGAGGCCATTGGGTCCTCTCAACGCCTGAGCAATGGCCCTTGAATACACCTCCGCTAACAACCGAAGTCCTTAGCGGATGTCTCTGGCAGGCGGTCGCCACTTAATTATCATATGGCACGGAATCATACTTGATCACCTTAAAATGATTGTGCACAGTCCACGGTGAAAGAAGAAAGGGGTAGAAATGGTGTTGGCGATCGCTCTAATACAGAGCTAGGCGAACACAGCATCGTTCCAAAGCCCGGTAGCACAAACAGAGCATGTTTACGGTGTTCATAATCACAGAAATGGCCTAATCTGTAGCCTCTCTGGTGATGAATTTAGTAATCAAGAGAAAGTATGTTCTCTCAGGATTCGGCCTTTTTTTCCCGTAGATGCTATAACTCTACACAGAAAAACTCGGCGATATTCACCTGTAATTTGAATGAGCACCCCCCGAAAAGAACGCTTCAGGAATGGAGCGACTGAATCGTAAAATTATACAGGCCAATATTATACCCCCACCGTTGCAGTTTAAAAACTGTCACTGCATTCTCTGCAGCTCTTCGTGTAACGAGAATCCCAGCCTACGCTGAGTTTTCGTCGCTTTCCGTCCGCCAGTTTGTCTAAAGCGATCATAAAGAGCGTTAGAACTGGAAAGCTATCTTCAGTCACTCAGCCGAACGTCCTCACTCACCTCTGTTCCTGGCATACAAAACTCTCCGGAGCACCCTCCCAATCCTCGAGAACATATTTCCCAGACACACCCTCATCATCCTCTCCATTCCCAAACAGATCCAGAGCGAGCTGCGTATGACTAACTCCAGCATACGTAGTAGGACATCTCGGATTTACCAGAATCCTTGCCGGACGGAAAACGGAATTAGGAATGGACATCTTCCCAGGTTCCTCTAATACCAGCGGCGGAACGACTTCGCCTCCCTCTTCGTCCGACATAGCATCATAATCCGAACCGACGTTCGCATCTGGATCAACAGCTGCTACACCCGCACCAGCCTCCCGTTTCTGCTTGGCCTCGTCTTCCGCTGCTGCGCGGGCTTGATCCATTAATGGATCCCTAGCGGCAACATCAATCAAGTCGCGCTTCTTCATACCTCGGGCAAGTCCGGCTCCATTTGCCTTGTCAACTTCATCCATCGCATCCCGCGCACTGCGAACCCACAAATCTCTACAGAACCAAGCCTGGCTACTATCCAAGCAAGATGCGTCTGGGCCTCGAAAGGGAGCATCGTCGACGGTGCTCACATTGTGGAAGTCCGTTCCGGCGCGATAGGAAATGCCTTTGTAGTAAGACTGCGCGGGGTCAACGACGTGGGTACCGGCTTCGCAGCAGAAAACTTGGAATGGAAGATGTTGGGCGTAACGTGCGGCCCCGAGTTTATCCCGAGGAGGAACACCTTCCGGTTTAGAAGAAGATTTGGATTGCCGAAATTGATCTCCTTCAATATCTCGAGTACGCCACCTTCCCAAAAAGAAAAAAAGTTTTCTTGGTTGAGCAAACGAGAGTTAGTAAAGTGAACGAAAGACACACCTGTCTGAGAAAATAAAGAATCCATTATGTTCTGCCCAATCCATCCCACAAACCATAGCCGCGTCGTTGGCAAAGCTGATTTTAATCGTCTCTAATATATCATTCGGACACGTAAAGCCTTTCAGCCAGATGACACGGTGAAATTTAATCTGTCGTTTCTGTTGTAACTCGTGTAAAGGTTCCAATGCTAGATTGCGCATGTAGGCTTCCTCGAGAGGATAGTAGGCAGCGTTCGGGTCTTCCGTCATACCCGGGACCCGACGGATCCTGAAAGGGACGCTGAGCAAAGTAAGAACTGCTTCGCAAAGGTCTGTAAGTGTTTCCGTAGAGTCTGTAGAGCCGTAATCTAACATAGAAACAAAGATATTGTTGGGACCGAGGCGCTTTGCTATCTGTATGATGACAGCGAGTTGATCTACGAGGAAATGGTCGGCGGAATGGATGACTATGGCAAAGTAGTAGAAATGCTCTTGTCGGATAATATCGTCCCATGAGTCCTCGTGCTTGTTTTGGTTGAAAGGGCGAACTAGAGTTGGGCACAGAGCAGCTACCCAGCCGTTGAGAGATAAAAGTTGGTCTATGGCGGTCAGAACGTGCTGAACGTCCATAGACGCGGTATCTCTGCTCACAATGCTATTTCATGCCAATCAGCAATGCACTGGATGTGTAAAAAGAGCGCGCGATGCTCACTATGGGAGCTGAAACCGGTCCCAATAATCATTGATCCCATTTCGGATGATATCCTCAAGTACTTCATCCTTCGTTTCTCTCCCAATCCTCGCTTGCAGAAATTTGTGCTTCTGAACATTCAGCCATTTGTCTGGTCTCGTTGCCCGCTCGATAAAATTTTGTTCCTCGATTTGTGTTGAGTGTATTGTGGATGCATAAGTCCGCGAGGACGACGACGAGTCGGAGGTGGGGAAGAAAAGAGCGCGTACGAGGTAAAGAGTAGCTGCAGCGAATGCAAGGCGAAAAATATTTCGCCGTCGCAGAGATAACATGATGGTCAGGAAGA
Organism: Collybiopsis confluens; assembly: GCA_013368555.1. Classification (NCBI taxonomy): domain Eukaryota; kingdom Fungi; phylum Basidiomycota; class Agaricomycetes; order Agaricales; family Omphalotaceae; genus Collybiopsis; species Collybiopsis confluens. Next base: position 42,496 of record JAACJN010000033.1, read on the forward strand.
ACCCCTGGAGGTAAGGTACATGAAAACCGTGACCGGCACTCAAATCACTCAACTCAGCGTAGCGCCTGAACTTATGGCTTGTAAGTAATAAAAAACTAGTGAATGCTAATGTGAGGAATGCTACGCATGCAGATACATAAAATAAAATAAAGCATATACCAAAACCATCAGAATCATGACACTCCGGTATCGTCTCCATCTCGAACAAAAACCCATTTGTCCCCGACCTTCTTCATACCCCCACCCGACCGCTTCTCACCTGAGGAGGACTGGCCATTAACCGCGTTCGGATCAGCCATACTTGCCCTGTTGAGCCGAGGATCCGCGCCCTTATTTGCAGCAGCAGTAGACTGGCCCTGGTAAGAGTTTCCGCCACCATTGTATCCCACTTCTCCTCCCCTTCCTCCTTCCATTGACATTTGATCATCCGTGTACGAATTTCCACCTGTGTTGTCCCACTGTCCTGATTGACCCCAAGAGTCCTGGGACGACCACGTCTGCGATGAATCCATAGAAGTCCCTGCAAGCATGACAAACTGCATAAGCTGCTCCGTTGTAGGTACAGCACTATACGATTTGAGCCACATCTTCCCAAGTTCCTCCCAGCTTGCAGGAGCCGTAAAGTCAAAGGACGCTATATTGAATTGATCCAGACCAGGTGACGTGTTGGTGTTGTCAAGCATTGAACCTGAAGAGGTAGTAGACAATGCGTTTGATTCGGTCGTTACAGACGATGGCTGCTGCTGCTGCTGCTGCTGAGATGATTGGATCGCGTTCGTCTGCGGTTCGACAATTCCGTTCTTCGTATCTTCGGATGGCGGGCGCATTCTACCAAATTCATCGATCTCGGCATCGTCAGCAATCGCACTCGGCGGTTGAGATTCGCCGCCGGTGTCTAATGGTTCTCGCACAGCAGCAGCAGCCATCGGTCTCCTAGGGGGGCTATACGGCTTTATTTCTCTCCTGGCGCCATATCTACTGGGAGGACTTCTAGAGCGACTGCGTTTAGCCCGGTCACTTCGATCTCTGTCTCTGAAATGATCACGTCCACCTCGTTTACCTCGGCCTTCGTACCAACGTTCACGACCTGCACCTCTCGAGCCCCCCCTAGGGCCTCCACGACCACCGTGATAATTCTCGTCGTCCGGACTACCGAAACGTGGGAGATGCGAACTTGCATGCTCGTTTCCACTAGACGCTCTAGCGGCGTTTACATCAGAGGTTAATGACTGGACTAGAGCTGACCCAGTGTTAGAGTACATATTAGATATCTGTGCGGTCTGCGTCAACTGCTTGAGCAAAGCTAGTTGTGCTACATCTAATTGAGGTACAGCAGGCGCACTCGGTACAGGTGCCAACGAGACGGAAGTGGAAGCTCTGCAATAACCTGAGTCAGCTATCGGAAACTTTGAATGCAGGACTGTTGTGACACATACTGGGTTGAGGTAGCAGTAGCTCCAGCGTTTGCGGCGGCCTGTGCTAAGAACGCGAAGAGGGCAGATTGGGAGTTATTTAGAGGCGAGGGGGTTGTTATTTGAGATGATGTTGCCAATGGCGGAGTAACGGTAGCAGGCGGAGGGGTAGGCGTAGCCGTCTTTGATACACCCATTCGAGGATCGGACGACGCGACGGGTTTGACAGAGATTTCTATCAAAAACCGATAAAATTCAGCAACAAGCTCTCACTCGCACGGATATGATGTAAAAAGTGGGTAAATTCGTGGAGATACTTAGCGTACAACATGAAGCGTGATAAGTACCTTTTACTGTATCCTTTGACTTTAAAACATCGGCTAATTGAGATAACAGGGCAGGCGGGAAAGTATTCCCTTTAACCCAGATGTCAAGAACCTTTTGTGACTTTTCCTGTGATTAGACATAGTAAAGAGGTCAGGACTTGGTTCAGAGACGCGATTAGTAGAAAAAGTAAACGGCCAGGTGGATAGACGTATGCTATGACGAAGGTCACACGGGGCGAAGGGGATGATGAAACCGTACAGACGAAGTCCAGTTCCCAAAAAGAAAGCATGAGTAGTATTATATTGTAGTTTGGACATTGAAAAACTCTCTTTGTGAAGAGCGGCCATGTGGTGTTGAAAAAAAAATCCCAAACGAACCTTGGCTCCCGGTATTACGGCAGAATTCATGTCTTTGAACAGGCCTTCCAGGACACCTTGCATCTTGAGCAGAAAAGTCGCGCAGTTGCCTTCTGAAGCATTTATATCACCAACAAGGTTGTGTTTGTTGACATGAGACTTTGCAGCTCGCGCGAGGGCGTCAAAAACATATAAACTTGATATTTTGGCCAAAGAGGAAAGAGATTTATGGGTGCGATAAAGGATAGAGACCAGCTGCGTATCATTCTAGAGGAAGAAAAAACATGAAAAAGGATTCCTGTTTCTCAAAAAGTTGCTTTGCACCTTCATTAGCTTCATCGCGAGCTCCGTCAAGTTGGTGATTTTTGAGGCCGATAATCGTTTGGCCTGCACCACCTCCTTCAGTTTTGACTCGAACTCCTGTACCGTAGTAAGAAAATGTATGAGAAGTGTTTTGAGCAACAGTACCTCTATCTGATTCATGGAGGCGGGTTATTATGGAGGGAGGAGACAAGGGCTAATGAGTCATGTGAGCAGATTCTAGCCGCCGGTTGAAATTTGAAAACTCAAAAGGTTGAACGTTGAACAATGTCGACGCGAGCCAAAATAACACTTGCCACCGCCGTGGTACTCTCAAGCCTTACAGTGTGGGGCGTCCATTATCAGCAGAAGCAGGAACGAGAGGTGAGACTGGGTGTATTCTCATTGTCATTGTCATCCCCATTCTGTCCCAGTCCATGTATCAGGGCGTTCTCAAGGACGATGCTCGTCGTCTGGAAAAGATGAAACAAAGGCAGCTTGATTTTGACGAGTCAAAACGGCGACGCGAGCTGTACGAGCACGTTCAGCCAGTCGAAGACGACTCCAGCACCGGTCAGTCTATCCCTTCATCTTCGTCCTCAGACTCTTGCATAGCCAGAGGTCCTTCTTAACAGACATAGAGCACATCTGACTTGGCTGCAGGCTGTACATAGCTCCGCGCTCGCGCACTGATGTTTAACAAATCGCGATGATCGCCTAATCAAGGCCCCGGACTTCAAGCTCGTATTCCCTCTGCCGCGGTGATCGTTATCTTGTAAATTATTTTACGCTCAAGGGGCGTCATATAAAAATCCTCTGTGCCTCACATTTTTCCTCCACCTTCTTTCTGGACGCCTTTGTGCTGGTCACTGTTGCAAGCTGGCCTTGGCTAATTGAGAACTGGTTTCTTGATTCTACGTACCCTTCTTCAATTTCAAGACTCTTCCGAAGCTTCATCGCACAATGCTCAGTTACATTTTCATGGTCATCGCCCTCTTGCCTCTGCTAACGTCGGCGGCGCCCCTTTGGCATGAGCACTACCGTCAGCTAACCCGCCGCGGAAGTTATACTCTCAATACCTCATACGAAGGAGACAACTTCTTCGAGTAAGTAATTAAATGAAATCTCCCATACTTAAACCTGATGGCCCTTGTAGCGAATTCGACTTTTTCTCAGACCCGGACCCAACCCAAGGTCTCGTCACCTACCAGACCAGGGAAAATGCATTCTCCAAGGGATTGGCCAGCGTTCAAGATAGTGTTGCAGTTCTAGCAGTAGACTCTACTTCGAATTTGGCCGTCGGTGCTAACCGTGACTCGTTAGTACTATTGATATCCTCTACAAGACCCGAAGCTGATGATCTCCAGTGTACGAGTTAGCTCAAAGGCCAAGTTTAATTCCGGTCTATTTATCTATGATGTTGCCTCGATGCCTATCGGTCCCACTACTTGGCCTGCGCTATGGTGAGCACTTCAGCTCTTCCATGGAGCCCTTTTTTGTAACATCTCATTCAATAGGTCCACGGCTGAAGACAACTGGCCCAACAATGGTACATATTTACTCTTGCCATGGTGGAACTGTTTTACTTACACAATTCAAGGTGAAATCGATATCATCGAAGGCGTCACTGAGTCGACCACCAACAGAATAACAATGCATACTGCCCCTGGCTGCTCATTATCAACCGGCCAAGCGAACACCGGCACTATCAACGAGCAAGAGCTTAGCTGTGATGCCAGCCTTAATGATAACAGCGGGTGTCCTACCGAAGATAATGACACTCATAGTTGGGGTGCCTCGTTTAATTCTGCGGGAGGCGGTATCTTAGCTGAGCTCTGGGATCCCAACGTGGGGATCAAAATCTGGCGCTGGCAAAGAGACTCTGTTCCTGCAGATATCATGTCGAAAGACCCGGATCCTTCAACCTGGGGGAACCCCATCTCGTTCATACCCAACGGACAGTCATGCAATATCGCTGACTATTTCAAGGAACACATGATTATTATCAGTATGTTCCCTTCTTTTATCCATTCCACTGTTTTAATCTTTTCCGCAGATATCACCCTTTGTGGTTCATGGGCAGGAGCGTCAGTTCTCTCTTTTCTTTCTCTTATTTGTGATCCAATCCCTGATCCTGATCTTGCTGCAGAACGTACTCTGGTACAGGTACATGTCAAGAGGCGGTGGCCGTTGCGTCGAATTATGTCGGTGGGTGCCTACGACCGTACCTCGATTAGCAGACATTCATCTCTGTGTTAATCCTAGATGCACAGTGGAAAATCAACTCGATCAGAGTATACCAACCCGTCTAGTCGTAGAGAGGTCCCGGCGGCTTTATCGACTAACCAGTCATTTATGTATCGTCAATCTCATTGAAGATGGGTTCTTAAGAGAAAACATTGTGTGTCTGAAGTGAGCAAGTTCCAGCAATGGTCCATCACTGCGGCGTCGGAGTGCATGCTCAGAATTCAGCACGGTGTGACCCGTCACGTGCTCAAGTGTGACGAAGCTCTTAAGTGTTCGACGTTGGCCCTTGACCATGTTCACTGAACAAGAACTGCTGAAAGTCGTGAAAGGGTTTGTTGCCGTCCTTTGTGCTCAATTCCCAGCATATCTCAACGAAACCACCAGAAGCCGAGAATGGAAATTTTGTGGATACGCTTTGGATCAGATCTGCTTCGGATCTCTGTGCTTTGAATTGTACATATATTTCATTATATGTCGAAGGTATGAACTCATTGTGTTGATCTTGCTCTACACTACTGATAATTTCGCATCCAAAGTGATTCTATGCCGATACGGTTGTATGTAGGTTGAGGTTTTGACTGGATCATTCGCCTACTATGAACGCTCTCGTTCCCCCAGGTTCTCATCCTTGGCTGTCTCGAGACTCTTAATGTCGCTTTTCATGGGCTGTATCTATACAACGGTCTCATCATCCACTTTGGTGCGTCCCCTTTGTCGAACGATCTTCTGGAATAACAAAGACAAAATTTAGAGGATGTCATGTACGACTTTGAGAGTCACTGGAGTGAGTTCTTGCCTTCACAACTAGGTTTACACTCACCGTCTCGGTAGCATCATATGCTTGTGAGTGAATCGCCTTGAAGCGAGTTTGGGCCCTCATACTACAATTTGTTAGCTCCGGTCCTAATTGTATGTCGAGTCGCAGCCCAAAACCCCCAAATGTGCCACTTTCCTCAAATGCTATTCAGGGTCTTGTCACAGGATCAATACAACTATTCGTTGGATGGCGGATACGGCGCTTTCATCGCAGACTGCGATGGATGTCCTTTCCTGCGGTTGGATTTAGTTCGATTGGCATCGGTGTGTATGCAAATGCTGACAGATTGTCACATCTAATATCTTTATTTTTGGAACAGTCTGTTCGATCCTGTCAATAGTGGATGTACACTCCTCTCAAAGTCCAAAGGTTGTCAAATCCGCTACAGATTCAGAACATTGCCCTCTTACTCGCTTCTACTACAGATTATACATGTTCTCTGGCTTGGCGCAGAAACGCTAAGCGATGCTTTCATTGCTACGGCGCTGTTACTCAGCATGTGGGTGTTTACTCTAATCATTTACCTAGAGTGGATACTAAATTCATAATAGGGTAAAGCACCGCATCGTATTGAACCCAAACATCCCCTCACAGTGTTTATAGAAACGAGATATACAACTGGCGGAAGATTCGCAAAAGTCTCTATTCGAGTTGTTCCTCAGATGTAGATTTTTTGATAAACTTGGTCTACTCGTTGAGAATATTCATCCTCTTTCTAGATACTCTACAAAGCGGTCTGGTTGCCACTATCTGCGCTGCGGGAGGGTTTATAAGTTATGTCTCTTCGGTATGTCGATTTGCTACTATATAGGTTTGTGAATCGGTTCCTGATAATCGTCATCTCCAGCCAAGAGGACTGTGCGAGATAGTTTTCTTTCTTTCGGCGCTTCTTCATTGACGGATACCCTCCAGGGACAAAGCTTTTGTTCTTCCCCTCTCTAAAGTTCATGTAATATCTTTACTAAGTGCACTCAACTCGCGCACCGCGACATGGTTCCTGGGTCACAGTTTAGATGGAAAGGTTTCTGCTTCAACGGAAGAGAAAGTCAGCCTGATGAAGAACCAGAGGAGGGCATCAGAGCCGCCGCCTGCGCCTTCCGAATTCGGAATTCATGGACATAAGTTCCCAAAGCTAGTGCGCATGCCGAATCTTCCAGAACAATCTTTCAAATCTCCTGATTAACATATTTTGCAGCGTCAAATATCAGAACATCTACGTGTACCTCATCGACGCCATGTAACCAATGCACAGCACCCGACGGTAATACATGTCGAATCTGAAGTAGAGAGTGATACTCTTCTCGAGGTAGGTGGTCGTTGTCGGACTAGAGAAACTTTTCTCAGCGAAGGAAGCAGTCTTACGCACGCTAATGACCGTACGAGGTAGTAGTAAGGGAAGGACCGAGCGCTTACAAGATTCTTTTCCACTTCCGCATGCGTGATACATGTAGTTTAGCAGGCCGTACACAATTCAAACTTGAACCCTGAACCCTGGGAGTGATAAATATTGAAAAAAATGAGCGGCACAAGAGCGGCAAAGTACCAAATAATGGAGAATCCTGCACATCTTCAACCACCCTCTTTTCTAGAAACCCTACCTAACGAGCTACTGGCCAAAATATTTCTCGCAGGGGTTGATTTAGACAACAGTCTAACTCCCCTTGCTCGACCCAGCTTGATCTCTTACTGCAGCGTCAGTTCGCGATGGCGAGCCCTGTGTCAATCTACCCCCGAACTCTGGACGATAATCAGGGTCCCCTTCGAACAAACCAGACACCAGGATGTGGTCGCTTGGACTACAACCTGGCTTGAAAGGTCCAAATCCTGTCTCTTCGACTTCATCGTCGATTTTCAGATATCCAGATTGGGCCCGAGCGTGATGCGGCACGCCATGGCAGTCATGAGTGCACTCGCTCCTCATGTCGCTCGCTTGAGGAAATTCCACTTTGCTGCAGATCAGCCTTGGGGCCCAATCCAGAGTCTGTTTCGAACTACTTCGAACAGTCCAATTGTGGCATCTGAGCTCAAAGACTTGCAACTCCACTTGCTCGGCGACGTAGGTTTCTACCTGCAAAATAGCACTTATCCCATTTGTTTCAAGGCAGCACCCCGTCTCCAGCGCCAAAGTCTGAGAAGTGTACCCGTTCCATTGCCTATGCATGGGCTCACAGTACTCAGAATAGAATATATCGTTGTGAACGAACAAGAACTCCGCGTCCTTGCCGTGAATTCCCCTGCCTTAGAAGAGTTGGCTTTGACGCAGTTATACCCTTCGACCCAGCCCTTGGACCTTAAAAGTCCTAAGATCGTCTTTCCGACATTGTGCTCACTAACAGTGAGCTTCAGACAGATACCTCGTCCAGTCGCCGGCGTGTTCGCGCTCATGTCAACTCCCAATCTCAGTTATCTCCAAATAAGAGGAATTTGCCAACCCGACCCATTTGTATCTTTCCCTGATCCCGCCACGCTCACCAACTTACACACTCTTTGCCTAAACGACATCACCCTTAATTCTTCTCAATCTGGCGGCGTGTCACGGAACGATGCACTGTTCTACCTCTCTCTTCCCTCAGTGAAGCATCTCCAACTCATATCTACCCCACCCCAGTCTCTTTTCCCGGAACAAGATGCGACACGGAAACCCGTTCTTAAATCTCGACGCTCCGGCGAGCTCCGTTCTCATTTCAATCGCCCTTCGCCATCCTCTTCTCTTGCTCCCAGAGCGAACGAGATCGACTTGCAGACTCTGACGAGAGCGCAGTGGCCAACAGTCAAACTCCCACTATCTCCCCAGAAATCTCTCTCAACTTCCGCTACAGTTCCATACAACCACTGGCCCAATTTGACCACCATCACATTGGATACCATCCGCGCCAAAGACCTGCTCTGGCTGTGCGAGCTAGTCGCCTCTCGACCTGAAATCGAGACAGTCTATCTCTCGCACTCTGCCAAACGCCATCTGGCTTCCAGCCTGTCGATGTGGAAGGGTGATCCCGCCTCCAATACGAAAGGATCACTCTCGTCTTGGGACGCCAATCTCCAACTCAAACCCTTGAGATTGTCCAGATATAATGTCGAACATGGCGACATGGCACCCGCGGATTGGCTCGAAAAACACGTTCAAGTGCTGGACTATAACGTTACGAAATGAAAAAAACATTTGATAAAGCCGAAGTGGTGTCGTAAAATGTTGCAGGCAAACTTTCTATATCGACTAATGGAACGTCGCGTACGTGGTAAATAAATTAAATGTATTATGATACATCGGTGGAAAGGATTTCGTTTATTTTGCTTTGACTTCTTCTTTCTTTGTCTACGTAATTATGAATCCCTCTTTCGGTGCTAAAGAAAACCTGAAGATCGATAAAAGGAAAGTGATGGGAAGGCGCGACGGGGATGAGATGAGAATGGGAGAGCGCTGACGGGGAGGGGGCAGATTGCAAAGACGACAACGACAGAACAAAAACACGAACGGCAGCAGCGCGTGGATAATCAGGGACGAGAAAATAAAAGCGAAACGGGGAAAGGGGGGAAACACTATGGAAGGGGAGAAGTGGTATCTTGAGAAGCATAAAAAGTAAGAGAAAACAGCAGCAAGGGAACGACGATTAGTAAGTAGGTAGCGAGGTATACGATAGAACAAGAAAAGAGGATGGAGATGCTAACTGCACGATACGCAAAAAAGGTGATTGTCATTAAAAATGCGGCGATGTCCTGTGATCAAATGTCCATGAGTTTGTATGTCGTCTTGTTTTGGTCTATCCCGCCAGCGGGTCTCTCGTGTGATGAGGGTGATGAGGAAAACAGAGGGAAGTCGAGAAAGGTTAACGTAGAGCTCTAGGACACCTTATGCGGCGCTGTACAAGAACAGGTTGTTCGTTGCCGCGATCTAGAGTGATAGAGAGTCGTGAGAGATAGTCGGGGAGAATGTTGGATTTGATTTACCGCAATAGTAGCCTCCCTCGGGTGCCAACTGGCGTGTAAGATTTTCTTGTTGAAATCCAGCGCATCAAGCGCCATCATATCCCTCAACCCGTTAGGTCTTGCGCCATTCTTTCCCATTTTTTGACCCGGACCCATGTTACCGATCTTCTTGACTTTGAAGGCTGACTTATCCGCTTGCAAAACGACATCGTTTAGCGAATCCGTATCGTATATCCGGAAGTAATTATGATACGACCCAGTTAACACGTTCCTGCGAAGAGTGTAAGGGTAAAATAGGGTAAACGATGGGCATGTCCAAAGGAAGTACATGATGGAAAAGATAGGACAAGGGGATGTCAGGACTTACTGGTCATCTCCACTCCACACACACTCAAACTTGTCGAAGATACAATCATTCTCATACAAGTCGCAAAGTTTGCCACGGAGGTGATCATGTATGGGAATTGTTTTCACAGGCTTGTTTTCCATGTTGACGTCCCAAATTTTGAGAGACAAGTAATCCCTCGAGAGGATGTAACGGCCGTCATGACTGAATTTGACGTCAGAGATGGAAGAGATGATCTCGGAAAAGAAAGATCTTGTGGTCGGGTCTTCTTCCTCCTCAAAACCTTTGTCATGAGATGAGACATGTTGCTTGCTGGCATAGAATAAGTTGGCTGGACTCACATTTGGCGTGCTTGTCGCACAATGCAGAGTCCCGCATATCGGCTAATTTAATGTTGCTTTTCGAGCTCGAGTACATGAAGAGATTGCAGTGTGTAGGATGGAATTCGGTGGCGGTGATGACTTCAGTGAGCTCTTCCATATTGACAGGTTTGATATCGACAATATCTACGGCCAGTTTGAGAAAGTACAATTTCGAAATGAAGGGAGGAACGCACTGAAGCTTTGATCGCTGATATTGAGGTTCCAGAGGTTGATTCGTAGATCGTCAGCGGATATGTACGTTTCCTGGTCAGAATTTACCGAGATGGAGTGTATGTGATAGGCATGTGCGTTTGAGTAGACCTTCCGAGGCACGGCAGCAATAATATTCTCTTGCAAGGACATGCGTGGTAGTCGGAGATGGCTTCTCATCGTTGGCGGAGGAAGCGGACGCTGACCGTCGTGATGATTTGATTCTGCCACTACCCTCAACGACTTTTCGAAAACCTTCCACAATTTAATCGTTTTGTCTGAGACATCGCATGAGAATGATAAACTAACTGCGATCAGCTGGATACGCACCATTCGTGGATAGCAGAAAATGAGCATTATTTTGCCGTTTGCACCACTTGATCTTGTTGATCTTCTCCTCAATCTCGAGCGACTTTAGATAGTCAAATTCGGGCTCGTGGGACTGGAACTCTGTGTAAAATTTGTATTCGCAGCCCTTTTTCTGTAGGGGTGAGATCAGTGAAAAAAGTCGCTAGTGAAACGCCTGATAGGGAAATCAATCACAAAAAACTGACCATTTCGTTCCGTTCAAAGAGCACGACACGACCACCTTTGTCGCCTGTGGCGAGATAATTTCCAGTTGAATCAAACTCGACGGTGGAGATGATGTCAGCTGAAGACCGATCCAAGTCAGAATCCGGAGGCGATGGGTCAAAACGCCATAGAGCAATGTTTCTCATTTAAGATGGGAGGCATACCTTCGGTAATATCTTCAACTTCACCCTTATCACCGAAACATTGGGCAAACCGCCATCCGCCAGAACCTGAAGGGTCTTCCATCTATGAACTAGGACTAAGATTGAGAGAACGACGGCGGGATGGATAGAGCTAGAAGCGGAAATGAAGATCGACAATAGCTTGGAAGATGGTGGTGGTCAAGAAAGAAGCCGTGTAACGCTCAGGATTACAAGTCAGAGGTGTAAGACGAAGCTGAGGCGCCGATGTTTGTCCATGTTTGTTGAGTCGGCAGCTCATTCCGATTTTGCCCACCAGTTGATTTACCTCCACCACCACCAGTATGATCCAGCCCATTGTCGGTAAACTTAGAAAACGCTTCATATTCGACCTAACACTCTCTATGGGTCTCGGTACTGCTGCTGCCTATGCATACTGGTGAGCTCTTCCCTCTTTCTTCGCTCATTGTACGTCCAGCTAACACGTTTCAAAGGTATGGATACCACCTGAAAGCCAGTCAGTAACTGTCAAGTTGTTTCCTGTTGAAACGTGTATCCTGACTTTGGATTAACAGTCGACCGCCAGGAGCAGTTCTATCTCAAGTTGGAGAGGGAAAAACTGAGCCAGAAATAGACGGGGGAAAAGCCGCCCTAGAGGCTAGAGCAGGCCATCGTGTCCAGACAAAAACTATTAGCAATCGAAATTCTATCATACCATAATTGTCTGACCCACAGCAAGAATATGCACCAAGAGCATAAATTACAAGCAATAAATCTACTAGAGATGCGTTCGGCCGCCACTCAACCGTTCCAACTCTACACAAGCCTCGATCACCTCATTCTCAATCTTGCGCACCCTCTCCCAGTCAGTTCCAAATCCAAACAAACCTATTTCCTGTTCTTTTGCGCGTTCTTTGCGATCCTGTCCACGTCTACACAGACTGTACACCTCGTTCACATACGTCCTTTCAATGCCTGCCTCAAGCTTGGCCATGTTGGGCCCTCGCTTTATATTCTTCTCCTTCTCCTTGGAACCTTTTGAGTCCTTGGCTTTTTGATATTCGACTTTTAAATCCAACCCATCCCTTACAAGTTCTGGCCCCAATACAGGGTGATTCATGAATTCTGTCGGGTTGATGTGATAGGTGACGTCCCGCGTCGGGGTATGTCGTTCCATAAAGTATCTCGTGGTTGGAGAAAATGAATAATGAGGATCAGGTACGGGAGGTGAAGTGAAAAGATTGGGAAGGGCAGAAAGCAGCGAGAATCCGAATAAGATGATGAGAGGAAGGAACTGGATGAACATTGAACGGGGCGTTGCATTGCCTTGCTGTTGCTGCTGGTGTCGTGGACCTCCACCAAAACCACCACCACCCATGCGAGCAGTACGGAAGCCTCCAGGCCCGAACGTCGTCGTGAAGACTACAAATAGTTAGTATTTTGATCATAGCGGTTGTTGGGATGGTCATCGTACCGGGACCGCCCCCGAATCCACCTCCGAAAGCCGTGCCTCCTCCGCCAAAGAACATATTGAACAAGTCTTCTGGGCTTAATTCTCCTTCAAATTGCCCACCGGCACCACCGAATGATGCGGGGGAGAAGCCTGATGATCGTCCAGCAGTGCGGTCTTCAGGGTCTGCACCACTTGCGTCGTAAATACTACGCTTTTGAGGGTCTACGTGGGGATCAGCTAAAATTTTCCGACTACTTCCGGTACAACAAACGGATTACCTGACAGAACCTGAAACGCTTTCGATACCACTATGTAAAGCGATAATTGAAGTTAACCCAAAGTAACGACAGAACCAGAATGGACAGACTTTTGAACGCTTCATCAGCACCAGGCGCACCGTTCTTGTCTGGATGCAGAGCCAACGCAAGCTGCAGAAACATGCGTAAGAAAAACCAAAAGGAAAGAAGAAATTTTTGACACTACCTTGCGATATGCCTTTTTGATCGCCACCTCTTCACAGTCTTTTTGCAAAGACATAATCTCATAGTATTCTGTAATCTTGCACGCTCGAATCTTCTTGACCACGTCGTACTGCTCAGAGGTATAGTCCCGTTTCTTTCCTCCTAACCCTCCAGCTGTACCATTGCTGTGCGACCCGTCACTACTTGAACCTGGATGCCTATGCGCGGTGCCAGATGCAGAAGGATGAGCCTCGGCTCCAGATGCAGAGCTTGATGACGATGCTGAGGCTGACGACGAGGTAGCAGAAGCCGTCTCAGCCTTGTCGATAGACTGGAGCAGCTTATGAGCTTCGGGAGTATCGAAGAGAGATATGGATTTCTGGGCAAATTTACGGGCTGAAGCGTAGTTTGCTGCGTCTCTATGCTTTTGAGCGATGGCCAGACATCGAATAGCTTCGTCCTTGTTCATGGTCGTCGGCAAGAGCGATTAGCGAGGAGCTTAGTGGATTTCTTGCGTGTAAAATTGCTGACTAAACAGGCGCTCATGACTGCTATTAGAATCCGCCACGAATCATGAATAACTTTTAATAGGCAAGCCCGGAACAGGTGCGTATCGTACTGGGCCCTATTAAACCCTTAAGTACCATGCTCCTCTGAAGATCGACCATTCCCAGACCCGTCCAATGCGGCGTGTGCCAGCTTTCTCCTTGCCAGACGCTTCGACGCTGGCGAACGGCGATATATAAAAACGCGCTACTGGTCTGCTTAGTAGACCACCAAATAAGCCGACATGTTTGACGAATCTCCGACTACGCTCGCAGAGTCTCAGTGCTCGCTGCCGTTCTGCACTCTCTTATCATCCAGGGCCACATGGCCCCGTTAGCATACCAGATTCGGCTCCCTGGATCCAATATCAAAGGTGGGGGGGAGAGGAGTACGGTCAGTAATTAGAGCCAGACTTGAACGGCACAAATACCATTCCGTTTCATAGGTGAACTCGTCTATCTGCAAGACAGGAACCAACTCATTCTCAACCATTCTCGAGTGGCTAATGAGCTGCTCGAAGAACGTGCTCGTATCCATAATGAACGAGTAACGCATTGATGGACCTGTAAGAGTATATTCCGGTAACTTTCTTCGCATAGGATACTCACTGAATTTAGGTTTGGAGCTTCCGCTCTCCTCTCGGTCGTGGCAAGTGCGACAGCAATGTGTCCGAATTAATCAGTTCATTTCGCAGCAAAGGGAGGTAAAAGCACCACGTTGATCTGCAATGATATCATATCGCACAACATGAGAAACATAATACACTATAAATCCTCCTATACATCACGAAAAGGGCCCCCAGCCCAGGTCATCTCATATAAGCCCCTGCCACTCAAAATACCCGGGCTATCTCAACATCCTGGGGAACCTAGAATTTAAGTAGATTTTTGAGGTTACATGGGCGACCGCCTTAGGCACGATGGGATAACCCTGGGCAACTGAGGACCTTGATATACAAAATGTAATTCCTATTCCTGTCTCTCATACGTCAATCACACATAAATTATACAGAATGAGCCATTATTTAGGTCAAGAAGGTTGTACTATATCGTACTGTATGAGAAGGGCTAAGTCAAATTTATTCAAAAGAACTAGATGCGGCAGGACTATGGAGCAAGCCAACCGGCATATGGTACAAACTTACAACAAGGGCGGTATTGTCGGATGGGAGAGCGCGGTGATGCTTGAGGTGGAATATGATTTTGGACCGAAGGGCAGCAGCTGGTAAAAGAGCTTGGGACGCCTCCCGTAGTTGGTTGATTTGAAAGGTGAAGTCTGAGTGAAGGCCGACATTGCTGAGTAAGGGACTAGTGTATGGAAAATCTAACTGGATGAGCGTGTCGCTGTGGCCAGTTTTAGAAGCTGTTGCAGAGAGATAGATGGTATAAAAGCTTTGCAGGTCTCTATCATGCTGCTAATTTGCTCGAGAAGCGAACGCGTACAACTTCGACTGAACCCGAAATGGCGGGCAGTCAACAGAGAAGCATTTTTGGTGTAGCTTCATGCATCATGGGTCGTGAAGGGGATAGTATTTTGACAAAATAATGAGCGTTCATAGAAAAAGAACGAACCTGGTAGTAGGCATTGAGGTTATGATGAACATGTGATTGTTGAATCGAACCGGAAATAAGCGCCTAAGGGTTCAAACCATGAACAATGACATTGCCTCTCAAGACGGCGACGTTCAGCTCGCTGAACAGATAGCCCAAATGAATATCATTCACCGACCCCGGGATCTTATCTTCTACCCGCCTCATGATCTCCCACCCACAATGACTAACCTTCGCACTCGCGTTACTGGAGGAAATTTTTTTCCTATTTCTTTCGGCCGCAGGGATATTGTGCAGCAGAAATCACAGCCAATGGGAGCTATGGATCAGCCAGAGGCCGCCGATCTGGTCGATTTTGTCGATGTCAAAGATGTCAAAGATATTAGGTCCAACGATGGCCGGGGTGCTGTTTCTGTCTATCGTTATGATCTCGACGACACCAGATCTCAGAGATCTCGTGCTTCTAACCAGACCACCCCCAGCAAAAGGAATGGAAGTACTGAAGCATCCGCCAAATCGTGGCTTCTTGGCTGGCTTCTGGTCGCGGATATGTTCTACTGCCACGTCACTCATCTTCCCCCTTTCCCTCCGGGACTCGTCCAGTTGGCCCGTATCATGTTGCCCAAAAGCGAAATCACAAATCACCCTTTGGTACGTGTATCAGCGTCATCTAGCAGCTTTTCTAATGTGCTTTAGCTACTTTTATACGAATTCATGCTGGGAATGGACCCTAGGACGCTTTGTGTCCATAGCCGACTGTTTATCATGCCTCGTACGTCTGATTCTTTTTTGGAAGTCATTGACTATAAACACATCTCTCCAAAGTTGCAATCCATATTCACAAGCAAATCGATGGATACATGATGTTGATATTGCCTTCCCTGGAGTGTCTTCCGCACATGCTCAGTTATGTTGAATGCGTACTCAAGGCAAAGCGCAGCAAATCCTCAAAAACTCGGCTGAGCTCAACTACTTTTTGGCATCAACTTCGTGTGGGCGAGTTCCCCAATCTATCGCATTTCGTAAGTACATATACACAATCATAGGCCTTAGTCTGATCGCTTAGTTTATTTTTACTCTTAGAGTGAGGGACATGTTCACAAATACCACATCGTTCCCCACCCTGGTGTTGATAACCTGTTTCGCTCCATGTGCTATCCATGTCCTGGAGACGGCTTCTACTCCCATATATCACCTTTCGCCGCACTTTTCAATGCTTTCCGCGTCCTATATGCCTGGAAAACACTTGCGAACAATGCTATCAACCCACATGTCGACCGTTCGCTACTCAACGCACTTCAAAAGGCTGGCGTGCCAAATCCGGAGGAAACGGCCAAAGTCGTGGAACGCATCCATCAAGTTCTGATGGAGTTACTTCCTTTGTTCAAAAAGCAAAACAAACGGCCTGCTAGTATGTGGTACGGGGGCGGTGCAAATGTCAGCGGGTTCGAAATCTTCGGTTTTGATGCTGACATATATTTCCGTAACAATTATGCTGACACTGAAACCGACACGGACGATGACAATGACGATGACGATGACACTGGCTCTGGTGCTGGTGCTGGCGCTGGTGCTGGTGCTGGTGCTGGTGCTGGTGCTGGTGCGGGTGCGGGTGCGGGTGCTGGTGCTGGTGCGGGTGCGGGTGCTGGTGCTGGTGCTGGTGCGGGTGCTGGTGGTGGCATTCCAGGTAGAACCAGTGCTGGCTCTGGTGGGAGTGCTCAAGGCGGTCCTGGTACCCGTGCCCGTGCCCGTGCTGCTGGTGAGTGGATGGCTGATAGTGCTGCAAGCGCTGAGGTAGAGGGAACACGGTCGATGACGGTGTCTCTGAGATCTCGGAGCATCGTGAAGATTTGTCCGACGATTGTTCACTCTTCCCTTCGGACCAGTCTAGTAGTTGGTCCTTGAGCAGCGACGATGGCGTCATGGCTTCAGAGCCTCGCTTTCGAGATTCCTGTGGGTCTGGACCTTCGCTTGCACAGCAGATTGTTGAAGAATGGCGCAAGACCAATCATTCTCCAGCCTCTATCACATTCACTTCATGTTCTGCATCCTCGACCACTTTGGCCACTCCCTCTCATGAGTCATGGGGGAAGTCCACTCTGCCTTCCTAATCTGTCGGTCTCATGACTATCACTATAAATAGCTTGTTTCATTTCTATCGCGTTACGGTATTGAAACTCCCCCTAATTCTGCATACATATATGTGGGCTGTCTGTAGTACAACCGCTCGTCCAAAGTGCAAGAAACAAGTAAGCGTGGCAGCACAAGCATATAACCTAAAGAGTCCTATAATCTCTGTCCAAGAATTGGTTTATCGACCGCGGAGCCTTCACCATCGAGTCGGCACAATTACCTCCTAACTTTCTTCACAACATCGCCCTCTAACAATACCTTACCCTTCTCTCTCAGCGCACCCACATACTTTACCACCTCCGTCGTATCAAAGTCCTCATGCTTATCCATCGGCATGGCAGCATTGAGGTACGCCACCAGAGCAGAAATCGAGAGCTCATCAGCAGATGAAGAAGAAGAGTCGTACGTCGTTTTGAATAGGTACGCGATGGAATGAGAAACGAAATGTTTCCTGCGAGGATAATAAGAGGGTGGGGTCAACAATTTAATAGAAAGTTAAAAAAAAAAAGCTTTACCTCCCATGCGGCGAATCAAGGTCGGCCAAAATACCTCTTCCGGAAGGAAGACCAGAAGACGGTGGAAGGGTACCACTCCCGTATGGACCTAGACCCGGACCAGGCGGAGGAGGACGACTCTGTTGGCCTCGATGGTGATGGGCTCTATCAACTGTTCGAAGTTCTCGGGGACCGACTCGATGATGAGATGCATAGCTGTTATGGCCAACCCTCTCATTACTATGACCTGCCCTCGAATCAATGTACTGCGGCTCCCATTGCTGTGGTGAAGAACGATAAGGTGGGACCGGGGCTCCATTGCCGTTGGCAGCGGGAGGCGGATATGGGTAGGATCTAGACTGCACATGCGAAGGAACAAGACTAACTAGAGAATGTCCGTGTTGACTCGATCGACGGCTATCTGCATTCGAATCGGTCCGAGAGCGATGATGATGATGAGAATGTTGCAATTGAGGAGGAACCTCTCGAGCCCCCGCCTGTCGTGGAAGTGGATGACCACTATCACTGTGGGATGCTGAGACTGGGCCATGGTCTGCTGAAGGTCCGCGATTGCGATTGACCTACATCACAGATTCATCAAAATCTCAAAAAAAAAAAAGACCGAAATGATTTTCTTTACCTCTTCTGTCGCACTATCATCCCCATTTTCGTCTCTGCTCTGCCCCTTACTGTGAGCCCGAGGCTGACCAACTGCTTCACGATGGACGTCTCCATTGACGGCATCAGCAGTAGTAGTCTCAGGGTCTCCATTCGCCGCCTGGGCTTCAGGCATATTCCTTCCCGATCCACTAGGCGCTCTCTTGAATCGTGCATACCGCTCGGGAGCATCCCCTCTATCCATGTACTCACGCTCATTCCCATCGACAGCCATAGCGAGAGAATGGAGGGAGTGGGACCTACTTCTAGAGCCGGAAGTAGCAGATACAGAAGCCGAAAGACCTCGAAAATCAAAGCGCGTGTCCATGTCCTCGTTCTCGCTCGGTTCCGAAGCAGAAAGATAATCAGAGTCATCGCCTTCGGGGGGATAACCCTGGACCGGTCGAGTTGGAGGCGGAGGAAACATTGTGTGTGGAGAGATGGGGTAGAGGTGATGAGGATCGGACGGATGATGCGGATGGTGGGCGGCGTGCGGAGGATAAGGAAGAGGAGGAGGATAACGATGATGGCCTGGGCCGTTCATGCGAGCACCTGCCATGCCCATAGCTCGTCTCCTCTTGATTTCCTCTATCTCGGCAGCTTTCTGCGCTCTTCGTTGGCTAAACAATGAAGGTGAGTGAGGAAAACAAGCATAAGCAACAGCGACACTTACTACCTTGCTAAACATTTACCTCGATGCTGGAACCAAGGGTACGCACAGTAACTAGAATCTTGTCGTAGCTGAACCCATTTTTCGCATAGACTGCAGAACACCCTGTTCGGTTCAACGTGCTTGATGAGGTGATCGGCACGCAGGGTGGCGGCCCGTTGTTCGGCATTACGCCGTCTGGATTCATGGGCAGGTCCGGGAGGAAATATTCCAGCGGCAGGAGAGTAGATGGGCTCGGTTGGAGACCGGCCTTCGCCAGAAGGTGCAGACGAGTCCAATGCGGGCACTGTGACGGGACTAGTAGAACCCGATGCGGAAGCAAGGGGTTGAATAACGACAGGCCGGTTAGAGGTGGCAGTCACAATGTGATTCCTTTCAGTTTCTTTGGCTTCCTGACTCGAGTAACTTTGGCGGGTATGATCAGCATCCTCGTCAGTTTCTGGGTCGCCATCGGCGTCTGCATCTGCATCTGCGTCACCGTCAGCATCTACATTGATAAGCTCCTTCCTGCCTCTGAATTCGGGTTCTGTTTTGACATTTGAAAAGACAGTGCTTCTGACAGGCCGACTAGTTCGTGATCCAGGTGGAGGCGGCGGTGGATCATGTCGTGGAGGGGAAGAGTGATAGCGATCGTGAGGAGGAGGAGGAGTGGGTGGACGGTAGTAGTGCTGAGGCAAAGGTAGGCCATGAGTCGGGAGAGGACCCTTGAGAGGTTTTTCACGAAAGTGAGGGCTCCCTGGATGAGGGAATCCGACACCGGCGACGGCTGCACCGACCGCTCTCTTGGAGCAGTCGCCACGATGGCTGAGCCATTTCTGTACGGCCTGAAGATGATCTTCAGGATTGATAGGTATCCATTTATCGCAAACCGCACACAGGACACGTTCGGCGTCAAATTTGCGCACATCAGAGTCTTTGGAAAACAGAGAGTTGCGTTCGTCGAGGGCATAGGTATTCTTGTTGGAGCTGATGAAAAGGCGTCAACGTCACGAAAGAAAAAGAAATAGGAAGAGTTTTTACATTTTCTTGCTCAAGCAACTCTTGCGGTGAGCATCCCAAGGGATACTGCAGTATGTGGAATTGGGTCTTAACCGGATCCACTTGTCGCAGCTGGCACATAGTACCCGATAAGCTTCGAACTGCGCCACGTACGGGTCTGCACGAAGATAAGCGATCCGTTCTTCCTCTGTGCGTTTTGCCCTGCGCCGTTTCGTCGGCGGATGAGCGATTAAAGTGGGAAAGTGATTCGAGTCAGGTCTGGGGGCAGAGTAGACGTTCACTGTGAGCTGAGGCGGAGGCCGAGCCAAGGGGGGATTATGGCTCTCTGGCGGCCGTTGACCGGGACTGGCATGATTGAGCCCAAGAAAAAAAAAAGGGTGGACAGTTCCTGAGGCTCACCAATTATCCTTGTGTTGATGCCAACGTTCGAAAGCGAGTTCGCCAGTGGTCTGGTCTCGGAAGGAAACTTGTTTACGACAAAAAGGGCAGACTACGTGGCCATTTTCGTATTCACCTGGAGGACGCTGGGGAGCAGGTGGAGTTGGTGAAGTGGCACGTGGGGCTTCTGGAGGATGGCGCTGTTCGTCATCTTCGGACTCGGGGTGGGGGTCTTGTCCGTCGAGAACGACGGCGGCGGGTGCAGCAGCAGCAGAGACTTGATCGTCTGGTGGCGTCTTACGCTTGAGGGAATTTCTGTGAGAGAAGCAAAAAAAGTCAGAGCGGGGGGGGGGGAGAAGAGAATTGCGGGTCCGACGTTGGCTGTTCTTCAAGCTTGATATGAGCCGTAGAATTCGGGGACGAGAGATGTCTGAAAAAACAAAAGAAATGAGAAGGTGGTTGGGGAAGTGTCAAGGTGCGTACTGGTTCATGCTGTTGGGGGAGGGAAGCTGGGGGAGGGGGAGTGAGGGGGAGTGAGGCGGTATAGAAAGTTGGGCGCAGGTTTATAAAATGAATCATTTTGATTGTTTGTCGTTGAAAGTGGCGTAATGGGAGAAGACACAAATCGTTTTCGGTTTCCATGCAGTTACTTTTTTGTTGGGCGACGATTTACCTTTTTCTGAAAAACGTTGTTGATAACTGAGCCAGAAATCCTCGCCTCGAATGTGGCGAAAAAGATTTTTTTTTTTTTCCTGCCGACCGCAAATGGCAGGAAGCTAAAATGAAAGTAATACGAAAAAAACCTGGGATTCCCTTTGACCTAATATTAGCTAAAGAAAAAACAAAATAAGCTTGGAGAGGAATGCGATCCATCTTCCTCGGATCTCCTCAAACTTGCCTTCTCAAGTAAGTAGCTGTCAACCGGTCCAAGTCCCCGCCCATCCCAAGCTCCTTCATTGGCCGGGTGGACATAGAGCGACCAACATAACCTAAACAAAGAGAACACAACTGCCCTTTAAGCTTTTTGAATGGTATCCTGCACAAAAGAAAATGGCGGCATTCGGACATCAATGAATAAAATACAGACTCGTTCCTCGCCACCGCCACTTGACAAGTCATCCAAGTCGTTCAACGCTCAACATTCGTGGACTCCCGAGGACCAGCCTAGCCATGCGGAGGCGGAATTTTCGATTAGAAGAACACACACACACACACTGCAAGTAAACTTTGTGAAACGCAGTTCCTGCTTCTCATTCTGGTTGGGCAAGAACGGCGCCACTCATGTTTCATGGCGAAAGAAATCCTGGATATTTTTTTTTTTCAAACTCAGACTAGCTTCGTAAGATCAGCGCTTTAATCTACCAAGCTGCGATCCGAACACACTGTCCGATGTCCGACGTTCTGTAGATAAACAACAAAGTCTTATCCAAACCACAGGGGACATAAAACGCCCACACCAATCTAGTCCGGGGGGCTTCCCTCGAAGCTCGTCTCCCGTTAGTATTGATACCAACATTTTTACAACAATGTCAGGATCCAACACCAAGGTCCTGGTAGTAGGTAGCTTCTCGAAGCGCGAACCCAAATCACTGTAGCCACTCTTTGTGCGTTTCGTTCCTTGCTGGTCTTTCTTCTCCTCGGAGACTCTTTCTGCACCGCCAAAAATGGTTGCAGCAGCTCATTTTATTTATTTACATACTTGGTACGTGGCGACGGTGGCGCGGAGTGCACGATTTTCGAATCTCCGTCTCGACTCGTTCTGACGGTTCGGATTTATGGTAAGAGTATATTTCAAGAGGTTCAGAACCTCCAGGGCGTCTTGAAAGTTTTTGTGCTACAGTGACAGGCGGATCAATCGACCTTTTTTTTTGAGTACGTCGCGGATGTATGTCCAAATCGCTTGGGATTTCTGATGCAAGATTTCCTGTTCTATGGGATTCGACTCCACTAGGTAAAAGTCTAGAGTGAAGCAAGCTCCGGTCAGACCTATGTAGGGCAACATTCGACAAACTGCCAAAAACGAGGCGCCATGGTTTCATTGGCCGCGAAATTGCAGATCGTTCACAGAACTCGAGCTCCAAACAAATGCTGACAGACATCGATGTTCGTGAAAGCCGTCTTGTAACTGACCTTGTGGTCCATTGGGAGGGAATTAAACCGGAAATCAATTACAATGTGGCTGAAAAGTGCTAAGCTGTGTGTGTCGCGCTGTGCGATGGCCGGATAAAGTATCAATGTCGATGTGATGCGTTCTGCGGAAGGTAGGCGGACCACGCTGGCATCTTCTGGAACCCCGAGTCTTGAAACAACGCCAGAACCAGACCATCTTGCACGCGGTACTCGCAGAACCGTGTGCCACTTGCTGAACGCTTTTTCGGAAACGAAAAATGTCAAGCTCCGACGTGCATATTCGGATATCATGTTTCCGGCCTTGCAATCGCCGGTTCGGGCCGGGTGGACCCAAGTCCGAATGCTTTGTCATCATCTCTGATCAATGGTCGCTACGACCAACTCCGTCGCAGAACATCATGAATCTGAAGAACTAAGACAGTTCAGGGAAGAATGGAAACAGGAAGTCAAAAGGCGGAAAGATGGAATCGCGCCCGCTGCTGCCGACCCGGCAAGCTCTGTGATGCCCCAGCAAGGCTCCAGCACAAACTCCTTTCCAACATTCACTTCTCCTCCTCCTCCTCTACCCAGACCCGCAGCACCAAAAAGATTACTTCCTGTTACAAATGTTCCAACCCTTTCCGAGAACGCTTCATCTGCTGTCGCTACTTATCGACAGGCAGTCGTCCATGAACAGCACGGCGAGCTTGAACAAGCTCTAGAGCTCTATCGAGCTGCTTTTCGGAGAGACCCGAATGTGGATAGACTCTATGAAAGAGAGGAAATGCTCGGCGGTATTTTGGCCCAGCAAATCGCTTCCATATCATCCTCAAACAACGGCCATACTCACGATCCGCAGGCAACCCCCAACGGAATCGCACTGGATGATCTTTCCAAGCAGGTGGAAAACAGCCTGGCTGTGCAGGACCTCATATCTAAACATACACTCAAGGTTGATGAACATCATGCACGATCCCTCACTTCCGTTCTCCATACATTTCCTCACCAGCTCGTTTTCGAGCCGGAAGATGAGAGGGAACCTGTTCCTCTGAATATTCTCCCGGATGAATTAATCATTCACATCTTGAAGATTCTCGATACAACTTCCTTGGAAAAGTTTGCCGTAGTAAATAGGAGGGCAAGAGTGGTTAGCTTGGATAACGGTATTTGGAAGTGAGTCCTCTTGAAATCATTCACTCTCGTACAAGATCGGCTTATCCCTTTTTCCAAGAAAACTCGTTCACGAAACGTATCGACCACCGCAGATTCCGGCCCTTTTCGACGGACAAAGCTTCCTCGAGTATCTTTCCGAGCAGTACCTTTATGATTTTCGGAAATTATACATCGAGCACCCCAGAATACGTTTAGATGGTAAGATGTTTGACTATCCTCCTTTGGAGTTTTCACCTTTTTCCCTCCTAGGTGTGTACATCGCCGTCTGTCATTACATGTACGGGACTTTGGCCTTCGATCCATTGCCTTCCCTGCTGATAATCTTCCAGTCGAGCAGGTTTTTCCGACAACGCTTGGGTCAACGTGAACCATTTGATCACCTATCACCGTTACTTGTACGTTTTCTTTTTACGCAATCCCCCCTTCTTCTTCTTCTCATCCATCCCTCCCACAGGCGTTTCTTTCCAAACGGCCAAGTGATTTCCCTTTTGACCAATGAGGAGCAACCTCCAGCTCAGGTCATACCACTCCTGAAACCCTCATTGAGAGGGGTCAAGGTACGTACCCGTCTTCCTCGCTATCTTGCCAAATAACAGCCCGTCCCATATAGGGTCTTTTCTTCGGGAACTGGCACCTTGGCGGAAACATCGTCATCTTGTCTAATCTGATCGACGCCTCTAAGCCCTTTTCTGGACTAGACTTTTCCGATCCAGAAACCGTTGTCGGATTACTCAAGAAGCAACGTGCTGCTGCTACTTCTGCCGCGGCCTCCTCCTCCTCTTTGTCTTCTTCGCATGCGCACGGATCTGAGCCTATTCCCAGCGTTCGCTACATATTCACGATGAACCTGACTCTCCTCTCCCGACCGCTGGGGAGGTGGAACAAGATGGATATAGTATCCTATGATTCTGTAAATCTGGAGACGGGCGACGCGAGTCCTGTGGCGTTGAAGCACGAGAGACCGTTTTGGTTTTCCAAGGTTCGTTCGTATGGACCCTGAACCGAGAACTATCGGAGTTTGGACTTTGGGTCACCCCTCTGGCTTCACACACCATTAATTAGTACATAAGGTGCGCTTTTACCTATGATCACAATTTCTCGGCCAAGAGGGGAAACGGTTCGAAAATTACGTTTTTTTTTTTTTTTTTTTTTGTTACAAATGTTCTCCCCCTCCCCTCTTGCAGAAAATTAGTCTTTCATAGGTTGCAAAAGTGAACTTTGCATTAAGCCGTTTCACACTCGAAAATATAACTTTAGATGCTTGTAAAATAAAAAATAAAAAAATTCTGTCATAGATTCAAATTGTATCGGCTTCGTGCTTTTTGTTTCGGTCTTTCATTCCTAT
Organism: Collybiopsis confluens; assembly: GCA_013368555.1. Classification (NCBI taxonomy): domain Eukaryota; kingdom Fungi; phylum Basidiomycota; class Agaricomycetes; order Agaricales; family Omphalotaceae; genus Collybiopsis; species Collybiopsis confluens. The sequence goes on from JAACJN010000033.1 coordinate 67,478, forward strand.
TCAAGGGGATGCTTTGGCCTCGTGCTTTGTTTCATCGCCGTACAATCCAATAATAAGTCAAGACCCGAAAATGTTGACGGACGTTAGACCAAAAAGGTCTTTGGTGAGTGTTTTATGACAGCCCCTTTGAGTATACGACACCATAGCCTCAGAACTGAAATCACCTCGAACTGGGTTTTTTGCCGATAAAGTTCACCGCCCTCTGCGAAACACAACGGAGGAATTTGGAACGTGAAGAGTTACAAAGGGTACAGCGGCTCACCAGACAATCTGCTCCTCAAAGTCATTGCGCCGCCATTAACTTGGGCTACGGAGAAGTCAAAGCACTCAAGCAAGTCGGCGACTTCGTTGCATTGGGCTATATCAAGGACCTGGGACCAAGTACCTAAGAGCAGGAGCGTTATAATGAAGAAGAAGGATGGACAGACTTTTATGGATCTAGGTCTGCCCGCATCTCAGTATATGCCAGTTGCAAGATCGGTGAAGGAACTAGCGTCAGCAGAGATAGCCGTAAACAAGGAGGTTCTTCACGGGTGAAGATTTGGCTCTTTTGAATCAACTTGTACAGTGGAGGTTCAATTCTTTCAATTCAGCGATCTTAATATCCTAATCAAGATGGCTCAACAGAAACTAAATTCTGTTAACCTTGTCGACTGGGGAAAGGGGAACTGGGTGAGCAAGGAGGTAAAAGAAGGACGATGTGGGTGAGTAAGCACTTCCCTTGATATTTGACAACTCGAACTAAAAAAACTTGATAAATATTGGAGAGAACACGATTTTTTCGCCATGGCGGGGTTCGGCGCGGTGAAATCGTGGAAGGTGGTGAAAAGTGTATCAAATTTTAACTCCGAATTAAGCCTAGTCGACGTTGAGACATTAAATAGTACAGAGACGTACGGTCAACTTTTCCCATGGCAAGAAATTCATCTTGCCATCTCCTGAGTAGCGGGTCCAGAGAAAAAAAAAGTAAACATTCAGAACTGTAGTAATGCTGGGAAGGAAAGGTGGCGAAGGTGTCAACCTAAATTCGTGTCAAATATGGTCATAGATGCGCTCGATGCATTAGGAGAGGAGAACCGCGGACCTATCGACTCTTCGGGTTAAAATGCCAAACGGCGCAAGATGATTGATTCCAACGTCGAGTAACATATGTGAATGAATACATACGGTCTTGTTACACAAACTGTCGATAAATACTGAATCTTGTTCAATCGCCGTGTATCCCAGGCCTCCATTATTGACAACGACAGGTTCAGATTCATTGTTTTCAATGTTCATCATGATCGATCTCAAACCAAAAGGTAGATACTGAGTTCGAGGCGTCGAAAGTACATAACATTGAAGAGATATTGTAGGCTTACGCTGAGACTTATATATTGGCCGGAAGGAATTGTTAACCTCTATCCTTTCGTTCCTATTCAAGGATGCGATAACTCGCTTTGGCCTCGTGTGAATATAGGCTTAGGTGGCAGGGATATCAGAGGCTCGAGATCGATGACGAGCCAAAGTATTGGGTGGACTGCCGTTTCGTGGCCTGCGTAACATCCCTCAAGATTAATGGATTACAGCGCACACAAAATTAAAAGACAAAAATTATTTAAAAAAAGTCCATTGTGAGTTGCAAAATGAATGAGGCAGCATTGCAGCTGTGACAAAGATCAAAAATACTAAATAATAAAAGATATCCGAATATGAATGCAGTTCCACTAGGACGAGTTGGAGTAGTGGAGCCAATCATTGAAGTTCGTGTAGGGTACCGTCTCTCCAGTTGCAGTCCACTTCGTGATGTACTGCCACCAGTTGTCTATCACGCTGTTGACACTGAAAAAGAGCAGAAGGAAAGGTGAGAACATTTTTCCACAATCAGAGAATGACCGTATCCACACTCACTCGGGCCAACTGCTAGTTCCAACATCAGACAAAGCCCCATACACGAAATCAATGTAGTTCTGCTGCGTAATGGGGCATCCACCTTCCTGCCAAGCACACTGACCGACAATTCCGGCGTAAATCTGAAAAGAAGCAAGGATACAAATGAGCAAGTCTTCTCCTATACGAGCCTAGGAGAAAATACGTACATTATAGTTCAAGTTATTCAACTGAGCAGGGTCGGGAACCGTTACGTTGGTGGCCTCGCATTGGATGATAGAAATGAGGGGAACTACGCCTTGACAGGTTGCTGCAGCAACGCAGCTCTTGATTCCCCAAATATCGGTGGCATTATTGCTGATAATTGTGTCCTTACAGCTCTCGACCTGCCAGAAAGGATTTGTTTTTAAAAAAGGGTTAAATGTGTGAAGAAACGGAAAACTCCTCACGAGATTGATACAAGACGGCTCATACGACAGATGGTAAGTTCCGAGGTACTTCTCATACTCGATGCACGACACCGGATCTGGGACGCGAGAGACAAGATGGGCAGGGTTGGCCAAGCTCAAGCTTGTCAGAGCTAGAGTAACAGCAAGTACAGAGACGGGGAACTTCATGCTAGTCCGAGGGGGACAGACGAGGGGTAAGGAAAAATAGGAATGAGGACGCCGGCTTTTGGCTGGCTGACTCATACGCATTCAAAAATGATTCACCCGAGTTGGCTTCCTAAAAGATTAGGCCTGATCGTACCGGAAAATAAACGTGATCGATTTCTATAGCATCACGTTTCAGATAAAGAATAGCGCCCGCTGGCGCCTAATAGATAAGAAGTAGCGCCGCCAGACCCGAATGATTTACAGCGCACTTCTTGACCAAGGTTGAAGCTTTGAAGGGCTTCATGACTGTAGGATAGTGTATCTTGCTGGAAATTAGAGTTATTATAGGCTTTACTGTAAAAAAATAGCTACGGAGGACAAGCTGAAGTAGCGGCATAAATTTCGGGAAAACCCGTTATCTACCAGCGCTACTCTTATCTACTGGGCGCTGGACACCGCTTTCCAGAGCCGTTTTCCGGTGCACCCGGGCCTTTTAATGACTTGTGGGATTCAAGCCGCCACGGCAAAATGCCGAAATTTAAGAGTTTAGTGGCTACCGGGAAAACTGTACCGGTTTGCGTAAATGCCTGATGGTGCTGCCGTTTCTGTTCTGGCAACATTCAGTTGGGCTCACCAAGTGAGTGACCATGGGGCCGTATACTGCCATAAAAAAAAAGAAAGAAAAAAAAAAAGAAAGAAAAAAAAAAGAAAGAAAAAAAAAAGATTTCCAATCTCGAGTATTCGATATTATCGAGCTGTGTACTATCAAGATAGCTCCTGTCTGCTCCTTCATTGCAATCCCCGATATAGGTTGCTTGGCACGGCCATCATGGTCCTGCAGGCGCGAGGAGACAACCGTGATCGCTTTGGACCAGAAACAACTCTGGTTTTTTTTGGTCACGTTGTCTCAATCGATAAAAGTAGCGCCGTTAGTTAAATAATGGGTTGCAAAATGAATGAGGCAGCAAAATACTAAATACTAAATATTTATTATGTAAACGATATTATTATATGAACGCAGTTGCACCAGTCAAAGCATACTTAGCACGAGTTGGAGTAGTGGAGCCAATCATTGAAGTTCGTGTAGGGTACTGTCTCTCCAGTTGCAGTCCACTTGGTAATATACTGCCACCAGTTACTTATGATGTAGTCGACGCTGAAAAAAGGTGCTACAATCAGAGAACAACCGTATCCACACTCACTCGAGCCAACTGTCAGTTCCAGCATCAGACAAAGCCCCATACACGAGATCGATGTAGTTCTGCTGCGTAATGAGGCATGGACCTTCCTGACAAGCACACTGACCAAAAATTCCGGCGTAAAGAAGCAAGGATACAAATACGCAAGTCTTCTCCTATACGAGAGTAGAAAATACGTACATCATAATTCAAGTTATTCAAGGTCGGGAACTGGTACCTTGAGGGCCTCGCATTGGACGATCGCATCGAGGGGAACTACGCCTTGACAGGTTGCTGCAGCAACGCAGGTCTTGATTCCCCGAATATCGGTGGCATTATAGCTGACAGCTGTATCCTTACAGCTCTTGCCTTGCCAGAGAGAAAGAGAGGGTTTTGTTTTTTTAAATAAAAAGAGTCGAAAGTGTGAAGAAACGGAAAGCCCCTCACGAGATGGATACAAGACGGCTCGTAAGACAAATGATAAATCCCGGTGTACTTCCTATCCTCGAGGCACGTCACCGGATTGGGACGCGAGAATCAAGTTGGACAGGGTTGGCCAAGCTTCAAGCTTGTCAGAGCTACGGTAAGAGACGGAGAATTTCATGCTTGTCCGAGGTCCAGACAAGGGGTAAGAAACATCCGTTTTGAATGACTTATTGGCTCCAACACGAAAGTGTTTTTCCTAACAGGGCGATCGGAAACGGAAACGATAAGTAAAATTAGCGCCGTTAGATAACAGTGCTAATTCCGCGCCGAGCACCTCCACTTGTGAGTAGTTTTCACTCAAGCTGGTATTCACTACAATTACAAGCCTATGATTAATTGTTGCTATATTACATCAGCAAAACCGGTATCTGTCTACAGCAGTCACAACACTCACAGCGTTGCACAAACGCAATTCGGTGTTGTACAGTGTTGTACAACACTCACAATGTTGTACAAGCGCAATTCAGTGTTGTACAAGCGCAATTCAGTGTTGTACAACACTCACAACATTCATTCAAATATTCAATTCAAAAGTAGATTGCCGAGACATGTCTCATTTTCGTCAACGTATATGTTTATTATATTGCTCGAGAAGTGTGACAAATACATCCTTTGAAAACTATTCAACTACAAAGCCGGCGACGAGCAGGGGTCGGCATTTTCGAAAGCATACCACAGCTCCTTGTCCCAAAACTTATTGAGCAAATACTCGGATGCGTAGATCATGACGTTGTACGGAGTGAGATGGATATCAGCCGTGTTTCGCAGCCGAGGAGCAACAGCGACCTGCGCTCGGAATTGTGAGATAGGGATGACATCACCAAAAGGAGCGCCACTGCTCCGCAAAGCCTTCCTAAGAACATAACACCCAGAGAAATAATCTGGATAATACAGCTTCCAAGCTTGATAGCAAGGAAGATGCGCGTACTGTTGCGGAGGAGGAGGTTGATTGACTGTGTCAAACCTTTCACAGTATGCAAGAAATTGGTCCGCACCAGGACGGTTTGCATGATTTGCCGGATACGACAGCGAGAAAATCATTTTAACGATTGCGACACAATGACCTATTAGAAAAGGAGAAGATGGTTGATTAGCATCGAGCTACTCGGGTAAGAAAAAGGATTTTACCTTCTAAAGAGCTACGCGGCCATTCCTTCTTGTCATCAATGTTAAGGAGAACGCAGTCGTTTCGGCCGAACTTCCACTCGGAGTCAGGGCTAGGTGGAGTTGCAAAAATGGTACGAATATCATTTGGGAGGAGTAGATTGTGGAACTGTTTGCCCTGAATGGCGACCTTCGACCAAATGTGAACTTTGAATGGAAATTCATGGGTATGACTCGCCGATCTTCTACCAGCAATTGTAAAGGTCGAAATGCCCAATCTTGCTCTGGTAAAGTAGTCCTCGAGGGCCCCGGAAAAGTCAGGTAGCTGGAAAACAGCTTGCGCCTCCAAGACGGAGTGTGATTTGAGGTCCGGCTGTTGGATAAGATGAAATGCTGTATGACCGTGGTTACTGAGAAAAGATCGAAAGGGGTTCAGGGCAATTAGATTGTTCTGGAGATTGATGGCAGCAATGAAGAGGTTCTTTTTCGGTCTGGTGGTGCCCCACATCTTCACTGATACTGGGAGAATGCTCGCCTTAAGATCGGCTGTGGTCGAGATGGTGGAGGAGGAGGAATAGGAAGGCTCTGCGATATCCCTAGCCCTATCAGCATCATTGTCGGCATCGTCCCTGGTAATCCTGAAGTCGACATCGGCATCCTTCATGGAGGTCAAGAGATCAAAATTGCGCATTCGAGACTGGAGATCGAGCTCTCGACAGATCTGTACTTCGTAGTTTCGGTTATTGCCTGATCGGGCGGGAATTTTCACCATTGTGATGTGCGCCCGTTCGGTCTTGTTTGCGTCCCACTGTATGATAGGTCCCGATGACTTGATGCTAGGGAAAATAGACTGCAAGAATTCCAGCTTCGGAATCTCCCAATGCCCCAATGGTTCACCTTTAGCGTTTGTTCTAGCATGAAGCCGAATGATCTCGTCCTTATTCTGATGAAACTCCTGTAGAGCTGCCTGAATGCGATCGGCAGTGACATTGTTAAATCGAGGAGCTTGTCCCCCATATCTGAGGTCGCACATCGCCCGAATAGCGGCGATAAATTTGTTGGAGGTAGCACCAGCGATGACAATTACAATATAGCGTTGCATTTCCCTCTGATCTCGCCCTGTTACCTGCTTCAGCCTAGATACTCCTTCTGGAAACACACGGAACCCCTGTCTTTTCTGCACAAGGCTATACCGAAAATTGATCTCTTCGGCGCCGAGAGCGTTGGTACACCACTTCAGGTCATGATCAAAGAAAAACTTGTGCCAGTGGTGGAGGATCTCGGGCAGAAGGAATTCGCCTGGATCAGAAGAAGTCCAGTTGCGCCAGCATGGGTCGACAACACCATTGGTTCGATGTCTCTGGGCCAAAGGCCAATACGTTTCAATATTCTGAGGATTACTGAGCTGAGAGAGACGGTCGATGGTTTCAAGAGTGGAGTTTCCACTGCGAGTCGGGTGTCTGAACGGATCGCCGTAGTCCTTGTACATAGCCGTGGTAAAAGGAGACGTTTTTCCCCCGCCACCAACACAGCTGATAAGGGAGGCCTCTGGCGTGTCAACAATCCAGGCAGCGCATGGGGTGTGACACCGTCGCACTTGCGCTACAGGATCGGCCATTAGATGTCCAATCGAGGCTGCAACTTTCAAGGGCCTCAGAACAATATCACAGCAACGATGAAACAATCGGTGTTTGAGAACCCCGCGGATGTCTGTTGATTTATGGCGAAAGACGGGGATTGGAAGGAGGGCAAGAAGTTGGAAAAGATTATGAGATGCTTTGGAAAGGATTTCGCATTCGATGTTGGCCAGGCTGATTAGCAGAGGGTGAGCGCATCGGTTCCCTGTCATGACAGAGATTGTTGTTTGATCTGACGATAGGATGGTTCCCAGAAGAGTGCGGCCTGGTGGTAGCTCAGTCTAGACCATATATCTAGTCAGCTACGAGATTATCATATACAGCTTTGCCAATGAAAAAAATACCTGTAACCGCCAAGCTCGATCACTGGAAAGCCAGGATTCATAAACCCTGGAAATCTTGTCGGCAGACTGAAAGATACGGAGGGGCATGAAGGAAATGTGATCCTGAATTAGCGGACTCTTCAGTAAGTCCTGCAGGACTTCGATAGCGTCTCGGTAGAAAAGATAGACCTGCTTCATTGTAGGATATGCTGGATCAACATTGAGTCTCTTGCATTTCCAAGACGCGACAGGCGGCAGAAGATTCAGGCGAGATTTGAGATCCTTTGCTGTCCGAAAAGAGAGCAACTGATCCTGAGCCTCGAAAAAGTTCAGTTACGGGAAACTTTGGCCATGGCCAGCTAGAAAATCACTCACCATTTTGAGCTTCAGGAACTGATCAATCTCCGCCATTGACATAGAAGAGGTAAGCAGCCAATTCGCTAATTCCCATTCACTTCGGTTGGATAGAGGGTAATAAAGATTCGTAGCCCGGTGAGATGCATATCGGTCGTGATTGAATTCGTCAAGAGCAGTTCTTCCCTGAGCGTAGACAACAGAGGCTCCCGGAAAAAATTCTATGCAATCCGATGAATTTTCGGAAGCGTGGCGAGCGTTGGAACTTGGGCTCGGATTTAGAGAGACACCTTCGACTTGTTGAACAGGAATAGACTGCCAAAGAACACCGTGGGGAGTGATTGAAATCTGAGACTGATGAGGATTATGCTGGTCAACAGTAGAGGTCACAGATAGGGAAGGGAGGGGACTAGGGCGAACAGTATTCTGCATTGCATGGATGGTCATTAAGTGGAGTCCGTTCTTGCGGCACTGAGTTTGGTTAAGATGAGACTTGAGCCCTTTCTCTGTTTGACACCGCCGACCACAACAAGCGCAGGTCCAAACGCGAGCGTGGTTGGTCGAGAAAGACATGGTGGAAATGGACATGCCAAAACGAAGAATAAGCGCCCAAAAACATTGGGCTAAGTTGCGCTCTTTGTACACTTATCTGCTCACCATTCTTCACGTTGATATAGTGTATATTTCACAGGGTAGTTGAAGATGGTGTAACAAGTAAAGTAAACAAATAATATCCGTAGAAATGCATTTCACATGGTAGGAGAAGAGAGCGAAAGAAAACAGAATGCAAGACATGTAATGTAAGGAAATGGCATGTAGAAAGAAATAGGGACGATTGAGAGACTAGTGGAAGTGGAAAAGAGCACCGAGAATAAGGTACACTGAGTCGGAGGTAGATGGTACTTTTGAGACAACGCATCCACAATGGAGACTTTTTCCTCGCCTCAATAACCTTGTGGATGCCAACTTTTGTAGATCGCAGTTGATTTGACTGGGGAAATACAAGCAGTTGGGGATTCTGGACATGACGAGGGAGACAATGTTGTTGAGATTGCCATATGTCGGTGTTGAAAGCTTGAATGTCCTGATACAGCAGCGGGAAGACCAGGAAGACCAGCTGAAACGTCGTCTGCGGAAAGTGATATCATATCTGGATCTCCACAAAGTGCAACCGCACTTAACCCCAGAGTTGTAGCGAATGTAAACGGGATGGTGAACCTATCGTAGGGTCAGGCATGGGTTTCGGGCAACACAAAGTTCGTAGATTGGACTCACCAAGCCAACCCTCCCAACAGACACACCTTGACCGTCGTACCAGGTCGACTCGCAATCGCTCGTTGCCAATAACTCTGATCCAAAAAGACGGTTGCGAAATTTCCCGATAAAATAATCACGCGGGGGTGTATGATAACTTGTATCTCTAGAAAGCCACCAACCAATCATGTTGATGACCCCGAAAATGAGCCCGTCTTTTGACCTAGTTGTGGCATACAATCCATGAGCGTTCCCCGGTACCGGAGAAGAGCTTGCGGCCAGTACAAGCAGGTCATGCACCCGCTGTGTGCTACCAATCTTTGGACTTGTTGCATAGACCGTGAAAACAAAAATCTAACGAGAAGGGGCATAAGCAGTGCTTCCAATGGCTTGTCAAATTGGACGGACAAGGATGATGGCAAACAAGACTAGGCGTTTGGACATGAGCGTGGACATCTTGGAGTTCCGCGTACTGTAGTGTGAGTACTGCGAACAAATATTAGATAGGTACATAGTCGAAAACTTGGGAGAACGTACTAATCGCACAAGAGAGTAGATCTCATTCCTCCGACGATCACGTATATCATGACGCCCAAACTGCAGGACCCACGTCTGGAGCAGCATCCATCTTTTTTGAGACATCGCTAATGTCGAGAACCTGAGGCTTTTCGGGTTTGTGCGTAAGTTTGATTCGTTTGAATGAGTGCAAGTTGGCACTAATCCAACGAAGATTTCTTGGAACGAACCACGCAAGCGGGATGCGGAAGTCATTCTCTGCGAGTTCGAAAAGAGCATCGGGAAATGAGGTGATGGAGTCAGAGTTGACAGTTGCGACTTTGTTAGGGATGAAATCGGGCTTGGGCTTTCTGGGAGCGGTAGTGGAAGAGGCCGGTTGGGCGAATTCATCGTAGAAAACACCTTTATCTGTAAATTTAAGCCCTGGAACCATATCTTTTAGCCACTTGATACCCGACGAAGGAATAAGATGGAATACTTGTTGGATGAGGGATGGGTCGTCGACCAGTTCCTCCATATGATCATCTACCGAAATGAAGGACTCTACGTCCGAAACTTCTGCATCTCCCTCAACTCTGGCTACACTCCTAACTCTGCGATCATCGTTCCTGGCCTCTACGTCTCTGTTATAGATAAATTTTGCCATTCTCGTCATCTTAGCGATAAGAGGAAGTTTATCGTTCGTGTGAGTACGGTGGACTCGATTCGGACGGTTGAATGATTCCGTGTAGGGATATAAACGTGGAATGGGTTCTAACATTGCGAATAGGCTTGTGACAAAAAGAGAAAATGAAATATGTCGCGTAGTTACAGGTCGCGACGTGGGTGCGATGAGGAGAGCAGCGATGAGCGCCTAATGGCGGCCGCTCTTATCTTATCCTCCGGTAAGCCGGCTTCGCCAACTTACCACGGATCGTGGCAAGGAACAGTGCATGTGACTGTTTATCGCTTTCGTTCTAACATCTGTAAACTCTCAGGCTGTAATTTCTATCGTGAGCCTTTACCGCTAGATCTCATGTAAATTTTTCCTGACCATTTCTAGTTTCCCTTCACATATCCTTTCCGCTCCAATGCCAGCTTCAGTGGCCTCTCCAATGTCCTATCAAAACCCAACGGGTTTGTAGTATGGTTTATGTACTCTTTGTCGGGTACTTAATCCAAATTTTTAGACCTTGATCTTCATTCTCTTCACGTCAAACTCAACGAAATCATCAACCGAGAATTAGAGAGTAAAAAAGTGGTAGGGAAATTTTTGTACCTTGTGCTTGCGTCGATGGCTCAGTTTCCCATAGGAATTTTTGCGCCGTCCTCAGCAGCCAATTGACTCTCTTATTCCGATCGTGGAGATGCAAGACATGATTCTGTTGATGGAACACCAACTGGTAAAGAAAAAACTCGAGCTAGTGCAATCGCTAGCCGAATACTATTGCGCGCAAGATGTCTTGCTGGAGCAGGCACGAAGCGCCACTAGCAAGAATTCGTCTACCTCCTTCTATCGTGGCTTTTCCTCCTATCAAAGTCCTGACTCTGTCTCTCTACTTAGTCGCGGTATGTGATACTTTGCATGAATTGGCGCTATCAATACTCATCATCACCAGACAGTAGCAACCTAGACTATTGCAATGGACGTTCCTACGTTGCCGAAGACTTCCCTGAAGATCTGTCCACCCACGTCATAAGAGAAAACAGTAAGTTTTCGAACATTTTCTCCTCAAACTATCGATTAAGTTTTTTCTATCCATCCAGACATTGTCAAGATCTATTGTGGAAACGCTGAGGCCTCCGTCACTCTGGATTAACTATTGTAGGTATTAATCGTGAACTTAGCGTATCTTTGTTGTCTGTAAAATACGAATCAATTTGTCCTATGCAGTCCGATTTGCCCAAACCTAAAATTTATCATGCTTCACGTCACGCCCTCTAACTTGAACTCGGACTTGTGCCACTGGTTTCAACCAAAGCCTATGGCGAGGTCCCCTGCGTCAGGTTCAGGGCCTCCTGCTGAATACAATAATAGTGACTGATTTTTTCTTTATCTTCGTAAAATTTCTGCTGATCTTGACCTTTTTTTTTCCAAGCTGTACGCACCATAACTCTCTTTTTTGTTTTAGGCTATAATCATTCCAAAGATACCAAAACGACCCATACGGTCAAATCGAGGTGTAGGCGGGGCTTTAGCACAACTTGAAAAGGTTGGGGCGATGGTAACAAATCCAAGTCAACGCGCCGAAAGACTGAGAGTTACCCCGTCCGCAAACCAAGAGCCAAGAAACGTCATGGCACCTATCGCTGTATGCTTCTTTTTTTCTTCTTATTATTAGTCTTTGACCCGAAGGCATAGAAGAAGGCCAGATCGAGGACGAAAGCCGTCGGTGACAGTAATTTGGACCAGCCACAACCAATTCAAACACGTACTATTCCCCTGCCTGTTAACGCCAATTCGACTAATCAAGCTCAAACCTCAAATTTAGTAAGTTCTTCACAGCGGCCGTATCATCCCCTTAGCTTGATCATTATTCAGGTTCATCCTGCTTCATTTCGTAACTTGCCAATGTCTGTATCAAACCCTGCTCTGTCTCGCAATGCACAAATATCTGCCTCAAGTTCTACTTTGCCTGGTAATCGCCCTTTGCTTTGCTATATCTGATCCAGCTTTCCCTCATTTTTTACAGTTTTTTCTTCGCCTCAATCCCCGAATATGAATGCAAACTTTCAAAACCAAACTTCGATCTCTGACAAATATCATTCGCCCAGCAACCCTGGTAATTTCTCGGAAAATTTTTATTGGTACAACTAATACATGCTATGATACAGCGAACAACACCAGCAACGCCTACCGGTCCAATATCAACAACTTCAACGACACATACCAGCATATCAATAATCGTAACCATCAGCTCAACAATCCTCTCGCTAACTTCAATACTCACCAAAGTAACTGGGAGAACGAGAGGCTGAACATGCATTGGGATAATGCTGCAGGTAATAATCCTCAGGGGGGTGGCGTCAATAATGACTGGCCGGAGCACAATGATCACACTCAGAATATGGATTTGGACACCAATGGTGCGTTTAACTTTTTTACACTGAGCTAGTGACATGCTGAGTTCGATCTCAGAATTACCTGAGTGTGAGTCTCTGGTATCTTTTGTACGCTTTTTACGCTGACCTTTCCAGTGCACATCTCGGAGCATGACATGCAAATTCTACATGATCTCAACTTGGACATCGACCCGCCGGAAGAGAACAATGACGAGCCTGAGGAGGTAATTAGTCCTGTTTTTTTCATAAAATACTACCACTAAGACTGCGGCAATATCAGGATGTCATAGAGGCCCATCGCTCTCGGAACCGCACCTACAATCCGCCACCGATCTCATCATTGGACCTTCATCACTCCCAGCGGAATGGGACTCAAACACTATCGGTAGAAGAGCTACAAGAAATTGAAGATGACCCCGATGCAGATGCGGACCCAGACCCGGACCCGGAATTGGGTGATGCGGACAATGCCCATCTTTGTCTAGGAAACGTCGATGAAAGCCGTATTAGTTCCTCTCGAGAAAGTGAGTCAAAGCTATCAGTAAATATATTTCCCTAATACCGATAAATCCTCTAGGGTACAGGTCCGCGTTACCCCTTCTTGGTGCAACAAATATGGGTATGCTTCCTGTTTTTAACGCTCAATCTCATTCTACTCATGCACCGCCAATTCAGTACATCCTTTGGCCAGGTCCCATGCTATGCGAGATCCGCATTTGTCTGTCCTTCGACAAGCAGCCTTCAGACCTCCTTCCAGAGCTTCCTCTCAAGTGTCGTCTCAAGGTTCATCTAGAGCGCTGTCTCGAGGTTCATCCAGAGCGCTGTCTCGAGGTTCATCCAGAACGCCATCTGAGGTCAGCTCTGTGTATTCATTCAACACCGGTACGTATAGCTCTCTTAAAGTTTTTCAGTCCGGGTCTAACGTCTTGTATTATAGGTCCTGCCATGTCAAAACTGAAGCCCGCTGATCCCACTGCCAAGCCTTGGATGGAGAAATTCTACCCGCCTATGATGAGAAAGCTGATTGGGAGAGCGAAGGAGCACGTTTATCTTCATATGGCACTCTCTGATCCGTTTCCACGCGCAGATGATGACTGCTTCGAGAAATCACTGGAACAGGCCACTATGGACTGCATTGGACAGAGGCTTCAAGTTGAAGATGGTACGTATTCTTTTTATGTTTGGGGTTCAATTCCTTGTCTTATATTCCAATTAGGTTATCTGGAAACCTGTCGGAGTGGCATCCAAAAACTGGTATGTCTGTTTGTTGACGACCGTCATGATTATCCTCAGCCACAACTAACACATTTTGCGCTAGCTTCATCACGCATCAATCTTCCAAAGAAATGCTCTCAAGCAAAAGGTTCGCCCAATAGTCGAACAGACTTACTCGCTTCCACTCTCTCATGAAGAAACACCTGAAAATTTCCATTCCGGACAAGAAGTCGATTTGGTTATTGCCAAAATCAAGAGACTTCTTGATCCAGATGGAAGGGACTACTTCCATTACGGGCCACGCGATTCTTTAGTAAGTTCTTCTATCGCCGCGTTTGAGTACTTCTCGCTAATGCATCAAATGTATAGGGAAAAACCAGCAACGCTGAACATCTGAGTTTACGCTCCTCCATTCTACACCACTATTACACTGATCGTTCAGCACTTTCCCGGAAATTCCCCGATCACTTCCGAACCACGGTTCCGATCCCAGTACTGGTGCTGGTCATGACTGTGGTACGGCTCTAGAGTTTGACGATTTCTGAACGCTCATACATGCAGTATACCTAGGTCAGAAACTGTCTTGAAGAATACGAGGACGGCCCTACCCGAGTGCCTAAAGAGCTCAGTGTTGCAGGCTATCTCAACAAACATCACGCCTTGCTCCGTGGCATCAACACAGTATCTGAGGACGCATATCACGGGAAAAAACTTGCCAATTATCTCGCAGACATAGCTCGAGAAGGATGGTGAGCTCCTTGATTCAATGACGCTTTAATTGTAATCTGATTTTTTTTTGTCAAGCCGGAAGGCCGGTCTTGTGGATGTCAGCCCGTCTCAGTCCCTTCCACTGGGGGTCACGTTAGACTGAATCTTTGCTTTCTTGATAAGAAGTAGATCTATCGTAGTACAAATGTGTGTATATAGCCCAATTGATTCGCTTTTGTGTAAAATTGTTCTATTGAGTACGTACAAATTCAACTGAATGGCGTTGTGCAGAACTGAATGGCGTTGTACAGAACTGAACGGCGTTGTACAGAACTGAATGGCGTTGTACAACGTTGTACAACACTGAACGGCATTGTACAATGTTGTACAACACTGAACTGCGTTGTACAATGTTGTACAACACTGAACGGCGTTGTACAATGTTGTACAACACTGAACGGCATTGTACAATGTTGTACAACGGTACCCTCGCTTAAACATTGCAAGTGTTGCAAGTGTTGTACAACATTGTACAACGTTGTACAACACCCACCTGTTCCGCTGATGTACCCCAGAAAACTTATCATCTAGTCGACAGGGCTTCAAGCTTCAAGGACCGCTTTCATGCTATTTTTTGAACGCTTTTTTTCTGACCGCCGTCAGAGCATTGGAACATTCTAATTTGAAAATAAATAGAGTTTCCGGAAACGCTCAAACGGTTTTTGAAACCAAATACCGAGCCCACTTTCTGAATATCTGTTGGCTCCGATGCATCCCAATACTTTCCGATACTTCCCGAGGCTTCAGAAGACGCAGCAAAACATCAATGTTTTAATAGTTGTATACAGTGCGGTCTCTATATATACATGGAGGGGAAAGGCAACGGGCACTGTGGCAGAGGACGAACAAACGAACTTGGGACGAATCAACCTTGAAAATGTGACCAGCCTGAGCGCGCTCACCTTCGGTTTGGCTGAGAACTGGATATCAAGCTTCAAGACTGGAAAAGACGCAGTTAAGAAAGCACTACATTAAAAGCGGAATCACATCGCATAATCTAACCTGGAACCATGATATATTCAAATCCTAATCCAGTTGTACAGTGATATCACGGCACCTGCCGTACCTCACCACTATGGCTCGACAATGGTTGTCTCTGCAATCCGGTTCTCCAAGCTGCACCCAACTGAGGATCTAGTGACATCCTACTCTATATAGATACCTATTCGCCGCAGGTGGATACAACTCAAGAGCAAATTTCTACGTATCGTATCTTATCGTAAGACGGGCATTAAAGAGAAACTAAGATACAGAAACAGTCACAGGAAAAAAAACGCAAAAACCAGCGGGAATTTAAAAATAATGTTAGTATGTACAGTAGGTGTTGTGTGGATATTGATCTCGACACGTAATGTTGTTACAGATGATGGTAAGCTGGAAATAAATCAATCCAGATCCTAAATCTACGTCCTCCTCCTCTACACTCGGGCGATTTAATACGCAACATAACCAACACAAAGTAGCGGGAATCCTGCATATAGCCCAGTCCAAAACATGAGGTTTCCCAGCAGCTTGTTTTGCTTAATGAATGGGACAGAATTGAGCGCAATCAAGGGGATTTGGGCCAGTTGCATCAAGAAGAGGTAAAACCTATGGGAATAGGATGGTATAAGATTAGGCGAAGTGAATGGCGAATAGAGGGCATTTACCTGAACTTCCTCGTAACAACCACCATCACGAGCTCGTGCACACACGCACTTAACAAGAACGTCACAAACATGGCATTTCTCTTCGATAGTTTATAAGAGGTCATGGAGGAAGAGTAGACGTGTCGCAAAAGGAACACGTGAACGGGCTTGTTCCATTTTCGGGAAAATTCAGCTTGAGTGGTAGAGTTCCACTGTGGAGGGGCACGGCGATAAGAGGGGTGGGGCAGGGAGAGGAAGATTTTCTTGAGCAGATACGCGGAACGATGACGCAAGAAAAACATACCCAATCCTCAAAAAATTGTCTATCGGCAAAGTACGAGAGCTCAGCGAACGCATTGCATATACATTCTAGGAAGACAAATCAGCCAAAGTTTAAAAATTGTTCTTGAGTATTCACCGAACATAATATAAAACAAGAGCAAATATGCCAACATAAATGGCAGCGCGAGGTCGAGTAGCAATCTCCAAAACGGCGGCTGAACATAGTCGGCGTATTCCGGAGAGCCAGGAGATGGTGGACATAGCGGAAGAATAAAGGTTTCCGTTACGGTGTATAAAAGGACAAATGTCCCAAAGGTAGCCACTGTTTTTTCAAACACGTAGAGGGGGCGTATTCTACGCACCGTAAGTAAATGCATCACGCAGTGAAGAAGAGAGACCTACTTGTTCGTCCGAGGATACTCTAACTGGTACACCAGCGTTGGAATTAACATATACACGGCGAGATTCTTCGCTGTCAAGTTTTCTGGATATGCAACATACAGCGGACCAGTTGAGGTGAGCTCCCCTTGAAGTTCAGTGTAGCCTTTCGCGAGGGTAGATATATCGGGGTTGGGGTGATCAACTAAGGGATGGGGAGAGAGAGGTGAGGTTGGATGTTTATCACTTTCATCGTCTGTCTTCTTGTAAGTGATACTAGGACCAAGGCCCTCAACGACGTCTTTGGAATCGGCATTTACGACGCCATTATCGTCAGATATGAATGCCAGCCGTTGCCTCAGAGCTCTCGCTGTCTCTGGGTCAACGTACGAAGCTTGGACACCTAGAGGGATGGGCGGAGTACCCGCAACAGGGGGAGAATCGGAAGACATTCGAGATGGGGTCAGAGATTCAGTGCTGGCTGACGCTGATGACTGATAGTCCACCGCGGCACGATGTTCTTTAGCTACTGCGATGGAGCGATCCCATCCACCTCCCTCCACTTCTGTCACCTTTCGGAGTTCGCCTAGCACTTTATCGGATTCTTCGGACACCCATGTGAGGTACCCATTGACGGTCATGTAGGAATGCATTTTCATGATCATCACCAACGTGTGTAGAGTGAAGAATCCTGACTGAACCCAGGGCCAGTTTCGCTTGAATGTCCATCCCACCGCCGAAACCAGTACCGCCGTCTGAAGCATATGCTGTATAACCACGCCGGTCCAGTAATATTGTAACCATCCCTTTTGTGCTGCTTTGGCGAATGAGATACAAATGGTGGAGGTTGTGAGGACTAGGACGGCGTCGCTCAAGGCCAGATTGATAGCATCGCGAGAGAACATTGTAGCAAAGTGAAGATTGAGGGCGTGTCCGGAGGTTTCAAATGAGCGGATGTATGTTCGAACGGTAAACACAAAAATGGATATCCAGAAAAGAGAGAAGAATCCCTGAGCTGTCAATAGAGAGGCAGGGGTCGTACAAGAAACCAACGCACTCGAAATTCATTGGCGAGGGCCTTTTCATTGCTAAGATCAAACACGCTGTGTCTTGGAGCAAATGTTACTAAGGCACGAGGCTTTTTTGAGCCTTTCGACAGGAATGTTTTGGATACATAGAGGGTTCCGTCGGTTGTTTGGTAAGAGTTGGAGTTTGTGCTGGAATTACGCTCGATTGGGGGGCTGGCGATAGGCATGGCTATTGCGAGGGAGGTTATTCATGGTGGTAAAGGGACAAGATGCATGGGGCGTTGCTCACCCGTTATAGCTGTATAACGCGGAAATGAACAGACAACCCTCTGGACAGGAGACGCACTTATGCGTCATTCAGCGGAGCGGGGTTGCGATTTTTTTCCCAGTCATCGCATCAACAACTCATTGTACTCTACAATTCTAACAAATAATGTACCGTCTTTCAAAGCATCGTCCCCATTAATAAATCTAGAAATCCGACGCTCTGCAAAAGACGCAGGCGTTGCAAAAAAAATTTCTTTTTTTTAAAGTTGATATCGCCGGATAGTTTAACGTCTAGCACTTGGAGAGTATAGAGCACCAGTCGTAGACAAGTCCGGCAAAGTTTTGATAACCCCGAGTAAAAAGCTCCTCAAAATCCAGTTTGACCACGAAATTTCCACCACTGGCTGGAAGAAACAAAGGAAACTAGCGCCCGGTTCATTCGGATCCGGCCCAGTGCCGCTCTTTGTCACGTGTAGTTGCGCTTATTTTGGCTGGTGAGTCAAATTAGCGCCGTACTCGACTTCCCCGAACACTTTTTTTTTTTGGTTCTTGAGCACTGAGTGCATGACTGCATTCCCAGTAGGTTCAATGGATTTATTGATCAATTCCTATCTTTTTTCGCTCATTCTAGTGAACTCCTTCCCTTGAACCTCCTAAATTTCTGAACAGTAATTATCTCGAAACCGGACCATTACGGAAACACCTAGCATATGCGTATAATTTAAATGCAGTAACTAGACATGTCCATGAAACGCAAGGGCGACAGTTCATTACCTCAATCGCCTTCGAAAAAGTCGAGACAAGTCAATAATCACTTCATACAAGTGAAACTCTCGAATTCGGTATGGTTTCTTTCATTCTTTGTAGGGAAGAAAGAGGCCTCATTCCTATTTTAGTTCTCTCATATAAGAATACAGTCTCCCAAGACTATCAACATCGTAAGCATGTGCACTGTTTTTATGGGTTTGAACTGATCCTTGCCTTAGCCTAAAACACCCTCCCCATCTAAGCCAAAGTTTTCCTCGTCAGGAAAAAGTTCTAAGACGCCGCAATCTCGCTCGCGGACAACCAGAAAGCGTGCCGCTTCGTCGGACAATGAGCACGATTCCTCTTCCTCCGAATCCCCTTCGGTGTCATCTATTTCTTCAAATGAACACTCTATTGTCGATACTAATGATGAGCGCAAATCAAGTGCTTTACGTCGAAAGGCCAATGTTTCCCAGCTGACCCCTACCCTCACCCCAAGAGTACACGCTGTCGTCAAGAACTTTTTTCGACGACCGTTCCGAGTGGTTAAATCGGGCCTCGTACCGGAGCAGATACCCCAGTTGGTACAAGGTCCTTCAATGAAGTATCGATGCCATGATCAAAACCCGAAATCCACTCGCTGGGGAAAGCAATTAGCAGTAGACGAGGACAAAATCTTCTATGAGTCCATCAAAATGGACGGACAGAGGTATCAAGTAAATCAATCTAAACAACCTAAACTTGTACCCAAGCAACTATTTAATTACTCTTTGGATTTAATCCCAGATTGGCGACGTTGTCATGATCGAGCCAGGAGATGATTCACGTAAAGGTCGTGAGGAGAACTTCAAGAGTGGACCGGCTCAATCGAAGAACGGCCTTGCGAATCGATTCTGGTACACAAATCCTATGATTCGTCTTTTGACTTGCTGATGACATGTTCCAGGTTCATTCGGATTTCGTATCTCTTTCAAGAAACAGATACAGACAAGTTTGAAATGAGGTTCCATGGCCAGTGGATGGAGCATGGCTCAAAAACCTTGCTCCAGGAGTCGGCACACTCTCGCGGGCTCTTTCTCACAAATTCATGTGCTGACCAGCCGGTCAACTCAATTTTTGGCAAGTGCGACGTCAGGATGCTTAGTCCTGGTGAACTCGAAATAGAGGACGATGAAGCGTTCGACGGAAATGAATTCTTCTGCCAGTATGTGACATTTATCTTGTTCGTTTTTATTTGATCAATGCGCTGATATTCTTCCGGTTGGGAGATACTTGTGGGATTCCAAAAATGCTAGTTTCTTAGATCTGCCTCGACCAGAGTGCATTGCAGAGGATTCCCTCTTCATGCCTGATTTTTGCTTTTGCCACTCGTGTTTGCAACAAGAGAGGTTGAAAGCGCAAAATTCGGTCCATGTCTCGGCCCCTGATCGCGTCTCGCATTTTGGAATCCACTATCATCTGCATGAATTTGTTTACTTGCGCCCAAGTAGTAAAACAGACCAGCGTGTGTTGGAAATTGGCCAAATTAAGGAAATTCGTGCCTCTCAGGCTCAAAATGAAGATACAACTGATGTCACGGTCGAGCTGAAAATACAATTATTTTTGCGTACGGATGGCCACTCTGCATCAGGCTCTTTTGCGGACGAGGTATGATCTCAATCTGGGTTGTGATAACTGCCGAGTCGTTCCGTTGATATTCTTTCTTTCTCAGCGGTTGCTCCATTTCAGCGACGACAAGTTGAGAATTGTTCAGCTTGGGCAAGTCGATGGCAAGTGCTTTGTTGAAATGTTTCCCAAGTCAACAGCACCGGGTCTGGGGACATGGATCAAGGATGATGATCATTTTTACGTCCTAAACGCAAATCTTTTTCAATGCTCGGAATGCTTAGAAGAGCACAAACTAGGTCTCGCCACCCGAGATGAATACTTGGCGAAACATGGGCCACTGAGATGCCTTGAACTTTTCAGCGGTGTGTAATTTTTAGCACTTGTTTTATCTTGTTCCAGTGTGATATCAGACCGCACACTCTTCTCTTTCCAGGAGCCGGAGGGCTCGGGACTGGTCTTATAATTTCCCGCTTTGCAAAGATAATAGGGAATGTGGAGTGGGATATCGATGCTGCCGAAACGTACAAGTAAGTTACAGAGACGGGATCGAGGGCGCACACTCCTGAATTTCATTCGAATATAGAGCGAACAACCCTTCGACAAAGGTATTCGTGCACGATATCAATAAGGTGCTGCACCACCTTGCGCAATCCGAGAGTGGGAAAAAGATTACGCCTCTTCCTTCCCCTTGGGGCGACGACTTATCAGCACTCGAGGATATTGACCTCATTTCCGGAGGTAAGGGAAATCAGTTTTGTTTGACTCGACGTTCATGAACAAAAATTTCTCATGTTTAGGTCCTCCATGTCAGGCATTTAGTCTAGCCAATCAATATCCAGTGAGTTCTTCTCTCTCTGACCAGATTGACAGTTATTGACAGTCCTGTGAAACGCAGAAAGAGGACGATGATAGAGCAACGCTTGCGTTAACCATGGTATCATTTGCAGAGCTGTACCGGCCGCGGTATTTTCTGCTCGAGAACGTCACGGGAATGATGCACTACCGATTATTAGGCGAGCGACACTCTCAGGGGAAAGGGATAATCGGGGGGATCGAGCATGGGATGATTAAAGTCATCACTCGAGCGCTCCTTACACTGGGGCAAGCCCTTCTTTTCATCACAGGCTCGGTTCAAGTCTCCATCTGAACATGTTTTCTCGCAGGTACCAAGTGAGCATCAAAGTTCTGCAGGCAGCCAACTACGGTGTTCCTCAGAACCGTCACCGTCTGTTTATCTGGGCAGCAAGACAAGGGACAACGATACCTAAATTTCCGATACCAACGCATTACCATCCGACACGTGAATACCGCTTTTTTGAGCATGCTGACATTAAGCTTTGTCGAGCAACGAGATCACTGGACCCTGAGCAACCACATTCTTTTGCGCCCTTCAAGACCGTCACTGTGAACGACGCCATTGAGGATCTTGTACGTGGATACATATTGTGGATGTCTCTTCTGATCATTGAAATATGTACTTCCGGTTCTATCATGCAGCCTGGATTCGACTGGTAATTCCATACGTAAAATTCCTTTCTTGGTTTGTTCGAGGTCCTGATTGTTGAACAGGGTGAATCCCCACCACACCATTCATGTCACTGAGAAAGACAGGAAAGAAGCTGAAATCCGGAGAAAAAAGTGGCCTTGTTTCGAAGCTGCTTGTGGAAACGATCTCCCCGGATTTCTTTCGGGTGAATATGCTCATCCGCCATTGAATGCGTATCAGCAGCTCATGCGGGAAGGCATGAACGAACTGGTAGAAGAACACGTCACTCCTCTTTTCAGTTCTCAAGTCGTCGAATGGTACGCATCGCCGTTTGTGTATTCTCTTCCTGACGTAAGTATGTGCTGAAATCGTTCCTAGCACGACATCTGTACCAATGAAACCACAGGCCTGTCATCGCGGTATGTACAGACTTTTTTTGAATCCCGCTCGAACCTGGTCTGAAATTGAACGAATACAAAGATCTGCCAGCCAAACTTCATAAGAAGACTGGAGCCAAAGAGGATAAGACGGGTTAGTCGTAACGTTGGTGTTAATCTCTGCTCTACTTACTTGTAGCTTGCGAAAAGTGTACTACGGCCGACTGGACGCAAACAGTTGTTTCCGAACAGTGATGACGCATTGTGGTCCCAATCACAAAGGTGCTCATATTCTTCATCCTTCGGTCGGTAATTATGCAGTTCGTCGAATTCAGAGCCTTGACATTTTCGTATAGCAAAAGCGCAGCCTCAGTGTACGGGAGAGTGCTCGTTGTCAGGGATTTCCAGACAGGTATACATTTTTGAGGGCAGAGAATTTGAAAGAAGATGTTCGGCGAGTAGGTTGAAAATGTCGACAATTCCGCCTCAATCAGACATTGACTTTCTTCCTGTAGGCTTACAAACAGATTGGTAACGCCGTCCCAATACCTCTCGCCTTGGCCCTGGGTAAATCACTTGGAGAGGTCGTTGTCGCCGACTGGGATCGAAAAGAGCGCGAAACGTCTGTTGAAGCTTGATTGGATCTTGCATTACAACGCATAATATATTGTCCCTAGATTATAGTACATATTTTATGATTCCCCCGGCTCAATTCGCACCATTGTCGTTCAAAATAGCAATGGCCCGAGCTCTTGTGAAGTGACAAACATGAGTGGCTAAAAAAAAACAGCCAACATATTTATTTCCTTGTTTGGATCCCGAACGGTAACCTCCGCCCGAACCAACATGGATCAGGTACTTCAGTGACACTCCTCTGCGCGCTGCACGCCCTTACGCACGTCACAGGACTCCTTCAGACAGCTTATTTCATCCGGAGGATCTCCACAGGCATCCAACAGCCAGCCTCGAGACCCCCTGTTCGTCAAGACCAAGGTTACCAAGATTTCAACGTGCGCCAGTCTGTCTTTTTCGTCTTCACGAATTTGAACCTTCAACAAATACATACAGAAAGTCTACTACAGTCAACGCGAGTGGACACGCATTCCAACCGAGAAAAGTAAAAAAAAATGATGGAAAATATCGCGATCGGGCTGCAGAACGTAGAGATGGGGAGGGTAATGACTATGCTCAGGTTCGTTTGTGCTAGGTGGTCTTTCCTTATGAAGAGTTTGATCAAGTGCTTAGGTAGAAGCTGTTCTCGAAGAATTTGAGAAACGCACAGCGGACCAAGATGTCCACGCCGTGAGTGGACTTTGTTGGAAAACATCCTTTAATCATCTTATTTTCTCTCTCGTTCCATCAGGTCGAAGAACAACGGCAATACCTGGGCGGTGATAGCGAACATTCAGTTTTGGTCAAGGGCCTCGATTTTGCTCTTCTGCAGCAGAATAAAGCCAAGGCGGCTACAGACATAGATGAAGACGAGTCACTCGAGCAAGCTTATAACCAGGCATCATCTGGATCGACAGTATCGAAAAAGCGGACCCGGGAAGACATTATTCGTGAGCTGAAGACGAAGCGAGGCCAGCAGGATACTCCTTTCACAGAAGACCCATCACTGAACAAAGGTAAATTCATGCCAATTGGATTCAAACCTATCGGAAGTACGCCGGCCGAGGAGAAAGGGAAGAAGAAGAAAGTCAAAGGGGACGGGGAGAGGAAGAAAAAGAAACGAAAAGTAGAAGTCACGGCAGAAGAAAAGCCAAAAGTCGTTGATGCACCATCTGTGTCTTCTCCAGCCTCATCAGTTCTAAAGCAGCCTGCCCCTCACCAAAAATCTGAAGAGCCTGAGCCTCCAGAAGACTTCGATATATTTACTGGCTTCGGGGAATACGAAGGTGTAGACGTGGGGGACGACTCAGATGGAGAATCGAAGAGGAATACAATGTCTGATCAGGAGGAGGAGACTGCCACAGCTTCACTCGGTCCTGGCCGATGGTTTGCCACTGATGAACCCGCTCAGGATACCGTCGAAACCAACAAAGACACCCGGCCGGCTCTGAAGCCATCGACTTCTCCTGCTCCGCATCTGCCAGCCGAAGCTGGTGAAGTCAGTGATGAGGAACCTGCTCGTCTCGTTCCTTTATCTAGTTCGGCCGTCCCATCTATCAAGGATCTTCTGGCCATGGATGATGCTGTGGGAGCAACGGTAAAGAAACAGAAGCGAAAGAATAAGAAAAAGGGAGGAGACGGAGAGGGGTCGAAAAAACTCAGTGCTGAAGCAAAAGCTAGCCGGGACTATCAACGGTCAGTATTTATTTCCCCAAAGATGCTGGTTACTCAGACACAATTTAGACTGCAATCATATACACAAAATCGAGGGGAGACATAATGACGATACAAATTTTACAAATTCCGAGGCCTTGTCCTTATTTCTACGCTGTTGTATGATTAGTGATGCTGGCCTCGCTGAATTCAAGAAGTTCGTACCGGTTCGGTCACGCTGTAGATTTTCCAGGAGTCTCCATCGGTTCCGTTGTTGTCGCCAGTGTCGTGTTCAGAAATTCCTTTAGGACACACGCTGCAGTCGCTCCGCTTCTTTTGCAACCTTTGCATGTCCTTCCGTGCTGAATCATCAGTACATGCAGCCCGTATTTCAGATCTGTAGGAAGCATGATATCAAGGTGTGCCTGTGCCAGGATTCGGTCGGCACTCGACGGCACCCAACCCAGGACTTTACTGATTCGAAAGATGTGGGTATCCACTGCGAACGAATCCCTGCCGAGGCAAAACATGAGGACACAAGATGCAGTCTTGGGTCCAACACCATCGTAGGAAGTTAACTCCTTCAAGAGCTCTTCGTTGGAGCGGATCTTCCCGTCCTCTCCTACCTGAGAGAGGTACTGCAGAGAATATTCTCCGTGTCGTTCCTTGATAGATTTCAAAAGATTTTGGATAGTGGCTGCCTTCTTGTTTGCCAGACCTCCGTGTCGAATGGCTTCCACAAGCGCATTTCTCGGTGCAGTGGCTATCGCGGTAAAATTATTGCGACCAAATGTAGCATCCAAGCTGGCTTTTGCACTCGCGGAATTCTTCCCGGACGTATTCTGACTTAGAATCGTACCTATAAGGGAATCGATGACATTCGGAACGCTCCCACACGTGGCAGCAGAATTATCGGATGCTTTTGGAGCTATGTACTTGGTAGAATGCAAAGGGTGAGCTTTGGATAAGATGCGAAAGACTTGAAAAGCATCGGAATGTGTAGGACGAGAATAATTTTTGAATGGCGACTCGGAAGCGTACGATTCGAGCAACTTGCGTTTCTTGGCACGATGGGGGGTAGGGAGGGTTAGGGATTCCGGAACGGCCGGGGAGAGGGCACGGCTGCGTTTTAAACTCTGTTGAATCTTGGCCATGATGGTGATGAAAGAGAAGCGTAGCGCCTGGTCATGTGACTCTTGATTTTGTCAACTTCTCTCCCTCTCTCTCTCTCATACGCAGTTCTTACAGGCAAAGCTGAGGTTTTCGCTAAAACGAGGCAAACAACACCCTGACAATCCAAAACGCACGCTCACCAGAGATACCCGAAAGGTTCGGCAATTACCAGTGGGGAATCCTTGCTTCTATCGCCGAGCAACGCCACTTAGCATGATTCTGCCGATTCGTCTTGTCATGGAAAGTATTCATGCCACCGAAATTATTGAACACGGCTGAGCCGCTATAGCTCTGTGCCTGCCATTCCCAGTGCTCGGCGCTCGAGCATTTCCGGTCGACCTGGTCATTGGTCAATTAACTAACGGCCTCTTATAATACCAACTACCAATCGTTTTCATTAACTCCTTGACTGACTTGGAAAACAAATTTAGGAAGCTCCGATCCTTTAAAATCGTCTCCAAGTTGATTGGATTAGACAGATCTCTGTCAAAATTCAATTCTCGTCGCATATATATGGGATTTCACGGTATTTTCAGACCGCCATGTATTGGTTCGCAGTTTCCACCGCAGCATCCGATAAATTGTTGTCAAGCTCCCCGTGCCACATTCTCTGCCTGTTCGTCGCATTTTCATGCATTTTCAGCTGATTTTGCCACTTGGTCTCTATGTAGGTTGCGCTCTTCAAGGCTCGTACCCGTGTTCTGTGCATGAAATTCTAAATACGACCTGTAGTATTTGGGTTTAAACTACCTGATGCTGATATCGAAACGCGCCAAACGTTTACGCCCTCTCTAGGTACATGTTTCATCCCTTTTTCCCTCCGTCCGAAAAATCCCTCAGATGTCTCCGCGGACCTTTCTGGGAGCCACTCAACCAGTCAGTCCATCAGCGCAAGTTAAACTAGTGCTCACCAGATAGAAGGTAAATTCTGTCAAACAAAAGAATATACATGTAGCCAATCTTGTCATTGCGAGTACGTCAGAGACCGACGCTTTCGACCTGCGACCCTGAAATCGGCCAGTGAAGGCGATTGCTGGGTACTTTGCTGACTCGGCATGATACTCTGGTATTGAAATAAAGCTTTTTGCGCAGGCCAAGAAACAATTGCACGTAAATCGTGATAGAGTAACTTTTTCCGCTCTATCACGAATTGCTCATCCAAGCTGATGGCTCACGATATTTTAGGGCCATTTGACTCGGAGGTCCGGCGATTTTCTTGACCCGCAAGGAAATTGGTATGTATTTCTCAACTGCTCCGTCAATCACGAAAACCGACATAATTCCATCTATCTTGATAGCTCAGCAGATTAAAATTGAATATTCGACTTCGCTTCCAGAACAAGTTGAGTCAGGCCAGAGTGTATTAATAAGTATGATTTCACCTTCAATAAAAGACTGGGTTTCAACGACAACGCTAAGCCATCGACCCCCATCACTCACGTCTCTCCGTTGTATGAATCATCAGTGACATGGATAGTTTCTCAGCGACGAGCAATATCGCGAAGAAAGCTCCTAGAAATTTAAACAGGGCTAAAGCATGTAGTCATTGCAGGTAAGCCCTATACTCGAGCGATTGTTTCAAGATCTCAGACTCATGTTCTGTATTCAGGAGGAGAAAAACGGTGAGTTAGATAGACAGTCTGGCTAGTGATACCAGGACGTCAAGGCCTAATTTATTGTCATAATCTACCCAGAAATGCGACGCCAAAAGACCTCACTGTAGTCAATGCTTGGCTCGCCGTAAGCCCGGCATCGAAATAGTTTGCGAGTATCCAATAGTTGGGCGTACGCGCAAGCGGACTCTAGAGGAAAGCATATCCACGCTTGAGAAAAGAATTCGCGAGTTAGAAAGAGCTGAGCCTGACGAGGATGCTGTCAAGTTGTATGACCCGTCAATATATCCTTTGCCTTCAATATCATCGCCTTTGACACACTCGAAATCCCCTACGAGCAGCACCAGTCTGCTCTTGGACGCGTCAATACCGGAATCAAGCTTATATACTGCCATCGAATACCAAGAGGTAAATTTCAGCAGATCACGGTAGTTCAGTCCGCTCATGCTCGAAATTTTCTCCCACAGGATATTCCGATCGCCCTTGGGCAACGATTGTAAGCTTCTTTTTTGCCGGTGTATACAATTTCTTAATCGAGCCCGTTATTTAGACTCTCAGCATTCGTTCCGCACGCTCGGACGTTTGGGTTCTTCCTGAACCTCAGTCGGTTCCTTTCATCAATGACTCTTCCACCCGCCCCAGGCGATTCTTCTCGGCCTTGCCGAGGACTGATGTGCTCTGTCTACCTGCTCGGACTTCACTTTACTGGTGCCTCGGCTGACGAAGAGTCTGTATTCCTTTCAAAAACACTTTGGCACGTCAGCAACGTGCTGTCTGCAGATCATCCCCTCCGCCTCATCCATGGAGCACAAGCCGAGATACTCCTCTGTAACTACTTCTTCCGTACGGGGAGAATTGTGGAAGGAAAATACCATCTCTCGTCAGCGGTGAACCTTTGTGCTTGTGCGGGCCTGAACAAGGTACGATCAGGTAATATGGACACCGTCTTTTCGGCCTCCAGCTTGATGGGAATTGGAGGGTCGGTGCTACCTGAGCCGCAAGATCTTGTGGACGAAGGAGAAAGAATAAATGCCTTCTGGACAGCGTTTACACTATGTAATATCTGGGGTGTTTGGGTCGGCGGAGGGATAAGTATGATATTCGAGTCATTGGGCTTTCAGATCGATACACCATGGCCTCTGGATATGGAAGATTACGAAGAGGTAAAGCATTCTATTCATTCTCACCCTTTTTTGCTTTTAACCAATATCAACGGACTCAGAGTCGCATCCCACCAAATTACACCGGCGCGTTGACAGTTCGTAAATTCCTTTCGGAGACGCCTCCCTCGCAGCATGCGTTATCGAAGACAGCATGGTTTGCCCAATCTTCTTTATTACTGGAGCGTGCGGCTAACATGGCTAACTCGTATAGAAACGGTGAGTAGCTAGTTCCTATTCATTGCCTCCGGAGGCTTATTTTGCCACAGAGCTTCATCCTGACGACCACGCCCGATATATGAACGCGTTTACATCTCTAGATAGACTGATAGACTCCTTCCACGCCTCTCTCCCCCACTTTTCTCAAACCCCACTTCTTCCCCCGATTTTGTCGTCGTATGGATGACACACCAGGTATGCTACGCGGCAACGATTAGACTTCACAGCGCCTTTGCGTCATCAAATGCTTTCTCTCGAAAGAAAGCGATTGCATCGGCGGAAAGCTGTATCCTCTCAGCGCGAGGAAAAGATATGTCATATGTGGAAGTGAACCCAATATTTGGGATGATATGGAAGATCATAGGGGATGTCATTGTTGATGAAGCGGTCAGATTGGACAGGATAAATAGCCAAACGCCGTCTGTACCAAATTGGGGAGTTGAGGGCCGAGTCATGGGGAGGAGAGTCGAGATTGTGGCGTTACTAGAAGAGCTTTTTCTTATGATGGAGATCTTTGCCCGAACGTCGAAAATAATTGGTCAGTAAATTTTTTTTCTTCGAAGTGGCTGTTCAACTAACGAAAAGATTATGACAGCGTATCAATTGAACGAGCTGAGGGAGCAATATCGCTCACGTTGTATTTGAAAGTCCGAAAACAATTCTGAATCGTTGTACTGTACAGTAGCCTATTCACAGAGATAACTACCTTACCACACCATAATATGTACTATGATCTACGTTTGATGATTCGTTCTGTAAGAGCTTCTAGCCCAGCGCGGGCTTCACTCTCCGGTAGAGCTTGTAACACGTCGCGGGAGCGAGTCGCATATGCGACGGCCAGTTCACGCGTCCGTTCAACACCCGCTGACTTCCTGACCAGGCTCCGTGCGAGTTCTACATCTCCTGCGTGGCAAAACTTGCGCTCTATTAGTGGCCCCATCTCCGGATGTTCCTCCCAAGCGTACAGAGCCGGCCCCGTCGCTAGTCCCAGCTGTAAATCGGCACCTCCGGGTTTTCCGAGTGTGTCTTCAACAGCCTCGTAGTCTAGTACATCATCAACCAGCTGGAACGCGATGCCGAGGTTACGGCCGTACGCGTAGGCAACTTCCTTGTATATTTCCCCATCTGCACAACCGCCCAGTACAGCCGCGCTTCGAGCGCCCTTGGCCATCAGACTGGCCGTCTTCAGATAAGTTTTTTGGAGGTACGTAGTCCAGGCATTCTTCGCTACCTGCGAAGAGGGTTTGGCGAGCGGTTCGTCCGCGTGAGGTTCTATGTTTTGCATTTGCAAAATTTCACCTTCGACAAGGTTGGCAGTGACACTCGCGATGAGTCGAATGGCCTCCGAATCCCCTAGACGCGCAAGTGCCACACTTGCCCGTCCAAGGACAAAGTTTCCGCTGAGTATTGCAAATTTGTTACCGAACGCTTGTGGTGCGGAAAGACTGCCTCTTCGAAGAGGAGATTCGTCAATGACATCATCGTGGAGGAGTGAAGCCGCGTGTATCATCTCGACAATCTGCGCTAGACGCATCTGGGTCGGTAAAATAGAGGGTGAGGATGTGAGGGCGCGTTCTGAAGAGGAAAAGATGGATGATGGGGGTTGTTGGGCTTTAGCTGGCATTGGAGGAAAAGATAACGAGTATTCGGGGTCATAAACAGTCGTTTTATCCGGAATACTAGGGTTCCAGTCATTCAGCACATCAGCTCTTGACAGCGGCTCGTCGAGACTCTCTGCTAGCCCCCCCGGGCAAGCCTGCTCTGAGGCCCATTTCTTCAGCGGCCAGTCCCGCCCCAATCCATTCGTGGCTTGCGATATTAGTAAAACGAGAAGAGGCCGCAGCTGTTTTGAAGGCCTTAGAAAATAATAACTCGTAATTTCGTCAAGCCCTGGATGTGCAGTTCCTAGTAAACGTACGAGATCTGCACGAATCTGTGATAATTCAGGCGCGACAAGCGCGAATGGGTCTGTTCGAGGCAGCTGGCTGCTATGAGTTGTAGAAGAAGAAGCGATAGAGAGACTGCGGCGGAATGGATAAAGGCAAAAGCCGCGTCGAATGGCCCATCCTCGCATACCGCGACAGCAAAAAAGTTGTTTCGGTCACACATCCTCGGAACGGGTATCGCTCTGCCGCCGGTCCGCAGATTGCATTGCATTTCCGGAAAAGTAAAATTCATCGTGTAACTACTTGGGCGTTGGATGCCCATTCATAATCTTGTTGATCGTATTGGTCCGTAAGGCAGTATCAGCAAACAACGCCCTCACTAGTCTCGCTAATTCTTCCACCTCAAAGTCGACAAGGGCACCCTCCTCAAAGAGATATGTTATATCGACCAGGGACGCTTCCTAATTAAATATTTAGCACCAAGTCGGAAAGTCAAACTACCAAACTACTTACCAGTAGCTCCGAAAGGTAAGAAAATTTGAGCCACGATGAAACGTATGAAACAACGAAAGACGGCTATGAGCGAGATCTATCAGAGAGAGAGAAAAGGAGAAGAAAGGCCGAACAAACCTGCGCCGGATCTTCAACATATATCCCTTCCAAAGCCAATAATATCCTACACAATTCACTCAACCTATGCGACTCTAATTCCGGAATATCATCCAATGCGAGCACATTCTGTAACACTCGGCACAGAGCAGCATCCGTGATAGATCCGACCGCGGTATAATACTTGCTTTTGGTCAATACTCCTTTCCATTTCTGTGATACACGTCGTATTTCCTGCAGCGCTCGGTTCATTGCGCTTTCGCATTCGTCATATTTATCTTGGTCACCTGTCAAAGCAATGCCTTGAGTCCCCTCGGTAAGGATTGTGTCGACTAGTTGCCGTTGTTTTTCCTAATGATATATTATTATTATTGAGTTGTGCAACTTAAACACAGCAGAATTTCATCAAACTTACGACAGCATCCTCGTACCAACTATCGCCCAATATTTTTAGCCCTCGGGAACACTCTTCAAACCGGTCTTTGACTGTCTCGGCAGCTAGTCCTTTTAAATCCTTGCCTATGGCGTCAATTTCACCGCTGAGATACAGACAGTTATTCGAGAACATCATTGGTCCCTCGAGTGACTGCAGCTGGGCACCAAAGACCACAGGGTAGAGCGCACAATACAGATCCACAATAGATGAAGAAGTCGTTAAAAGTGTCGACCCAGACGAGCTGCTCTGATTTGATATTAATCGCGATTCGGCGAACTCTCTCCCCTCACGAAGATTCTCCTGAACATAGGTTGCAATGTCCTTCATCCGAGTCGAGACTATGTATTTCTCTTTCGTGGGTGGAGCGGAGAACGTAAGGTTCGGTGGGCGTTTTTCAGAAATTTTATCTGTCGAGGGTAGTAGAGGCTGCGACGGGGACTGAGTTCGAGGCACCTTGCCTGGAGATGCGGCCTTCATAGGAGAGTGTGACACAGGTACACCCACGACCGGTGAAGTCATAGGCGAATTACCATTCAGGCCCTTCTTGCCCTTGTTGGCGAGTTTCTCAAGTCTAGTAGCGACTTTGGGTGACTTTAATGATGGAGCTGGTGTAGGCCGCTGTGATTCGACATGTGCAGTGGGGGGAGCAGAAGTGTTTTCTCCCCATGGATCATCCCAATTCGTATCATCATCTGCATTACTGTTATCTTCGTCCAAGCCCCATGCATCTTCGACATCGGCCATCGCTTCTGTTTCGGGTTCATGCCCGTTCGTTTGTGGCTTGGTATCTAATGGCTGCACGTCCACAGATCCCTCCGCCGCATCGTCGTCGAAACCCCACCCATCGTCGTCGAGCTTTGTCGACGCATCCGCCTCTCCTTCATCATCAAAGCCCCATCCGTCCGCATCTCTGGATGTCTTACCAGAATCCAGATTGTCTTCATTGAATCCCCAGCCGTTCTCATCGACCTTGATGGACGCAGATGATGGATTGACATCATCGTTGAGACCCCAAGCGTCCACTTCTGCATCGACTCCCTCCTGAACTGGCACCACTTCAGGATGAGAGATTTGCTCCAAATCCACCTCAGCAAAGAACGTATTCGAAAAGTTGTCCGGCTCCAGAATCTTTGACCGGCAATTCTCCAAGATAAATACACGTCTCTGACGCTCATAGTGCCCTCCTACGCCATCAGCCCAATCTTTGACAGGTCTGTCAGGGGAGTCGTGGCCCAATAATCCAATGATGTACGTTTCTTCAAACGTCACGGCACTTTTGAGCAACTCCAGGAATGACGGAAGACGGCCAAAGGAAGACGGAAGAGTTGGAATGAGGAAGTTGTTCAGAACACTAGATATGACCGGCCTGCATAGCGATCGGAGGAAAGTGGACTGGTGGGGAGCAGGAAGGTAGGTAAGGAGATGATCTGAAAGGAACCGTAAAGTCTTGGATAGATTCTCAATCCGCAGACCAATGACTTCATCATTCGGAGGTGAAGGGACGCAGATCATTTTGAAGTCTTCTTCCAAGACAGACATGGGTTGAATGAGCAGGGCATCGATATAGTGAGTAGTAATATCTCGTCGGAGAGTATTTAGATGGTTGTCAAGAGATGTTGAGGACAAAGATGAGAGGATTTCAGAGAGAGATAGTGTTCGTTCGGATTGGCGGACTAGTTGCGCTTCAGTGACGTTTACTTCACCGGTACAATCAATGGCACACCTTGAACAGACGGAAAAACGACCAATTCGAGCGGAGCAACTAGGACACATCTCGAATATGCATCACTCAGTTGGTCTTCCGCGCGAGCCTTGGTAGCATTGAATTTTCGCTGCGACAGAGAGATAAGGCCGTTGCAAGTCGAGAAAATATGCAGCCACTACCTTTAAATCCCGCAATACGTCTGCTTGAGCCAAAGCCGTAGGCGCGTCATCCAGCAATCGTTGTGCAACCGCACAAGTCTCTATAGCTTCCGGAAGATCCCCATTCTTTACCAATTCCTCTAAGGACGCGAACTCTTTCCTGCATCGCAGTAAATATGACAAAGCTTCGTGTTTGACTCTGGCATTGGTTGCCTTTTGAGCGAGAGCCGAATGAGCTGTTAAAGTCTTGACAATAGATGGAACTAGGCCCGACTGCACAAGAAGTGAAAATCTGCAGGCAAGACGGAACATCTTTCATACCTCAGGGTCAGAAAGAGAATGGTCCAGCTCGTCAACTTGTGTGGTCAATGTGCGCAGACGTGCTTGCACAGAAATAGAGGATTGGAGCTGTCGTTCAAATTCGGGCAAGTCGGCATGAATGCGGTCGTAAATTTGTTTCTAAACGAGAATTTCTCAGTGGGGAGATGAGAAAGCCACGAAATTGATGACGCACCTTGGTCGATTGTATAGTCGAATCCAGTTCTTCCAGCCAAGAGTTTGCCAGCGCAGCGGTCAAAGACTTTGTATTTGCGGCGTCCATTTTGGACAATATCTTGGAGGTAACATCCTGAGGTCGAGGAAGATGCGAAAGGACTGGAAAAGCCATTGAGGCCCTAAGGCCGTATGCAAAAGGTGGTAGCTTTGAGCAAAGACGCGTTTGAGCACGTGCCCTAGTCTCTCCTCACCATGACTGCGCTCGGCCGTATCATTTTGCTCGTCGCTGGCCTTGCCGTCCTCCATGGTGATTATTTTCTCTTAGACAACTGGCTCGACTGCTAACCCTCTTCTTTCAGCTGCTTTTTCTACTTACGAGCGTGAGTCTCACCCTGCTTTTGTATTCGGTATTCGTGGTACACATCAATATCCCAGACCTTTCACATTTAAAAGCTCTTGGAAAACCAGAAGGCTCTCTCCCACAAGATGTGACTATTACATTCTGAGGTGATATCTGATACTGAGCGTTGTCGAAAACAGATTGTACTTGAAGCAATCATCGGTCTAGTCCTCGGAATTCTGGGCTCCTCACTCAATGCTGCACATCTGAAAGAGATAACATGGTCTAGTGAAATGAAGACAAGGTGTGCACCATTTACAATGCGTTCCTTGCTCGGTTCTTATCCTACTCTAGGTCAATAGATGAAATGGGCGCGCGCTCAGGTTTCGCAAACTATGTCAATCGAGGGAAAAATATTTGGAGTAGGCAGCGTTCGTGATGCGTCATTATGTAGAAAAATGCAATTAGTAACATGCAGTACAGTAAAAACCCAGATAAATGTGAACGTAAACAGCAGACGAAGACTACATATACTCTAGAAGGGAATTATAATTGGGAATCAAACTACTCAAAATCCGACTGAATATTTACCGTTAAGCCACCCTCTTCCAGGCGCAAAAGCTGGCCATGGACGAAGCTCGAAAAGGTATCATAGCTATCCTGATCGCTCAACACGAGGGTCAGTGACTCCAAGCCTGTCAACTCTGGGTTTCCACTTGCAGGAGGCGGGCACCTCGATTTTACCATCTCGCAAACGCTCGAACACAACGTCTGGTCAAAATCATGGAATAGATGGACAGTCCACTGGATTTCCAAGGTTCGAAGGTTCGGTGCAAGGAACGTAGGCGGGTCGCCTTTCGGATGCATGTTGTCCACTAAGAACTGCGCCTCCTCGTCAGACTGGAAGATGACAGCCAAATGGGCAAGAGACGAGTGCAGAGCAATAAAATCAAGGAGGACCTGCTGCTGCTGCTGCTCCATGAAGCAGAAGATCGATATCTGAAGAGTCTGAAGCTGGCACTGTGATTCGAGGAGAACCGAGGAAAGATGGATGAGATGTTCAAAATGGTCG
The DNA here is from genome assembly GCA_013368555.1 of Collybiopsis confluens. Lineage (NCBI taxonomy): Eukaryota > Fungi > Basidiomycota > Agaricomycetes > Agaricales > Omphalotaceae > Collybiopsis > Collybiopsis confluens. The sequence continues at coordinate 102,752 of JAACJN010000033.1, forward strand.
GCACTCGCGATAGATATATGGAGCTCTGTCAGCAAAGGTAGACGGACGAAACGCCAAGCTTCCGCTTGCAACGTCCGCGACGTAACCTTCAATTTGGAAAGGGAAGAGGTATAATGCGTAGCGTCTTGCAATAATAGGACATCGGTACCGTCCTCCGTGAACTCGAAGTTGGCTACGGATAAACTTTCTAGCGCTGGAAGTCGGTAGAGGAGATGACCGAATGATTTGCCGATGAGCGAAGAAGTGAGAGAAAACTCCTTGACATGTGAAAAATCTATGTCCTCAACGGCGAGCGAAAATGAAGACCCATGATAACTCTCCAGTCGTGGGCAGCTCGAAAAGTGACGGAAAAATCCAGACAATTCATCCGTCCACGATAGGCCCTGAGGCATGTCAAGCCGTACAAGTGATGAAAAATCACCTGGGTGCGATTTGTTAGTGGGATATCCTGAACCCGACCTGGTAATTTGTCTGGCAGCAGCCGAGAACCAATCTTTCACCGAAGAAGTCGAAATCGACAACACGGCAGAGCGCCACCTCATCGAATTATCCAATAGAATGTCCATGGCCTTATCTGCCCTAGGATTGGGCGTCGAGTCAAAGCTTGAGCCGTCAAAATGGATGTCTAGTGGAGTATCACCAGAATAGTGAAAATATTTTAGGAAGATTGGGAAAGCGCCAGTTTGGCAGAGAAAGACCTGGGGGGACAGTCTCATGGAAGACCACAACTTGGGGAGGTCCGTCACTATGCTTCGCCAGAAACTGCATACCCAGGAGAGTCTGGAGTGCAGAGGGTACACGGAAGAAGGGATGATTAGTAGTTTCTCAGACCTAATCATGACAATAAGAACATACTTGAGAGTCGGGCAGGAGATATAATTGCGGCGACCATTACGTCGGAGTGACAAAGCGAAGCCTTCGTCCGCGCTGGAGACATAAGATGCGAATATCTCCTCCAAAACCTCTGGAGGTAATTTCCGAATGGGTGCCGTGCTCAAAGACAGTGCATTATCTGAGCGACGACATAAATCTTCTCGAGCAAACTTCAAGCTTTGCAGCATTTGCTCCATTTCTTTAATGGCTTGATCGTAACCACTGAGGCTATCAGGGACGTCCGCAAGGAAAGCATTGACCTTGGAAAGCTCGCTGAAGAAAATTGAAAGGTTGAAACCGTCTCTCAGTCGAGAACGGATTGAATGATGGAAACCAGCATCAATGGGAGGGTGAGTGAGGTTGTCAAATTTAGCGACACAGTTAGTGCATAGAACGGAAGGGCTGGCGCGTAGGTGGCCGTTGGTGTTGAGAGTGACTTCCATGATACTGAAAGCCATCTCGTTTGACTGGCTCGGCCTTTATAGCACTCGACAACTGAAATGGTCGCAAGTCCAAATGAAGATTTGCACTCCAAAACAGAAATGATGTGATGCTTTGCGAATCACGTGGCTCCCGTTGCAACGGAATTCCTCAGCACATGCGGTTAAAATGCCTCTTCCACTTTCCGAGTCTTATCTTCTGCGCTATCCCATAATGGCTCGACCCACTACGATGCCTTCAATTTCTCCGAAAAGTTCGATTAGTGACGGTGCTACAGTGGAGCGCAGAAGATAACACTTATCACCAGTGTGGCATACACACATCGATACAGGCTATAACTCAGATTGGATACAAACAAATGATGCGAATCAGGAGAGCTAGCTACCATTTTACAAAGATCTCGAGCACAGGCAGAAATCTGACTACTCAAGCTCTCGCGTCTGGCATCCCTATGCTTCAAGCCAAACTTGAAGAAGGACTCAGTGTAGAAGCTTTCATCCGTGCATCTTACAATTCTGGCACCCTAAGCGCTGGAATCAGTGTAATAACGGGTAAATTCCTACCGGCGTTCAGCTCTCGGACCATTCCGTGTAATAAATCTTCCTTCCTTCCTTCCTTCCTTCCTTCATTTCTCCTGACTTTCGACCAAATTTGTGCTCTTCAAGCCCACATCTTGCGAACACACGCTTCCGGTCCGTATTCCGAAAATATCAGAGTTCAATCAGAGCCCGCCTCATAGCTCAATACGCTGGCGATTCATTTCGAGACCGAGATTCAAAAAAATCGTTAGCGCGTTCTAAACGCATCCAAGTATCCAGTATCAAGTTATGTTATAATCGGCACGAAGAGTCTAGTGCCTTTGTACGTACGTACTGTACGCAGACAACCGCAGGCAAAGCACATACTCCGTACAGCCAGAGTATACAGAATTTCTTGGTGCGGGAGGAGCGGTCGTCTCAATTTTCGTTACCAGTCAGCTTGACGGATGGATTCCAAGAGCAGCAGCATTGAGTTACGGGATCCAACGCTTGGGAGCTTTTTCAGATGAATCAAGCCCATCTATGGCTGCACGGTCAAAGCCCAATCAAGTGTTGCATCCTTGCCCGCGACGATATGCTTCCAACTGAATTTCCGGGCCAAAGGTTAAGGTGATCTGCAGGGCTCATTATCGTTGAAAGGTGCATCTGTTTCATCTCTGCTCATTGTCATGTACACCACCAAGAGTGATAGATTAGACTGATAATTACTACCTTGTCTCCTGCCACCGTCACCAAGTACCACAACATTATTTATGTAATTCCATCGCTATCGTGAGAGAAACTCTAGACAGTCACGGTTGCCCAGCTATCCGCTGCGTATCCCCGACGCGATTCACTCGAAGCCTGCGCTGATATGCAACCAATCATTCAGAATTGATTAAAAATGGACAGCAAATATCAATGGAAGCTATGCGTGCGATGAGGCTATATGATGGCTTCCAGATGATACTTTAGAGATCCATGATACCGACTTCAAACTATAACCCCTGCATATGCCTCTGGCAGGGGTTATAGTTTGGAGGCCGAAAAGAGTACTGTATGCTTTTAGTGGAAGTTTGGCTTATTATCTGGATGGTAAGGTAAAGAAGGGTAGACGTGTCCACACCTAGGCTTGAAGTCCATTGTATGTATCGATGCTGTCGGGTTCCGTCAGGGAGCGAGTGCACACTTTCGGTTGAAAAGAGCATATTCCTGACCAGTACCTCTTTGTCAATACATCACCAAACTCGGCTTATCTCTCCTCGTACCTCACTGGTTATCTGCCTACCGTAGTACGATCTGACAGTGGCAGGATCTACAGCACGAGAATAATCATCGGTCGTTGATGTGGCACAATAATGGCCTGAACCTTGATTACTGGCGAGATGTTGTGACTCTGACTCCTGAGGAACTATGATCCCTGGTACTGAGAGTTCCTTGGTCTTGAGAGTCTTGACTCAGATCGACCGTGACCGTGGTATGCACGCACGTGCCAATCAGCTCGGCAGAGTCACGGCATCCCAAGCTTGTTCTCCGGTTTCTTTTGACTCGTACTTTGTCGATCAGAATTCCTCTACGGTACCGATATATTATAAAAAGACCTGACGGCCTCAATTTTCCCCCACTCAACGGGGTCAGCGGACCATAACTTTGTCGACATGACCATTTCGTATCCCATAGGCCAGCCTTTGCTGGAGGTTTTCCATGTACGCCTCAGTAGTATTGACGGGGAGGATGCAGTCGGAAAACTCTACGGCTCAATCACTGTCACTGACGGTGCCGGCACTCTGGATCTCTGGAACCGCGATGAATCCAATCCCCTCGACATCAAGTCAGGCGAAGATCTTCTTCTCGAGGGTCCGTTCCGGCCTGTGTACGCTGCGGACGAGTTCCAGATTGACCTCGAGCTGCGGAACCATGTATCTCAAGCCGACGAATTGTTCGTCAAGGGCACAATTTCATTCAACCCGTTCGATTACTACACTACATATGATGACATTCATGATCATCAAATCTCTGGAGACCACGGCTCAGTAACAGTCAACTATGTACCTATTAGGGACGCTCTCTATGCACAGATTAGTATCCTCCCCGTCAATGGCGACGGCGGCGACGTCGCCTATGTCTATGGTATGATCACTGCTGACAACGGTCACGGACAGAGCGAGCTTTTCCGCAAGGCCAACAATCAGCACATCACTATGGAGCCACAGCAATCCATCCCTCTGTCGAGGACCGTGGTCGCCGCGCCGAGCGACGGCAGCCTCGTTGTTACCGCAAATCTCTTGAGCTCCGACAATGAGATTGCACAGGGATCCGTCGAGTTCCAGCCAGAGTACAAAAAGTCGGAGAGCAAATACATTGCAGGAGGTCACGGGAAGGTCGAGGTGCAGATAAGCTGGTTGTGATTTTGCTAGACTTGGCAGCGTCGCAAATTTAAACAAAAACGCGAAAGTGCGTTCTTTAGTTTCTTTGGATATATACCGCTGACTATGTATTTTCCAGTATGCTGCTCAAACGCTTCCAGGTTTTCCTGATATCTGATCTCGGTGTAGCCTTGAGCGCTCGACACGTTATATCATTCTAGTTCAACTGCCTCTTTCCCTTTCTATACCTTTGTCCGGCTGATGTATCACCTACGGATTTTATTAGCGTAGCATCTTCTCAGTCGTTCGTGACGAGTAACATTGACGAGTACCATAATTGATGAGTACCATATTGTATTTATGGCGGATGGATATGTACCTTACCTATGTGTTCGTCTAATCTTATCTTAAAACTGACGTCTGATCACCTGATAAGCTGTACCTTCATCTCTCCCACCATGTCTGAAGAAACTACCTCCAGCGAAATACAAATCAACATCAAAGGTGTTAATGCTTGCGATACGTTGAATATCAGCTTACGCTGAATATACAGGACCCAATGAGCTCAAACTCCAGATATCGATAAGCACAGACAAGACCGTGACCGAGCTCAAGGATGCCATCGCAACAAAGTCAAATGTCGAAGCGGACAGGCAGAGGCTGATTTACTCTGGTGTGTACCTGCCTTTTTATCCGCCCGAGAATCAGTATCTGAATCGCGTCGTGCAGGCAGAGTACTCAAGGCACGTAAATATTCCTTGATCTCGCACCCCCAAGTTGAACTCGTCATCAGGATGAGGACCTTCTGTCGGTATACAAGATTCAGTCCTCTCATACCATACATATGGTCAAGGGTGCCGCACGCTCTGGTGCCGGATCAAGTTCTACGCCTTCAACGACCCCCGCTTCTTCTCAGCCGTTGCCAAACATGCAAACCGGCCAGAACGTCCATGATCCCCTTACAACGCTCAATTCACACCTTGGATTCGGTGCGCTCAATGGTTTCAATCCCTTTGCGGACATGGGTTTAAACCCTAACGATCCCAACATGGTATTTACAAGCATTTGTATCCCAAGATTACGTTCATCACTGACTCGGTCGTAAGTTGCAAGGCATGATGAATTCACCTCAGTTCCTTCAGCAGATGTCAAGCATGATGTCGAACCCGGCTATTCTCGACCAGATCATAGCTTCCAACCCACAGCTACAAGCCATGGGGCCCCAGTTTAGAGAAGCCATGCAGAGCGAGCAATTTCGTTCATTGCTGTTCGTCCAGTCTTTTTTACTCTGGCCTCTTTGTTACTTACTAATGACTTTATCTGATTCATTGGTTTGTTCGCGACTGACGCTCCCCCGGGTAATATCACTGCAGCTCAAATCCCGAATATCTGCAAAGCATGCTTCGTATGTCTGCAATGATGAATGGAGGAGGTGGTGGTGGTGGGATGGGTGGACTAGGTGGGATGGGGGGAATGTTTGGTGGCGCACCAGGCTTCCCGGCACCTGGCACCCCCGGAGGCGGCGGCGGTGAGAATAGTGCAGTAACTACACCTTCGAGCAACCCAAGCCCGACTGGAGCGGTTCCGGGATCTCCGGGATCAGGTCTGGGCGCAGGTAACCCATTATTTAACCCTGCGATGATGCAACAGATGCAGCAGATGTTCGGTGCCGGAGGCGGGGCTGGATTCGGCGGACTCGGAGGTTTTGGTGCTCCGGCTGCTCCGGCCACCCCGGCAGACACCAGACCTCCAGAAGAGCGATTCCAAGTGCAACTGCAGGTGAGCACCTAAGATTTTTTCCCCTCGTATTCGCAACTAAATATGGTTTTTCCTGGTAGCAACTCAATGACATGGGTTTTACCAACGCTTCACAGAACGTACGCGCATTGCTCGCAACTGGAGGCAATGTCCACTCTGCCATCGAGTACATTCTCGGAGGAGGAGGGATCTGAAATCAAAGATGGTAGATACGGAGCCCTTATAATATTATTTTCTTTTCCCTGCCGTCTGTGTATACATAGTCGAGTCGGATGTGGAGACATACTGTAATTAGAGAACATTATCTCGTCCAAAAACCATCACTATTTGCGCATTCGGATAAAGTCTGGGAATATATTGAGGAACAACCCAGAGGGAGTTAGGGTACTTTAAATATTTGTGCAAATGAATGAATGAAAGTGTGGAAATGCACAGTCCGTGACGAGGAAAAAACAATAAATGAAAATGAAAATGCCAACGAATCGTTACAGGTACTTAGAAAGTATATATGCATATAAGCAAGCAGAACTTGAAATGATACAATTCATTCCGAATTCCGAGATTCCACAGTGAACGGAAAAGATTTGGGTATGAATGATGAAAAAAAAATATGCACTGTCCATACTATTACTCTTTCATCTTGGTTCGTCCTGCACAGACGATTTAGATGATAGGGTAGAGCTCCTCGGACCTGTCGGTGAACGTGAAGGCCTTCCCCGTTCAGAGTTGGCGGAGAAAGATGAGAGCGGGCGTTCTACGGTCACAGCGGATGATTTCATGGACCGCATCTCTCCAGATATATCCAAACTCTCCGATCGCAACCTCTCGTTCCTTCGTGCTGAACCGATACCAGCCATACCACTCGACTCGCCAAACTCCATGTTCGAGGAACCAGTGCGTTCGTGGGTGGTCTGAACATCGTCAAAGGTAACTGCTGTTTCTGGCAATTGGAGTAATGGACGTGAAATGCTGGCACCGCGACCGTGTCCCGAAAACTCCATTGTCAAAAGTTCAGCTACACTGCCTCGAGGTACCTCTGCGTCGCTAATTTGTCGACTGTGAATCATAGGTCTTCGTTCCGGAGACATCGAGATCCCCCTGACACTGGCCATCGATACATTCTTTTGGTGTTTTGACGAATCCAGTCCAACCAAAGTATCTCGATTCCAATCGAAGTTCTTCGCCAGATCCCAATCAGCGTCACGGGTTAGGGTACGCCCGCCGGCCAGCTCTGCATCCTGAGAAGGAGGAAGAGCCTTTTCATTCGAATCCCTGCCCGCCTTTTTCCGCCACCCCATCTCCCCTTCTTCGCTGTCCGATGCGTCTCCTCCTCCTCCCCCTCCTATTCGCGTATGGTCACTACTGACAGTATATTCAGATGTCATTCTCTCCTTCGTCACGTAAGCCCTGTATCGCATCTCCCGCAGGGCATCTTCGCTTGGGAACCTGCCAGCTGTAGGCGAATGCCTCCCTGTAAGTTCATAATTCCCCAAGGATTTCCGATCGCTGGAAATAGGATCCAGCTTTGGCTTTGAAGGCCGGAACCAAGCAAAAAGTCCTCCTCCTCCGCCTGCATCAGCACTCGCATTTCCCAATGCACGGGACAAATTCCCATGTCCGTTGGCCGAAGATCCCGATCGCACGTACTTCCTCTTCATGATGCAAAAGCGTAATCCAAAAAGCACAAAGCACAACCCAAAGAAGCCAATCAAACCAAATAGCACATCCAGACCGACGTGATTGGGCTTTTTGTCGCTGCTCTTCAGAACAGGCGTACCATTGATTGGTTGACCCATAACGCGCACTTTGTTGAATTCATCTAAGAATGAACCTTCTATCAGTAATCTACTGAAGAGAATAAAGACATCTACACACCAATGGCGACAGTGGCGTTCGTTAGACCTTGGAGTCCCAGCCTCGGGACGAGCTGGCTATTGTTTTCAGGGTCCGCAGGAGATTGTGGATCGTCAGTCAAAGGCCGTAAATCTGGGAAAGAACCGTCCGAGTTTGGGACTTGGTATGCTAAAACCATGTAGGTATTTCGGATGAAAGGAACACCTAGTATCATGTCGGCAACACCCAAGAGGTAGGAGTCCGCAGCTTGAATGAGGCCAATGCAACTGGAGGATGAGGTTTGAGTGGATGGAGGTGGTGTTGTCAGGTCGAGCGGATGTACTGATATAGGAGGGCGCCCATCGAGGGAAATGGTAAGGTTTAGAGGTGTTTTGCAATCAACATAGTCTACACAAGACCAAGATCAAATTCAGAAGTCTAGCACATGACAATCGTTACCTACAGTTTCCATCGCTAGCAGGTGAGACACCGATGGCACCATATATCGCATCGGCAATGACTTTGGTGGAGAGTATGGTAGGGACACCGGTATCCAGGATAGCACTTGGGAGGCTCTCGTAAGAGCTTTTTTGAAGTGGTATTGTGCGTGCTTGACTGTTCACCCAAACAGTGATATCTTTGATTCCGGCCTTCCAAAACAGACTTCCCGCCGAAGTTCCAACATCGGTAAGACTAGAGAGCGGTGTGCTGTAGTGGATGTTGGATCCGTTTCCTATTTGGGGAACCTGATCTGCTGAGGGGTGTTTTCCTATTCCAAAAAGGGATGGAATTGTAGAGGAGCCAGGACGCTCCAGTGTCAGAGACAAAAAGCGTGCTGCGGGAATAAGAGACGAGGGAGAGAGGGAAAAGAGATTCGAGGCGAACTGAGCACCATCGGGAGCACTAGAGGAAGTGGGTGGAATCTGTGAAGCGATGATGCTATTATCAGGAAGGGCCAAGCCAATAATGCCATTGAAAGAACTCGATAGCGGTTCCGCGTTGACCGTAGAAGCTACGGCTGTGGGGCAAGGCTGAATGATAAATTCAATTGAGAGAAAAAGAGGTACCAACCTAGAGCTTGTGTGGCGATTGTATAACCACCAATATCGATCGAGTCCCAACCTACTAGCCCCAAAGCCTGACCTTTCAAGTAGGTCAAATTGAACGGGATACCGCTGAATGATGCGGTGGTACTCGACAAAGGATCGTATCGTTGGTTGGACGGTACGTTACTGCACGAGGAGGTAGAACATGAAGCGCCGGTGACCCACTTGTTAGCAAAATACGTCAGACCGATTTAGCGAGACGGGAAAAGGTACGAACGAGATCCGAGGATCCTGTATCCAGTTGGAGAGTAACGCTGAGGTTATTTGAACCTATGGTAATCGGAAGACTGTATGCACTATAAGCTAGAATGAGAAAGCAGAAAGAAGAAAAAAAGAGGGGAGCTGCAAACGCACGCATCGAATGCTGAACCTCCTATGAATTGCACCGGCAAGACAACTCCTCCTCCCTCATCTGAATCGTCCCTACGCCAAAAGCGAGGTGCGCCCTCAACATTTCGCCGTTTGCCTTTGCCCCGGGCAGTCAGAGGCATCGCGAAAGAAAATAGAAATTAGTGAGAAAAGGAATAGGGAATGGCGGGTGCAAAAGAAGGGAAACCGAAACTCGTGAACATGAATGTTTAATGGGACTGCAAGCGTGGGAAGATGCCGATCTCTCCAATCTGCCCTGACTGACCGGGACACCGAGATACGTGTCCGTGTCGTTAAATATTTATTTATTTAATATTTTTGCCAGAGCTGTTTCCTTCTGGGGCTTCCGCAATCAAGACAGGGAGGAGTCTCCTCTGAAACCACCACACATACGGTTATATAAATTAATGCGGGGTACATTAACCGGCCGGTTTATCAAAATTTCCCTGCACGGCGACGGTTCGCCATCTTTTTAAATCCTTCGGTGTATGTTATGTTCCCTAGGAAATTGATGATTCCAATTTCTAGTGAAGGAGGAAGCGTGGCCGAGTACTTCGGGATATCGCCCTGCGTTCTAGACATTCGGCAAGCGGTGAGAATCCGCAACTCATTCCAGTAGCGCCCGCCGCCCATCTGTCAACGTAAAGAATGAGCACTCTAGGCAGGCTAGAAACAAGGGTAGATGCAATGCATTAAGTTTCCTACGGTTCAAACGCTCTTGATCTGGGGTGCTGCACGACAAAATCCGTACATAATCTCTCAGCGCTTCCATACCAAGATAAAAATCGACACACTAAGTAAGCTTTCTGTATCGGCATCAAATAGAAGATTTCAAAGAGCAAACCTTGAGCAAACCAACTGTCCACGAGTGATACATCTCACATCTTGACTCTTCAGGCTCTTACAAGATTGTCAAACTGACGGTCGCGACAGCTATGACTGGAAAAGACGCTAAATATTCGTCGTGAATCATTACAAGTATGGGGAGTGTGCTAATTACGTCCCTAATATATATAGGGTATAAACTTATAGGGGACGACTTCACAGTAGCGCTCCCAATCTTTTCCGTACTTGATAGCGCATCTTTTAGAAGAAAAAATGGATGAGTAAACCGCTGATGTTTGAACAAGGTTTATCCCAGAGAACGTACCGTTCGAAATCACGCCCACATCTGTGAACAAGAACCGTGATGAAGAAAATAGAGTAAAAATAGGGGATAGGCGTTGCAGTGCCAATGACGAGTCCCCAAGTCAAACTCATGATCCAGTCAGCCACGTAGTTCTATCAGAACAGTGAGAAATCGCCAACTTGATGAACAACCACACTCACAGGCTTACGCGACCATGCCCACCAACCGCTGGTCAGCAAACGATTCCTTGAAGAATATTAACGTAGTTCACATTGTCACCTTGAAAGAGCAACGTACCCATGAGCAGTCTGTATGTATGTAGGGTTTTTGACAGTGTTTCTAGGAAGCTGAGGGAAGGTTTTTCGGAACTCGTGTATACCCTGAGTTTGCATTTTGAAGTGACTTTTCTGTGCCATCGCGGTGTCCCAACTAGGTCGAAGAAAAGAGAGGTAAGTATCGACAATAGTTTTCGAGCGTCCAGCTCACATGTAGTACGCTGTACACAGTGTAGTGTACAGGGCAATATACGTCGGAGTCGAGAATTTGTATTTGGATGAATCATGGGATGCCATATATACCACCGAATAGACGTAAGACTGAGCCAATAACGTTCAGGATACAGCAGACAGAAAAATGGACAACAGTGAGCTTACGAAAGGGACACCAGCGAGATTCCAAAAAATGACCATGAAGCCCCATCTATGTTGCGGTTAGTTGGATCATTGACAAGGTCGGACAACTACCAACTTTTCATGATACATATCCCAGGTTTGGGGAATACACTCTTCTCCTTTTGCACTACAGGCAACAGTCAGACAAAATCCCAGGACGCACTAGTGAGCAGTACCATGCATTAATATAGAACCAGGTCGCTAGACACATGAATGCCATATTCTGCGTCAGAAAATTATGAGTGATTAGCTCCTGCATGACCAAGCTTTAGATAACACACCGGCGTAACATATCCTAGTGTCTCATACTGTTTGCAAGCACCCGAAATCGCCAGGAAGAATACAATCACCCAAGGAATGCGAACTTCAGCCCACATTTTCAAGTCAACCGGACCAATTCTGGGGTTTAAAGATGCTCCCATAAAGACATCGTATATAAAACTTCCAGACATGCGCATTTGGGTGCCAGTCGCGACTGCAATAAAGTACATGCCGAAGGAGACACCAAAGCCCCAAATCATCGCTACCGACATCAGGTGACCGTAATTGTCGATGATTTCAGTGAGGCGGAAGATTCCAGTGTAATGGAGTACAGCTGCAGTGCCCATAGTCGCGTAAAGAGATGTGAGGGCATTGCAATTGTACATGAGTGTTTTATATCCCAAGGACGGAACCGGCAGCCCTTCTTGCATGTATCCAGGCATGACCCGCGCAAGGAAGAGCTGAAAAAATATGTTGCCAGAATACACTTTCCATGCGTACCAGTTGGGACTGGCATCCTGTATCAGGAAATACGTCAGAGCAGAGCACAGAAAGCCGCCGAGGCCACGAAAAGACGCACTTGACGTATATGGGTCCACATTCTGAATAAAAATGGCTGCACATCGTCCAAAGAAGTTGGGCGGACCAACTGGCCGTCATAGAACCAGAGACAGATCCACAAGTAATACATCAACAGCGGAAATCCAGTCATGATAGCAAATACACCCCATGGTCCACCGAATTCGAACCTGGCAAAAGTTGAAAAATCCAAGATTTGCGGAATGGAATACGCGACTTACGTCGTATGCTGATCCAGCTTTTGGTCCAGCTTTTTCCCCTCTTCAGAGATGGTTATCACATCTGAGTGACCGTTGGGTTTCCTCTGACGAAGACCGTTTTGCTCCCCCATGTCGTTCATAGAATGAAGAGGGCGCACAGTAATTGACAGCCGATTCGGAAAAAGTGGTCTGATCTTTATATCCGCGCTCACGTGCATCGCACGCACATCATGATCACCATTCAGCCCTTCACAGCACTTGAGGCTGGAATTTTGATGGTATGTTACCTTTGGCATTTGGCACTTCCAGAACTAGACTCCATACACATGCTTTATTCTCTGATTATCTTGCATAATCCAAAGAGGCGATGAGTATCTCTCAGGGATGCGATAACAGGTCCCGAGTTTACCTCTCCCTCCTTCCCCTGATACCGAAGTATCTCAAAATTTAGACCCGCAGTCTTCTTAAATAAGGCCAGCAGCTTAAATGGAGGGGCCCAGTCTCCTACTGTCGACAATGGACGCTACCCACAAACACATCCTCGTTCATGCACAAGCTGTTGCTTGGGGAAAGCTATCCCTTCGTCAAACATTCGAAAAGACGACCTCAACATCGAAATAGGTCATCACAAGCCTTTGGCTGCGTTGGTTGCGCTCATTCTTGAAAGCCGTCCAGAGGCGATCGTGACATATCTTGCTACCGGTCCTCTCTTCTCCAAAATACAAAACGAACTGAGAAGATTGGAGCCTGTTAGATATAAAGCTATCAAATCTCGATTAAAGTGACTACTCTAGTAGGTCTGTTCCGGGCGGTTTACCTTTTTAATCCATTTATTATTTAGCATTATAGATAATCCCCGCATCCCGCCACAACGTTTCGCACCAGCTTATGCTGCATTGCACATGTCAGAGGCTATTACCTGCCTCTCACCGGGCGAGACGATAACGAGTTTACCCTCTCCTACACTCGCAACCATCGATGTGAGTCTACTATCTACTGGACGACCAGAGGCTCACGTTTTACCCTCCAGTCTTTCTGCTTCTACGTGATGGAATTCGTTCGTTCGATTTCGAAAGATATCACTATCCTCTTGTGGTGGAGCGCACCTGTGGATGCCCTTCTCCGTTTGCTAGGGCCCCCCAGTACGGGTGGATATACCGATCCATCTACTGAGACACCGGAAGGTAGGGCAGCTTTGAAGGCAAAGATATTTGCCGAGGAAAAGATCGAGATGACATTTCCAGGTAACACCTAACATCTGCACTACTTTCAGCCTGGATTAGCCCCGGTTTTCGATTACGAATGGTTTCCTCAGCAGGTAAGCGTCATTTATGCAGTGGGTTCGCAAGGCTGACCTAATCTGCCCGAATAGACTGTATAGTAGAGTATCAGATCTAAGTCCCATAATCGAGGCGATTGGGTTTATCTACATTAGGGAAGCGGATGGCATGATTACTGCTTCCTCGTCTGCATATGAACCCAAGGCAATTCTGGCTGGCAAAAAATGGTTTGAGTCAATGGGAAAGACGTGGTACGATGTCGGACCATTGTCTGTAGACAAGGCGAGCGCGAAAACCGTGTAGTGGACTTTCTGGATATTGTCCAAAAGGAATTTGGAGAGAAAAGTTTGGTCTATGTGAGTAAGATGCGCGCGCTCTGTTATACGACCCCCCATTTCGTTTACGTTCCAGATAACCCCGTTTTTCTTCGCACATCCCTCGATGTTCGCAGTCATCCCGGACGATATTAAGGAAAAGATTGCAAACAGTGGCTGTGGAATGGAAATGTCATGGGTGCCGCAAGAGACAATTCTATCACACCCCGCGACTGACTGGTTCATTACTCACGGTGGGTGGAACAGTATTTAGGAAGCATTTATCTATCGCGTACCATTGTCAGTATAAATAATGATCCAGCGGGTTTTAATCACTGACCTCTGCGCGTTTTACAGAATTATCTGGCCTTATCAAGCTGACCAGCCTTACAACGCAACGCTCATGAGCAGAAACCATGAAGTTGCTTTCGAGCTCTTTGCAGTACGCACGGGAAATACCGGCGAGCGCGTACCCTATGTTTTCAAAGATGCACCTTCTGATGCACCTTCTTTCACTCCGGACGGTGTGAAGGTAGAAATCAAGACAGTGCTGGAACGGTCCGAAATTTTTTTTTTAAGTAGCAGACGCAATGGTCCAGAGTTGGGAGGGGGGTTTTGCTAAATAAGATTTCGACGCCGTATTGCAGATATACTTAATCTGCCTTCTATTCGGCGACATAATTGACATTGATTTAGAGTAGTATGACGCTGAATTTGTGCACAGTTTGCTCGAATTCAACCTTCAAAGATCGATTCAGATTGAAACGGGGTATGTACCTAGACGTGGATCTTAACTACTCCCAATACCTCGGAACCTTTGGGTCTCCCTCAGTAGCCCCGTTTCCAATCTCTAAAAAGTCGGATGGTCTATCTCGTTTCAGATTTCGTCTCCGATTATTCACCGGTAACCTCTGATACGCTGAATCTGGACCAGCTTGCCCTGGCACGCCCTGTGAAGGATACATACTATTGTTATAGCCCATTCCATTACCCATTGTCTGCTGCTGCTGGTGCTGCATATTCTGCATCTGCATTTGTTGAGCCTGCTGCTGTTGTTGCTGAAACTCTGCGGTCGCAGCAGCAAGCGTAAAGCTTATCGTTTGGGCCTGCTGAAGCTGCATCTTCAATTGCTCCTGGTGCATCTCCGTCTGCTGTCGAACATGCATAGGAAGACTTGGGTTCTGAAGCATGACGGATATCTGCGAAATCTGCGCCTGAAGATGAGGTATACTTGCAACGAGCTGCTGTACTTCCATTCCTGGTTGTTCATCAGAGTAAAAGTCCTGCTCGAGGTTGATTGTATCCTTTGGGAGAGTAAGAAGTTTTTCCAAAAAACCCCTATGAATTACCTTTGTTCCGTCCTCCATTTCCTCTTCTGCAGCCTCCTTCCTACTCTCCTCGATAGCGTTACTAATATAGTCATTGACCCGGCGTCGTTCGTCGTGCGCTGGAGCAACCTTGTCCAAACTCGCAATCTTCTTTCCGCAATTGGGGCATATAAAGTCTCTCTCCAGCAAATGCGTTTGTATGCAATCCTCGCAATAAACAGTTCCGCAACACGGCGTCTTAACCGCGTCACGGAAAAGCTTATTATCTATCGGGCAGACAAGTGTAGGATCAGATGGCGCATTTCGTTCTCGAACTTCTGCAGCAGTGAGGACCTTGTTCGTCCGCGAAACTTGCTTCTGCCATGACGCCCTTAAAAAAGAGTCAAATGAAAATCGTCAAAGACCAACAAAAACTCACAAATCTGGCTGGGCAACGACATATCCACCCTCGGGCGTAACCATCACTCCTTGGCCCAGCTCTCCAGTGTTAACATTCTCCACGGCCTTAAGCATACTCCTGGGAATGCCGGTCGTCCGTTTTATGCGGGGCTTATGGTCGAATTCGCGGTCATTATTTGTAGGACAGTCTTTTATCCAATGGCCTATAAAGAGGGGAAAAGATTATGGATCTACCTCTGCTCGAATGGAACGCTCAAAGGTTTCTCACCTTTTTGTCCACATCGATAACATACATAACTTGTAGGCAAGGGTCGATCCAGCGTTTGGAAAGAGGGACCTGCTCCTGCTCCCGGCTTACCAGGGCGCGGTGGCCCTCGAGCATTGTTATATATACGCGTAGCACTGATGGAATGTTAATGATATTCTGCAAACCAGCCACAAAGCCGAGAGTTTGAAGTAAATCTCTTCTCATTGAACAACTACGTGAACTGGGACACAAAGGAACAGATACTGACTGCGCCATTTTCTCCTGAGCTTCTTCCCAGTTTGCTGATTGCGCTTGAAACATGGCAGCCATAGCAGCGGCTTCGTCCCCGTCTGCTACGTTCGACTTGACTGGAGCGGGAGCCGCAATCACAGACTGAAAAGGCAGATTGAGATAGAGCATTAGACCATCGAATATGATGCACGTACGACCCCTGGCTTATTCTGCTGTTCATCCTTTCCGTCAAACCTTCTAGACATGGCACCTTTATAGGTAAAACCGGACCCTCGTTGAACGGATTCTGATGTTGGGATCATATTGGCAGCGCCTGCGGCATAATACGAGGCCCTTCCCTTCCCAGGGGCAGCAGAGGGAACACGCTTGATGATAACAAAGGAAGACCGAGGGATTATAGTGCCGTCGTCGGTAAGTTCTGAGCGCAGTCAGTTAGCCTGAGATTAAACACTGGACGATAGTAGTTTTTTGAGCACCTTCTTTAGAATCACCGTCAATAACCTTCAAATCGAAATCATTTGCCTTCGCCAAGTTATGCGCCAGTATGATATCCTTCTTCAAATCGAAAACTGAAATACCAGTTCCATCGAATGTGACGCGAGACTCGTCCTTTCGGGAGTTGAATTTGTAAAATACAGAAGACGCCATGTCAGATATATCTTCGCGGCGTTTTGCTCAGCTAAAGATAAGTTTTCGGAGAATGATGGGTGAAGCTTGAAGGTCAACCTGCATTCATTATATAAGCGCCCAGGTTGGATACAAACACAGGTCACCCCCAGCCTAGCCAGCAACTGAGACTTTAAAAAATAAATGAACTATTAATCAGCTACTCTACTGCGCCGTGGTAGACTGAGCACGCAAATTCTGTGCTCGACCAGCACCTTTCAGCAAATTCTGCTGGTAGATTTCCCAGGCTCCAATCAACTCGGATTGTCTCCCAATCATCCCTTCCAACCAGGCACGCAACGCGTCCCGGAAATCCTCCACCCTCTCCTCCTCAAACCTTGTCATCTCGGTCTTGCATAGACGAGACGTATTTTCGAACGCACGTTTTGCTTGAGAAGCGCGCATTTCCGCCTGTGAATGGAGTAAACCTTACTTTCAGAGAATTTGTGAATTGAAAGGCAGCACAGGACACATACCTCAGCTATCTGACTCAATGAGTGGCCCAAAGCACCTCCGGCGCTTCTGCTGGGAGTTCCACTAGGGGTCGGAGGGTTACCTCCGTAAGCGGACGTGTTCCGGTTGCGCTCATGGTTTTGCTTGACGCGTATCACATCTGCATCTGCGTTTTTCCATGCTTGATACATTCGCCCTCGCGAGGAAAAGGCCAGCTTGGATATAAGTGAATCAATTCAGCTGGGTTTTCATAGTGAAGCGATAATCGCTGTACGCACTCTGACACTCCCAATCAGTCTCGCATATTCGTCCACCGTGCCCATGATAGTGATCATGTCTTGTTCACTCTGAAGTACATGCAACTCTTGCGATTTCCTCTCGACTTCAGCCAAGCCTGCTAGGGTTTGGGACAATTGTTGTGCTGCTGGGTCTGTACAATATTAAGAAAATAAACGAGGGGCAAATCCCGTCAACTCACTCGAACGATGTAGCCCAGTATTGAAGTCTGAGCCCTCCGCGAGATCTTTCACTCGGTCACTAAACTCCAATACAGCCTGTGAAACCTCCAACCGATGCTTGGATACCATGTCAATGGATTTGACCAGGGAGCGTAGTTGAGATTCAAGGGAGTCAAGATACACTTTTTTTGCGTCGAAGTAATCGTCCGTCTCTTGGAACCTCGAGCCAGTGAGTGTTTGTCCAATGGAAGAGATGATACCGCCAGAGGGTGCGGGTGAGCCTGGATCAGGTTTACGATGTTTGATCTAGAGATCCGCGTGAGTCAAGATATATCTATGACATCGTGGTAGTAACGAACATCCAACGCAAATGTGTCGCTTTCAAGAAATAGCTTGAGGTCAGGATCTTGGCACAAAACAGGATGGTTGGCAATCTTTTGAATGCATTTCTCGAGTGCGAATCTGAATTTCAGAGGAAATTAAAGATAGCGGAAAGAAAAAGAAGTTGTATTCTGACCTCCGTTGCTTGATAAATCCTTCATCAAATCTCCCCAAGTAACCCTTCTTAGCTCCGGAACCAAGGATAGGATTGGTAAACAAAAGGGGATTCTTTTCTGGTACGGGAGGCACCACTACTCCAGGATTATTGTACGAAAGTGTATTGTAGAGCCAGAGAAAATCTGAGTACCGACGCAGTACTGAAAAGGCGGACTTTTGGAACAGAGGCGATGTTGTTCGCGTATGAACGGTGTACATGACATATGAACGGATGGGATCGCCAACTTTTTGAGGATCATCGACGGTGATGGTAAAGAGAGGCGGAAGAGAGTCGCGAGTGGACAGAGATCTGGCGGCGGATTGATTTTGTTTCTGTTGTTGATTTAAATGTATTGAAAAAGATACAACAGATAGCACTCACTGGTGTAGTTGAGAGACTTTGCGCAAGAGGTCTATCATCGTCGCTGTCGTCCTCTTCTTGTGCTTTGAACATCACAGGCTCAGAAGCGGACATCGCAGACTCAAAGCTTGCTTCATGTTCACCCCATCCCCCACCAGATATTGGACTGGCTGGGGGTCCCCAAGCAGCAGTCGATGAGTTGGGACCTGACGAGGAGGAAGTGCTCGAAGCCAGAGTAGGAGGAGTGGAATGACGCTCCGGCTCCTCTAACGTTTCCGGTCGAATGGTCGCTGTCTCCGAAAACACTAAGGGACTCTCCGGACTGTTTGGCGTCCCTGCCTCAGCCTTCTCATCTTTGACCTTCCGTTCTGAGGTCTCCCTCTTGAGCTCCTGAGGAGCGTCTTCAGGTTTGACCACTTCCTTATCCTTCTTCTCCACTGCAGGACCTTCACTCTCCTTAAACGCAGCCGATTTTAGCACCGAGGTACGCTTGTAGCCTAAAGGTTTGTTGTCTTCCTCGTCAGAAGACGCGGCATTGGCAGCTGCTGAATCAAGAGGATCAGCAGTTTCCGCAGTTTCGGATTGTTCGGGGGTGGAATCGGTTGAGGTTTCACTAAAGGCGGGCGTTACAGGGCTCGGCAGTTGGTGATAATTGATGGCAGTTGTTTGCGTAGAAGACTGCTCTTCCCCCCAAGCATCCTGGTTACCGAAAGGAGAAGCCCATGGGTCTGGTGAGCCCGAGCGCCCGGTAGAAGAACCAAATGGATTGTTGTCTTCGTTGAATGGGTTATTTTCAAGAATAGACCGCGAGGGCGCCAATAAATCGTCAAATCCGTCCATTCAGATAACAGAAACAGCGCAAAAGAAGAAAAAACGAGGGAACGAAGAGCACGTTGAGACACGTGACTGACCTTTCTACTTTAGGCTTCAGATTACTCGCTTTGACCGACACTTCGTTTGAAAGGCATTTTGTAGGTAGGACATAATCAAGAACACTTACAGAAGGTTCTGGTATCTAATCCGTGATGATTGAAGCACAATAAAGCGCAAACAGAATATAGAAGCAGTGGATGAGACCAAAGAGAAGATATATGTATGTATAAACTTATGTACGACTCCCCAAGTCCGGTTATAGACTGGGATTAGAAAGATGCAGCAGACGCGATGAATTATAGACAAAGAAGAGTTAAATGCGTGGAAGATGAAGTTCGCAATAAAGCGTTAAGCATGGTGCAAAGGGCAACCGCGCCCTCGATTAGTAAATTTCGACTATTGCAGGAGCCAAGATTGGGAATTCCGGATGAGGAGGAAATTTGACTCGCCATAATCAAACGCATATCTGGCTGACTCGGGGCGCAGACACCCGTCATGTGTCAATTCGGCCAGTGCAACTAGCTCATCAAACGTTCACCCCAAACAAGCTTGTGTCTGTACGCTCGGTAGGCACCAAGGGCACCAACCCAAACAACGGTACAACACATGAGGAACAATACGGCAAAGATGAGTCGCATCAGCACTTTCCAACGGCCAGAGACTGGAGCCGAAGGCGTAAAGATTGTGCGACGCCAACGTTCATAGAAGGAGGTGTTGAGCCATGTCAAATCCATGATAAGACTTTGAGCCTGTGGATAAATAGGGGGAGGGGAACGCAGGAAAATTGTCGGCCGTAATAAGAGCAGTTGCGATAAATCACATGAAAATCCATAGTGCGTTTACAAGGGTACAGCAAGAAGAATTGGGTGGTTCATTCGCGAACAGCAATAATCAGCTGTTTGCACACTCAATAAAATGCACTAGAAGGCACACCTTGGCCCGCCCAGAGTCATAGACCAATCGAACATCTTTGACTTGGGTTTGAATATGTGGAAGCGTTTCTGCTAATTCGGACAGAGTGTCGACAGATTCGTCCAAAGATGATTCAATAGTTGGGATCTGAGAGTTTAGTGCCCGATCAGCACGCTTGGAGTTTCGCTTGGGTGGTGATTAGACAGGATGCAGGATGATTGCTATGCCCAAGACCAACCTTGATGCCAGTGAAAACTTCTTTATAAAGACTGTCTATAGCACGAAAATTGCTCAGACTTTGCGAAAACTGAGACTGGATTTTTGGATCAACAGGTTGTTCAGCTGGCAAAAGTAGGCAGACAGACCTCGAGTTCTTTCATCTGGGATTCATACTGAGCCGCTTGCTGTGCCATCTTTTTCACAGAAGCCTCGAGCTTACTTTAAAGAGAGTCATTGCCAATACCCAGAGGCAGGTGATAAATAATACAGACATACCTAGTCGAAACCGACTGGTTTTCGAACCCATTTGTCTCTCGATGAGGAGCAGATTGATTCAGGGCCCGCCGCATAGTAGAAAGGTCTTGAGCGTCGCTGGTCATTGTACGACGCTCTGACTCGAGAAGATGTGACAAACGTGAAGAGAAAGGGGGAGACGAAACAGGTCCGTCACCGCTGAAACGTTTGACAGTTGATCAAAGACGGTGTACAAAGAGCTTTGCGGACGACACCCAGACGCGGAATGGGGGCACGGCTGCAAGAGAAAGGAATGAAAGAGATCAAAGAGAAAAAAGATATCAAAGAAGCATTTTTAGACATTTCGTTCACGAGACCGAGACGGAGCCGAACACGAGGGCTCGGCTCATCGGCTCATCGTTCCGGTCAATATTTTCACGTGACTCGAACTTTTAATGATCTCGAAGGTCCACTTGTGATTTTCAGAAAACACTTTATTTGAAGAACTGAGCGCACTCTGAGCCTTCACCGCTTCGGGGGTACATTATTTAGATGTGATTATACATTTATATTGCTTTACTTGTATACTTTCCTTTGAGGGATGCAAAACGGGATACGAAAAACTGTTCCAAAAAAGGCGTGATTCTGTATAACTAGCCAGGAACAGTACATTGCACTACCTTTATCCCCCTAAGAAAGGACACATCACAAGAATAACATTCCGAGGAGTATTTTCACCAGATTCCGGAGCGGATTAGAGAATATTTACAGTGTTGACGAAGGAAAAGAATCTGAGGTGCTAAAGCGTGACAAAAAGCCCGTCGAAAGAACCGTTGCCATAATTGCCAGAAACGGCTGTACAGTGACATTTCGTGACCCGAAAGTGAAAGAACCCAATTTTTCTCGGGCATTGCCCGACACTCAAAGCTTGCCCTCTAAATTCTCAAGGAGCTGGGCTTAAGGGTTTTTGAACAGTGTGAATCACAAGATCCCTATCACCAATAGTATGACGATTCTGAACTTTGACCACCTTTTGTAATTCTTCGGTTCAAAGAGTTGATCGCCGTCACAAGAGAAAGGGGCAAGATAAGATAAGATACGAACGCTGATTTCGGACTAGAAACGCCGTATCAACAGCTTCAACGTTACAGCTTCAACCCGATTTCATTTGCTGCGCTGAATACCTATGCACTCCATGCTTTCCTTTCTATTGAAATTCATTCAGCTTCGTCTTTTAAATCGCGACATGCCTCTCTTTGATTCCGTTCGATCTTTTTCACCAGAACAATCATGTCAAATGACCGCTGGGCTGCTTTCAAAGTACTCTTTCACCTTTCACCTCTCTGTTCTCTCCTTATTTAAATTTCTGTCGCAGGCTCAAAAGCAAGCGAATGCCAGTCAAGTTCCCTCGTGCGTCTCTCATTTTATCCTTGGTCCAATACCCGATGTCTCATTTCTGGTAGATCTGTCAATCCTATCGCACCTTCTTCAAACGGCGGTCAATCCTCACCGGAAGAAACGAGAAATTCGTACGAGATGAGAGGCATTCAGTCCACTTCAGTAGCGGCAGACGACATGTCTTCATTTTATGCAGAGGTTCTTGCATCATTTCGTTCATGGCTTGCCATTTACCGACACGCACTTCTTTCATAGATTTCCTCTATTCAAGACAGCATACGAACATTTAACGACAATGTCGCTCGCATTGGAGAATTTCATTCACGATCCCTTGGCCGCAGTGGACCCGACACTGAAATAGCCTCTCAATTGGATGACCTGGTTGCTGTCAACTCAACACTGAGCAGCACTCTCAAACGTCGGATCAAGACTCTGGAGACCCAGGGAGGTTCAGGGAGAACCGGGCAGATCTGGACACAACAGGCAAGTCCATGGCTCGACAAGTGATTGGGCTGTGCTGATTTCGACTATCCAGACCGCCTTGGTCAAGTCCAAATTCATACAAGCGATACAGAATTATCAAAGTGTGGAGCAACTATATAGAACTCGCCAGAAGGAGCGCATAGAAAGACAGTTCAAGATTGGTGCGACCGTATTTTGCTTTCCGCAGTATAGCAGCTCAGTGGCTTCACAGTTAAGCCTGGTGCATCTCCCGAGGAGATTAAGGCGGTGGTCAATGATGACCGGGGTCAAGGTCAAGTTTTTGCGCAAGCGGTGGGTATTTGATTCGTTCCCATCTCTTTTTCCGACTTAGTATGAATGCAGTTGATGGACAGCCGTTATGGTGATTCGCAATCAGCGTCTCGTGAAGTTCAAGAGCGTCACGAAGATATCAAGCGTATTGAAAGGACTCTAGCTGAATTGGCACAACTCTTCAGTGATGTTAGTGGCCCCAGATCGTCAAACCGGATCATTCGTTCATCTCCCCACTTTTTGATTGTAGATGAGTGTCATTACCGACCAACAGCAAGAGAATGTGGAACAAATTGAAAGGTCGGCGGGAAAGGTTGAGAAGGATACAGAGGCTGGGTTGGTTCCTTTGTCGCCTCTATCGCCGGCCCCTCTGATCATTCTTTTCTTTAGATATGTTCAAACTGAATTGGCCGTCGTGTACGCGCGTGCGGCGCGAAATAAGAGATGGGTGTGCTTTGGTATCGTGGTCATTATTCTTGCTATCATCGGTATTGCTCTGGGCGTACACTTTGGGTCGAAGTGATTCTTTTGACTTTTGGACTTTTGGACCTTTGTTATGTAAGGTTTACCTATGGTAGTTGATTTATTGTATAGAGACATTATTAATATATGATGTGGGTATCTATCTAATACCTCAGGCTCGAGGTTGGACCCCAGTGCTTCCATGAATGTTTCTTTACCAACGTGGACCCAGGGATCATGCACATGGATCATGACTTGTGTATTGGCAGAGAGGCTTCGTCCGTAGACTTTCCGACTCAGGTCACGACTCAGGTCACGAGTCAGTCGAGGGCTATTTGACTTTTGACTCTTACCTTTCTCATCTCGATCACTCTAAGCGACCCCAGTCGTCTCATCCCACTTTTTTTTTTTTGGCTTTTTCAGAAATAGTCTAGACTTGTAAAATCATCGGAAGAAGTCATACTAGCACCCCCTACGTGGCTTGCTAAATCCGATAGAAAAGCGCCGCCCAACTTTTTCCATGGACTGGTCACTAGCAAGCTTGAGCTTCTTTTAATCCCTCAAGGCCTCAATTCCTCGGTAAAGGGTTTGCCTAGTTTAATTAGCATTCACGCTCTGAGTCCTGTTTCACCCTCGCAGATGGACAGCGGCTCCACATGTTTCTGTGGTAATTTCGAGCTATATACAGTACATGGAAAGAAATCCCTCGAGGACGTTTGTTATCTTCGGTTTTTTCAAAACAAAGCTCAAATTGACTTTACCTTTTCTCATTATTATTATTAATTTTAGGCTCGGTCAACTTGGATCCGAGTTGCAATGCGGGTGGGAAGTTACACCTAGCCTACACTGGATCGTGCTCCGACTCTGACCGTACACTATTGGAGCAGCACGAGGAACCATTTCAACAAAACGTCTGAATCCCTATCTCAAGGTGGTGACTGCTTTCTTATCCCGACCGAGACCAAAAACCATGAGGGGATTGTACATGTGGTTTGCCACGTCAAAGCGCTCCATACGGTAGTCCTCACGATACTCGCAGCTCTTGCAGACTTTCAATTGCATGCCATATGTCTTTTTGTTATGACCACCTGCGAGGATTCGATAATGTTGATGTGGATCGGCGCTGGAAAGCAAGCAGGAGCGCATTATGATGTACCTCGGACTGGTTGTTAGGCCAAGGTACGGTTACTTGAACTCGTTATGATCACTTCCAGTGCCTTAATACAGAGGCTCGGAGCGACGTAGGATACTATAGAGAGCTTGCTTCTGCATACAGAGATCGGGGCGAGACAGCCGACCTCCTTCGTTCCGCAATTCCCGAAATTCCCTAACTGTTCTCCGGTCAGCCCAAACTTCCGCGACATTCCAATCGATATCGTCTTTATGCTGCGACATAACTATCTGGTACACGAGGCTCTTGACCCAAAAAAAGGATTCACATGAATCTGAGAGTATTTGCCCTGAACATCTCTATGTATTACCTGCGACCTGCGTACTCAAGCATGAGAATACGGTGCGAGTTTTCTGTAGTCATCTCTCCCAGTTTCACCTCTGAAACCCTAAAATTGGTCTTTTAGGCCTATCGGTCGACAGATTTAGCCAATTCTAAAGTAAAGTTTCCTAGACACGTAACGTTTTTGTCGAATTCGTTATTTGTCTCAAGATATATTCAAGTCGAGCCGAGAAAACCTCGAGGTTCAATTATACACTATACATTGATTCTTGTGAGACTCTACAGCATGGATCCGGAAGTTTGCCTTCAGTGCGGTCTCTTTTAGAGGGTACGTAGACACACAGGCTTCCGATTCTAGTATAAAAACCCAGTATTCCGCTCTCATTCTGCTTGCGCTCGCTTCCGCTAGACTTTTACGGTCCTCGAGAATCCTCCGAGCTTCCCCTCAATGTTCGTCTCAACACTCGTGGCTCTCTCCTGTTTGCTCTTGTACAATTTTGGACTCGTAAACGCGACGCCTGTCAACGGTACAAGATTCGATGGTCTCAGTCACCAGGCTCGCGACATTCTATCTCGTGCCGTACCTGTCGCCCCTCGTTTTGTCGTATACAGCGATAAATTTGTCTCCGGTATTACAGGGCCTCCACCTGTAGCTGATGTCACGGTAAGAACTTGAAGAATGACTTATTGCGATAAGAAGCTTGAGAAGCTTATCTTGCTTTCACAGGGATTTAATGTATTGTACGCCACCTTAAGGCTGGCTTTTAAATTTATTTTACTAAAGCTTTGATAGCGCCATGTCCTTCCTGCTGTTGGAGGGCGCGTTCGATAAGGTAACGTGATCTATCCAGGAACTAAAGTGATTCTTTCTGACGCTGTCTAGGCAGAGGAATGGACCCAACTCACTGCTGCACAGCGGGCGAGTGTCAAGTCTGAATATGCTGCTGCCGGCATCTCGTTGGTAGTCTCTGTCTTTGGCTCGACTGATGTACCAACAAGCACCGGCGCTGATCCCGTTGCTACGGCCAACACGATGGCCGCCTGGGTCATTCAATTCGGTCTCGATGGTATCGATGTCGATTACGAGGTGCGCCTAAATGCTCTTCTAAAATTTTGATTTTGATTGAGCTATGTCATAGGACTTCAATGCCTTCGATGCTGGAACTGCTGAAGCTTGGCTAGTCAGTTTCACGAAGCAGCTGCGAACAAAGCTTCCCCAAGGCAGCTTTATATTGACTCATGCTCGTGAGCTTTCAATTCCGTCCAAATATTCATCAGTCACTGACCTTGGGCGCTGCAAAGCTGTTGCGCCTTGGTCAGGTCCCTGGATCTGCCGTAGATTCTTTGTACTGAGCTGGATCTTATAGGTTCTCCCCAAACATCTGGCCTAACGGAGGATATCTCGCGGTCAACCAACAGGTTGGAAGCTTGATTGACTGGTACAATGTCCAGGTTAGTATTTTGATCAGAGTGGCTCGTTCGGATTCTGAGAAGCTAAAATACCGCTGCTGCAGTTCTATAATCGTGCGTACTCACCAAGAAACAAACTCACTGACAAGGTACTCATGCCTGTTGCAGAGGGTACTAACGAATATTCGACGTGCGCTGGCCTTTTGACCGCTTCATCTTCCACGTGGCCCCAATCTGCGCTTTTCCAAATTGCCGCGAGCGGTGTATCGTTGAATAAGCTCGTCATCGGAAAGCCCGCTACTACCGCGTAAGCCGGACGTCTCTGGATTCTGGATTCTCTTTCTGCCTATTCATGTTCATACACGCTTCGAATCTAGGGATGAGACTTCGGGCGGGTTCACTGCTCCTGCCACGCTCGCCACTTGTGTACAGCAGGCAAAGAATCAAGGGTGGTGTAAGTCGTCGTAATACTCGTGATCAGACACTGTCGCTGACATTACGGTAGCCGCGGGAGTTATGACCTGGCAATGGCCTGATGGAGCTGCAGCTTGGATTTCCCGTTCGTGGTCTCACTACTTATCTTCAAATTGGCCCATACTAAGTCAACGTTCTTTGCCAATTTCTAACAGAGGTTCGTTCCTTGGCGTTCCCCGTTTAAATTATAGGTATTTTATCGAATCCGTGATTACTTTGAGTTTTAATTTTGGAAAAAAAAAAAAAGCAGGCTTTTTATTAGTTATGTAAAAGATTCATTCGTTCATTTGTTATGTTAGCTAACGGCATACATTCTTTTTTCTTTTCAATGTTTGTACGGGATAGGGCTGTATTTTCGTTTCCGCTTCCATCATTCTAGGGATATAGGGCGTCAAACTTCAGAGTGTTTATGTATCACCTTCTACTGCGCCGTGCGTGAGTCTTGTAATGCGCGAAAGGAAGTCGAAATACCAAAGAAAAGGATTATGTGTCTATTGCGGAAATCCATTTTGGTTTATTGATACTTGTAGAAAAGATTGTACAGTGGTATAGTATCTTACAAAGCGTATTCGCGGACCGATATCCAGGATGTGTAAGGACAGTAGCGACACATCCTTTCTCAGCGACTCTCATGGCATCCTACTTTGATGACCTTCCAGTCGAGACGATTGAAGAGGTCATACTCCATCTCGACCCACTCGATGTATCAGCCATGTCCTCTACATCCCGCTTCTTTCGTGACTTGATCTACCACGCACCGGACCAACATTTATGGCGGGAACTGTATCTTGCCCAACCCTTCGATGACCCTATCCAATGCGTGTCGCAAAATGGAGAGAGCAGGCGAATGGAGGAGGAATTCAACTGGAAATCAGAGCTTCAAGCGATCATTCGAGCAAGGACGGTATTAGAAGACGTATCCATATGTAGACCTCAGGAGCGCGTAACAGTCCTTCGGACGCTTCTGCGCATGGTCTCTTGGGTTCCACCACTGAGATCGTACGACGACATGCTCAATAATTTGTCCCAGAATTTGCTCTATGTGACGGCACTCACGCGCGGTGGCGTGTTTCTGGACCCAGAGAAGCTAGGACTACCGGTAGATGGCCCAGAAATTGAGCAAGAAGAAGCACAATTGCGTGCACAGCTGCATGCTATTATCGGTATAACTCCAGCGGATCGCCGTCATGACACAACCATTGGTGCTCGAGCGTTCTGCTACAACTTACGCAATTACAATTGGAGCAACGAGTTTGGTCCCTTTCTTCCCTCAAACGTAGAGAGTGGAGGTGCTGGAAAAGTTAACTGGATCCACATAAGGCATATTCACCATATTATAAGCACACATTTACTCGAATTAACAGAAGAGGGGCAAGTATTCGAGGTTGTGATCTACCCGTTGAGCTTTCCCTACACCCAGATCGTGATTCCAGAAGGAATGGACTTGGATGAGGAAGAAGACTGGGCTGGAGTCAATGGGCTTTGGCTTTTGTCGTTCTGCTTTGTGGATCACACTCTCTTATTACGTGAGTTCTTTCTGCCCTTTAATTATTGCTGAGTTGATTGTCCTCTCGCATCTTAGGGTACAACAATATTGTTGTGCGTTCACTACTCCGAATGATTTGTACCCAGGTCCCCTTCTCAACAGTTTACTTGATAGGATTCGGACATAAATGAACCTCGTTCATTGCTCCTCACCGGTCCAGCATTTCGGGAAATGTTCCGGTCCATGCAAGTGACTCTGAAGGTCACCAAGGCAAAAGAAGATCCAAAACACCCTGGACGACCCCGGATTTACTTTGTCGGTGTTGTCGCCGAACCGTCAACGTCAATTATACATGGTTATGTGGAAATGACTGACGATAATCATATTCGATGGCATTTTGTTGGTGTCTCTTTCATTCAGCTTTCAATGGTTTCTCATACCTGTGGCTGTAGGTATCGGGCGAACAGGGCCAGGCTTTATGGAGGTTTGTTTCCGAACAGATAATCATTGTCAGAGCTGATCATTAATACACTTGTACAGCTCCGAAGGCCTCCAAGTTGGAGGTGTACGGTCGAGTTATGGGGTATTGGGCTCTTGGACGACGATATTTCACGACGTCGATGATCCTGTTGGTGAGTTTGAAGGGTATGACTGTATCATACGAATGTTAACCCAGATACTAGGACCATTTTGGCTGCGAAAGCCGCCCTTAGTATCAGAATCGGAGCCTACTGTATCAAATTGAAAGAGCAACGATGTTGTAGAGTAGAATGTAGAAGTCGGTGTAACTGGGCATGAATTGGATAACGAGCGCTTACGTGTTGGAGCCTTTGCCATGACCTCCGATATCGAATCTGATGCAGCTCAAGCTTCTGCCAAAGGGAAAGGCAGGGCCGAAGACACTGAGCGTACACCTTTGCTAGCCAGTGGCTCTTCTCGTTCTACCCATACTCAACACTTAACGCCTCATGCTCAACGCCGACTAGGATTGCTCCGGTTCCTCTGTATATTCTCAACAGCTCTTCTAATATGTATCATCTTTGCTCTCGCCCTCTTCCTGCTGCTGGCATGGTCATATTTTCGGTCATCCGAAATGCCACCAGACGATGTTCTCCACAAGGCACTTGTATTCGAAGGTCCCGATAGAGTGGACGTGCTCAACATCTCTTTCTCGGATGGAATCTGGGTCCAAGTTGAAGGAAGGGTCGGTTTAGATGCAGGATCTGTTGTAGGGGTCAATTCGGATCCACAGGATGGAATCCTGGATTCAATACTGAAAGGTTTTGGAAAGTGGGGTGTCAAGAATCTCAACACTGTCGCAGTGTCGACCTCCACAATCTCTATAATGTCTCGTAGCGATCCGCCAGAATTTCTAGCCAATGTTACCTTGCCTCCTCTCGAGATACCGCTCACGGTGGACCCTCCAAGGAACCGTGATGCTTGGCTACAGCGAATTTCCACTCCCGTTCATTTGCAACCTACCGCAAAGACGTCTGCGTTGCTTCATTTTGCTCAAGAATCCTGGAAGAATGGTCAAGTCATGGTTACTACTGAAATATCGACGGTTGAAGTTCGTGGAGGAGGTATTGGCGGATCCAATTGGAAACATGCTCTTCGTAGGACACTCTCCGACGTTGTAACCTCATTCTCAGTCAAAGGCGCGCTCTGTTCTTCCTTTGCGTTTGAATTCCCGGGCTCAATCATCTTTCTAGTTCCTGAAATTCCTGGAGTTCCTCATCCAGGGCGAAATACGCCCATCCCACCTTTAGCGGACCTGGTCACACTTCAATCTTTTCAGCTCATTAACGACTTGGAGACAGACAATCTGTCTATTCAGGCCGTCGCCTCTGTAGTCGACCCCGCACCAAGGACATTTAACCTTACTACACCTACAATTTCCTTTCTCATCTCCCTGCTACCCTTGGCCCCGGCAGACCCAACCCCGATACCCATTGCTGCCGTACAGACACATTCTTTCGAGCTAACCTATCCCAACATCACCCTCGAAATTACTGGACACGTCCTTCCCCTTCCGTCGACCGGGGCCGCGTTCCCAACTTTATCAAAGTTCCTCACGCATTACCTCTCTGGTCTTTCCAACCCCATCTCCATCTCGACACCTCTAATCCATGACATGAATGTCGAGCTAGCGTTCCCTGCCCCAAATCCTAAACCACGAATATTACGAAACGTGACAATACGTGACATGAAACTCAAACCCAACGCCAAGGGCACAATGTTTTTAGCCAGTGGAATTGTACAGGCGTTCGTAGTGTTGCCAAAAGGAATGAATTTAGAACTGGATGTGAAGAAGATCTTGCCGGATGTTTTGGTTTTCGACGGCGAGGTTCCGGATAATGTGCAATTGGAGGCCAGGATGGTGTTCTGGCAGAAAATACTGCTCTTGCGCCAGAGGCGCCTCCGCTTCCCGATCCCCTTCCAGAAAGAGCTTTTGGTCATATCAGACCTGAAGACTGGGTCGATGCCAAAAGCGTAAAGCTTCGTTCAAATTCCAGCGAAGGTCCAGAGGGGGATGAAGGATCGGAATTCGCTGTATCTGCGAAGATTATTGATGTTCCGCTTGAGGTGCTACCGGGGCGACAGAAAGAGTTTAGCGATTTTGTCAGCAAGGTACGCGATGATGTTTCCTATATGTGGCTCTCGGAGTAAATTTTTTTTTTCTTTTTTTCGCGAAAAGATTATCTTTGGGTCTAGTGCTATAGCTGGAATCCTTGGGACTACTGCCGTCGGAGTGCATGTCCCGGGAATACCAGGTCTTCCTAATGAGGGACCCTGGGAGGATAGCCTTGTC
Organism: Collybiopsis confluens; assembly: GCA_013368555.1. NCBI lineage: Eukaryota > Fungi > Basidiomycota > Agaricomycetes > Agaricales > Omphalotaceae > Collybiopsis > Collybiopsis confluens. Next base: position 133,637 of record JAACJN010000033.1, read on the forward strand.
GAGCCCAGTCTATTGGAACTCAGCGGTCTTCCGTTCAGAGGTAGCGTGAAACTGGGAAAGGGAAATATGCTTAAAGGGTTTTGGAAAGGAACAGAGGAGGGGTGGAAGCACAGAGAGAAGGAATGGGAGAAGGAAATGGAGGACCAGTGGAAGGATGCATTGAGGAAGATGCCCCATTGGCCTCGTTGATGACTCAAAACTAAGTTGTAGAACATGTAGACGATGTAAGTATGGACTTGAGTGCTCGCTGCAGATTTATTTATCGTACATTTAGTAGTTGGTGTAATGCGTATGTTTTGTTTGAGGCAGTGCCCCTAATCTAATCTTATCAGCCGAAGTGCGTAATTTTAACCCACGTCAACAGGTCTTTAACTCTGACCCCCACCTTCAACTTTCAACATGGATAACGGTACGTCCTACGCCCCTCAAAATCGATACTGTCGCCACGAGTTCGACCACTGTACACCTCAAGCATGATTTCGAGTTATTTTCTCAGCTTCGTACAGAAAACTCGGTTTTTTTTCGAGTTTTTTTTTTCAACCGGCTCACGGCCGATATTGGTCCTTGACTCCTCTGACGACAAGACCACTCTTTCGAAATTTTTTCGACGACGTCGGGCTCGGGAAACATAACCAGCTTTACGACCCCAGTATCCGTTTTGCCTTGACTCGGGGCGACAAGTTACCCAGTATCTGTTTTACATTCCGTAGTCGCCGAAGCTTTCGATTCCCCTCGACTTTTTCTTCGACCCAAGTTGCATTAATATTCATTCTGACTCTCCAACAACCGTTCAGCTTGGCAACCTCAAGCACCAGAGCAATCCAATGAAGGTAGTATTAGCATTCCTAGCCAGGATATAGGTCCAGGAGGAGGAGGAGAAGGAGAGTACCACTCAAACAGGAACACAAATGGAAATGGACTTTCTAGGAGTCGGAGTCGAAGCCCCGGGAATAGAGGGTGCGTACTGTTTCTCAAACATTGCTTGACGTTGACGATGATATACCCGCCCGTAGGCGTTCCGATGGGGTCGAAGCCGAAAATCCGGGGAACAATCTTCATGTCTCCGGCTTAAGCAAAAATGTCGACAATCGCGAGCTTGAGAGTGCATTTGCCAAAATTGGTAGAGTGCGTGTTACCTGCTCTCCTTGCTCCCGGTTTCTTGGCTCATTCTTACTCTCTCTCTCTCTTTATCCCTGCCACTTCAATTTCCGCAGGTATCCAGAGCCTCTGTGGTTTATGATCCTCATACTCGTGAATCTCGCCTTTTTGGTTTCGTCACGATGGAAACCCCAGAAGAGGCTGATGCCGCTGTCACTGCTCTTAATGCGACTGAAATGCTGGGCAAGGTCATCACTGTCGCCAGGGTAAGTCTGTTTCCACCTATCATTGCCTGCTGTTACCTAACCACGTGTACAGGCCCGTCGCGGCAGGGCTCGCACCCCAACTCCAGGAAAATACCATGGACCTAGTAAACGTCGCGGTGACCGTATGTCGGTCTTTTAATCATCGTATTTCTTTATTTTGATCTGGTCGAAACAAGCAGGTGAACGTCCTTACGATCCTCGTCCCTATGACAGCCGCTACACCCGTGATTATGATGACAGGCGTGGCGGAAGGGGTGGAAGATACGACGATTACGATGATCGACGCGGTGGAAGAGGTAGTCGATATGACGACTACAGAGGTAGCGGCCGCAGGGACTATCGAGATGATAGGGACCGAGACCGCTACAGAGAAGTGGATTCTGAGCGCGATCGCTACAGGGAAAGAGATCGCGATTATGAGAGGCGGTATTGAGTTAAAATCTCACTAGTAGTTTCTACCTTTTTCTCTGTTATTTCTAACCGTGTAGTTCTCTGGTACTAAAATAATATACATGCGATTTTGGTTGCTTTTCGCAGAATAAACGCTCGTTTACGTAAAAGTAGAAATACAATGTGCGCGCGACGGTACAGAGATGGCTATGAATACATTCATAGTAGATAGGGAAGGCCCAGAAATATCAGGTATAGGTCTAAAGCTGGATACCGCAAAGAGACAATATTCAGATAGAGAACAATCATGGGGCAAGACGAAGTCACTGCGTAGTTCCATTTACAGCGTTCCCATTTCCATTGACCAGAACCTGATCTTTTCCATACGCAACAGGTTGCCCATTCCTCAACTCTGTCTCACTGACCATTGAATCTTCAGGGTGTGGAGGAGTGAAGTTCTTCAGCTGGCACTCTATTTGCTCGCCGAGAACCTCTGAGCCCGAGGCAGCAGCGACAAAACCGAGAAATGGGGGCGAGGGGTTCAATGGGCGGGTGCAAAATTCAGGGTGCGCTTGAAGCCCCATGAAGAAAGGGTGTTCTTTTTAAGATTTTGACTATTCAGAAGATGCTCGAAGGGAAAGAGAATGTGAGTACATACCACGAAGTTCCAACACCTGCATCCTCTCCCCCTTCTCATCTTTCCCTACGAAATCCAGTCCACTGTCACTCAACTTTTGCACCCAATCGGGGTTTACTTCATATCTGTGCCTATGCCTCTCCCAAATCTTTTCCCTACCCCCATACAACTTTTTGGCTTTCGACCATTTCGTTCCTTCTTGGAATACCGTCGGCCTCAAGCCCAATCGCATTGTTCCACCCATGTGCGTTTTGGAAATCTCCGGCATGAAGATAATCGCAGGGCTTTTGGTGTTTTGATCAAATTCAGTGGAGGTTGCGTCCGCAACACCCAGAACGTTTCGACACCATTCAATTACAGCGAGCTGGAAGCCCAGGCAGATGCCAAGGTATGGGATCTTTTGCTCCCTGGCGTATTTAATGGCAAGGAGCATACCTTCGGTACCGCGATTACCGAAGCCACCGGGGACAAGTATACCTCTGTAATTGGTGCTAGTGTTAGCGACGATAGGAGGCAAACTTTGGGCTCACCCTGCACCGACGACGGCTCGCCAAGCATCATGATATTTAGCTGGGTGGCTTTCTTGCATTTCGGGTTCCAAGTCAGAAGACTCGACCCACTACATCAAAAGCCAAACATACATAAGTAAGCAGTTAAAGGAACAGTTGTGCTTCGCCATTACCTGCAGAACTAATTTTCGGTGCACCCTAAACGCGGAGTGTTCCAAGGATTTCGTAACCGACATGTAAGAATCTTTCAAGTCTGTGTATTTGCCAACCAAGACGATGTTGACAGTGTCAAATGCTCGTTCGGAGCTGCAGAAACACAATCCTATGAGTGTGACCCATATTTGGAAGACTGCTCACAACTAACCCGGAAGTCATTTTTCGCCATCGTTTTGAAAGCGATAGTCCTCTTTCCACCATCTCATCCGAAATTTTCATGTTGTCCAAATTTAACCGTTTCTTCAGATATTCAATGATGCCTTGAGATTGCAACAACAGCGGAACATGATACACCGAGGAGACATCGTGGACACCAAATACTTGATTTTTGGCGACATGACAGAACATTGATATTTTTTCTTTGGTGTTATCCTTGAGCGCTTGGGGAACAAGTAAACGGCAGGCTATAAGGTCTGGAAGGAGCCCTAAGCCACGAAGAGAATGAACCGTAGTCTGAGTGGGTTTCGTCTTCTGTTCCCCGTGCATATCCGGCACCAGAGACACGTGAATAAGAGCAAAGTTCTCGTGTCCGACACGAAATTGAAACTGGCGCATGGCTTCAACGAAGGGAGCTGATTCGATGTCCCCAACCGTTCCACCAAGCTTTGGGAAAACTAAATTAGTTTTGTCAAATAAGATATTGACAAAACTGACCTCTACTATGCAAATATCGGGTTCTTCACCAGTTTCATCAACAGGAATCTTAGAGACCCGTTCTATCCAATCCTGAATCTCGTTTGTCACATGGGGGACGATCTTCGCCATATCTCTTCAATACGGGTCTACGGCATGGATTAAAAATTCTTTCCTGGCTCACTTGTACAGTTTTGCCTAAATAATCACCCTTTCGCTATATATCGACTCAGTTGATGTGTTGCTCTTGTATCCAGTTTGGCTTACCTCCTTCTCGATGACTTCTCTATAGATTTTCCCCGTCGTGATATTATTGTCGCGTGAAAGGGTGACATTGAGATATCGCTCGTAGTTTCCAAGGTCCAGGTCCACCTCGCCACCGTCATTCAACACATAAACTTCACCTACATAAAACGATTGGTCAATCGATGGATTTAAACAGTGCCTCTTCTTTGATAAAACCGACCGTGTTCTTGCGGCCGCATAGTTCCCGCATCGATATTCATGTAAGGATCGATCTTGATAGCTGTGACTTTATATCCTTTGGTTTTGAGCAACAGACCAGTTGAAGAAGCTGGGTTTTTTTTCCCTTTTAGTTCCAGTGAAGAAAAGCATTGTGAAGTTCGCACCTATGACACCCTTGCCGATACCTGAGACGACACCACCGGAAACAATAATGTACTTGGTCATCTTCGCTGAGATCCTTGAGCAATCGTTCGCAAATATTCCAAAGACAACGCGTCGACGATGGCGGAATCCAAGCAAAGAAGAAATCTTTTTTACGCGCTGATGAATGAGATCACGAGACTTCGGCCCGGATCGTGAAAAATTAACTACTATGCAGATGGTAATGGAGTAGAAGCGAAATCGACAGTAAAACATATGCAGAGAATGGATAAAAGCACACAGAATAAGTAACCGACAAAATGGATGAAAAGTAACCCTAAAGCATACAGACGATGAGATACACACAGTAAAACACAAAAGAAAAAGAAAATAATGACAGGTGGGAAGTTTTTTTTACAAGCCCTCGATGATACTCAATATCGATTGCAACGTCCGCTCGTCGATATCCCCCTTCTGCTTTAACCCCGAGATCAATCTATCCTGGATTGATCCTGACTGCGCCGTCTCTTTGATCCTTGCCACGGCATTCTCGATCCTCCCTGATAATGCATCTAGCACAAGTGACATATCCCTATCAGACGATGTCTTTTCGTCTAACGGTGGGAGGAGCAAGTTCGGATCCCCATGTATATAAAGTGGATCTTCCTCTTCATCGTTGTCATTATCGACACTTTGCATCGAGCCTTTCCGCTCGCCCATTTCTCGGAAGATACGGCAGGTAGCAAGGGATTCGAGTCGGATACATATCATTCCCAGCTGCCGAAGCTGGGAAACGCTGAGCTTCACCCTGGAACCTGAAGAGTCTGGATCTTCAGCGGTCTCAAGGAGATTGTGCCGAGCAACGAGATGGCCGGGATAGATAAGCGACAATTGTTCGGGTAATTCGAGCCCTTTAAGCTTGACTTCTCCAACCTCAATAATCGATACCCCAAGGCGTCGAATATTTTCCACCGCCTCCAGAGGCTGAGAGTCTGATTGCGCTGTCGGGGGCCCATCTTGTAACTTGGCTTTGATTTCTCGAATGACTTCCTCACTACACATGATTTGACCCCCTGCGGCGCTCGAGTTGATTCGAGCAGAACGATTGACCATTGGACCGAAGTAGTCCATTCGATGATTGACAGGATCAATTTCACAAAGCGGAGCCCCACAGTGAATGCCCATGCGAACAGATAGACCTTGGGCGATGAGTTTGTTATTGGAGTCGTAGATAGGTTTTCCATCTTCGCACTCAAGAATTTCTAGCGGCCACTCCTGCTCGAGCAGCTCCATCTGCACTGCTAGACCCCACCACACTGCAGCCATCGTCGTAGGGAAGGCACACATAAAAGCATCGCCTTCGGTCTTGACCTCGTATCCACCGCAAAACCTAAGTTTGCGTCTGAGAAGTGTATTGTGCAGTCTCCAAGCGGTGTTCATGCCCCGATTCACCTCCCAAAGGTGCGTTGAGTTACGGATGTCTGTGAAAACCAATGCGAGGTGGCCGGTAGGCGGAGGAACCTCGTCTTGCAACCTTCTCAAACCGCGATCAGTGATAGCTGTCTTATGAGTCCCTGGAGTGACAGGCTTATATATCTGCGGATCTACCACTGAGCCTTCCCTACTCCTGGGCTCGTCCTTCCTGAAAAGATCTGAGACCGAGATAACCATGATCATTGTACTTCCATCCGCGCCATAGCTCATCGCAAAGTCCCTTAGCTTTTGAGCGGCAAGCATCGGATCCCCACGCTCTCTCCTTGCGATGTCCACAGCAGTTTTGTAGGAGACAAAGTCCCATAAACCTCGATTAGCGATAATGACAAACTCATCGAGTTCAGATAATTCCCACTTGTGGATGTCCGGGCGCGCATTGATGACAGGGTGGAGATGAAAGAATCCAAATGAACGGCTTATATCGAGTTCGTCATTGACCAAACCAGCAGGAGAAATCCATCCTTCCGCCGCCCGAATTCTTGACGTCTCTTGCCGGTCATATGGGTCATGTTTGCGCGACACGGGTTCCGCATTACCGCCTCTCGATATGACCGCCAGCGCATTACCAGTGTTGGCAATGTACATTGTCTTGTCCCGGAAGTAGAGCACTACACCTGACGCTCCACCTCTAGAAACGTATGCATCATGGACATCGGTGTTAGACCCGCTGGCGTTGCCATTCGAGGAAACGCCCTGCGTCTGGGTTCGATTTGAAAATAGCACATCATGCAAATTCTGATTGAGCTTGAGAAAGCTTCTCCTCAGCGCATCCTTTATTACGTCCTCCTCCAACCTATCCTTTATTACGTCTTTCTCCAACCTATCCCTCGTGGCCTGCAGCGGCAGCAGACTTTGGAAAACCTCGATATACTTGTCCCTTAAGAATCTTGCAATCCGATTGCCGCTGATACCCGCGGGCATTGCTTTATGCGGCTGACTGCGACCGAACATGGCAAATATAGCTTCATTCTTGCGGGGAAATTCGTGTACGAGGTCGAGCATGTTGAGATGATCATTTCGACCTAGAGTATCGGCGATCCCGTACGCCATACCGCAAACGGTACTCTCAGAGGTACGCACACGTCGATCTTTGTGTTCGTCGGGGATGCCAACGGACTGCCCAGTAGAGGTAATCGTAATATCCATGAGACCAAGAACACGAAGCTGGGTCAAATCCGTGAAACCACCCAAGGACTGTTGGCGTTCCAAAGCAGCGGAAGCCGTTGGATTGGTACGATTATGACGGAGGTTTCCAGAGAGCTTCGACAGGTTGGATTTGATCTGTAATCGCTTATTCCCTGAAAGGTTAAGGTATTTGAGGTTTTTGTTGAAATTCCTGAGAAGATGGTAAATATCAAAAAAAAAATTAAAAGTAAAAACGGTCACCAACCAGTTCCAATCGAACTCCCAATTATAAATATTGTACTTCAACAAATTACTTCCCACATCCAAAATTGTCAAGTTCTTCACTTTACCCAGCTCTTGCGGCAAGGTCTGCAATCGATTGCCATTTAGGAACAGTGTGCTCAACCTGGTCATCCGAGCCAGATCCTCCGTAGGTAGAGTCGTTAGCTTGTTCCCGCTCAGATACAACTCTTCCAAAGAAGATGTGTGCGTTTGGTTTGGTGTTTGAGCGGGGGAAGGTGTATCGACATTGTAGAGAAAGTTTTTGAAAAAAGTGGGTGGAAGATCTTGAATGAGGTTGAATGACAAATTGAGCACTTTGAGTTCTTGAAATAGGGATAAAAAACCAAGCGCCTCAGCCGTAAGCTGATTTTCGCCTAAATATAGCCTTTCGAGGGCGTACGCGAGAGAAGGGAGGCGGGAAGGGGAGGGATTGATAGCATTTATGGTGGAGACCGTGGAGCCCTTGCGTTCGTCGGAGAAAGGATGTACGTGCAAATCAGAGGACGGCGTCAAGGGATCTTCATCGTCAATGAGCGGTGCAGCGCTAGGCGGAGACCATTTCTCGATCAAATTGCTGGTGGCATTGATTTTAACCAGACTCGCACACGCCCACAATTCTCCCGGGAGTTCTGTTAGGTTGTTTTCGTGTACATCAAGGAACTCCAGCCTCTTCAACCTCCCAATACATGGTGGTAGCTTCTCCAGCGTGTTATCAGCGCACGACAATATCTCAAGGTGCTCCAAGTCCCCGATGGTGGGAGGAAGAATCTTGATATTGTTATGCGAGAGGTTGAGTTGGCGGAGGGATGGTAAGGAGGAAAGTGCCAGGGGTGAAACGGACGAGAGTTTGGCGTGACTAACATCTAGTGATCGCAGAGCATTAAAAGGACCAGGCTGCCCTATGGGGCCCGGTACGACTCGCATCTCCGTTATCTCGTTATACGACGCGTCTATCGTCGTCAAACAAGGGCCCAAGCACAGATCGATCCCATGCAAACTATTATGGTCCGCAGAGAGATGTTCCAGTTTGGGTAACATCCCTATGACCGTTAAATCTCCAATTCTATTCCGCCTACAATCCAAACGCTTCAAAGACACAAGGGATGCTGCAGTAAGAGGTATGAAGGTAATCAGGTTGCCCACCATGATGAGATGTTCGAGATTGCGCAATAGACCCAAGTCTTCTGAGAGCTCCGAAATGGCATTAAACGAGATATCGAGGTCACGAAGGTTTTCTAGTTGACAGACGACCGCGGGAAGGACGCGGAACTTGTTATTCGATATGATCAATGTCGTTAGACTCCGCAGTTTGGGAAAATGCCAAGGAAGCTTCTCCATTCGATTATTCTGCACTTTCAGAACTCTCAGTCCAGATATATCTCCCAAATACGCATCGTCTAGATCTCCAATACGATTTGAGGCCAGGTCGAGATGAGTAAGGGATTTGGCGTAGCGAACGTTGGCTGGAACTTTTTTCAAGCCCATTTGAGATAACCGTAGCTCGGTCAGTTCGGTGGAGGACTGGATGAAGTCGAGGGGAAGGTCGACTATAGGATTGCGAGAGAGGTACAAGGTGGTAATCTGATCGGCATGTTGGTGGAGGGCAACAGGGATGGTGCGCAAAGAATGCCCAGAAAGATCTACACGCTCATAATTTTCGATGGGGATGGATTGCTCCTGGAGTCGTCGAACGCGTCAGCTATCGTCAGATACGCGGTAGCACACCATACCGTGGGCCCAAAAACCTCGCTTTTATAGATAAACTTGAGCAAAAAGTTCAATCCATCTTCACCCAAAAGCTCGAGATCATTCCTCCCATCATATCCTGCTTGCTCCAAACGACGGCGGATGATGTCGGCGGGTCGCTCTGTTTGAGCAAGGATACGTTCTACAGATGTGAAGGAATTAGCGAAGTAGACGCGAGAGTTCCAGCATACAAACCTCTTCCTCTTTCCTTCAAATACAGCTTGTGCGTCTCCCTTTCTTCATCGAGCAACAACTTTGCATTCAATCTTGGCGTCAGTTGCGCGACAGTCACATGGAATGCACATTGTACGATATGATATGTACCGTTTGGTCGATAGACTCGAAGGGCCAATCGAGGGGGTTCCTGCGGTCTTGTATTCACTACCTCCTGTGGTAATATGGCAGGATGCGGGCCAGGATGTACACGGCTAGGAAATGAGGTGAGGAAAGAAAGGGAAGCTGGTAATGAGAGTGGGAGGGGTAAGTGCTGTTGAGAATGAGAACTTGAATCTTGCAAGAGATGGGAAGGAGGGTGTGAGGGCCTCCGATAACCTAAACTTCCTAAATTGATATCCAATTTGGATCCCGAGCGGGTGGTAATGGTAGTTGTGGCCGAGTCGACATAAGCATAGTCACTGGGCATTCGGTCATTAGAAGACGACGATAGGGCGGAGGCATTGTTAGGATTGCTATTCTTTCTTGGAGCCATAAGCTTCTTCCTCTTCCTCGATGACTCTTTCTTCGCCTTGCCCATGCCATGAGCGAAAGCTGAGTTAACAGAAGCGAGAGAGCCAGTTCTGGACGTTGGCGGGTAACCAGTAGATGCGCTCGTGGAACTGGAACGGAATGAGTGCAGGCTCCTAGGATGGTGAGCGGGTCGCCTTCCGAGCTCGTCAGCCTCATTCAGTTCATCATCCGAATAGTGTCGTGCAAAAACAATGGGTCTCCCACCGCCAGTAGCGCCCGTTCCTACCGGTCCTCCGGGACTATAGTTTTTGTTTTTGTACGCATCAATTCCCCCATGGTGCGTCAGGCTGTCCTCCGAACTGGAATAGTACTCTTCTTCTTCCGCCTCAAGGTCCCCCGAAGCTGCAGGCTGGACATTCCAAGACTCCGGAGCAATCCAGGTGGGGGAGCCGGGTGGGGGGGCCTCAGGGTCGCAACTGACATCGTTGATGGTGGTGGGTGAGCCGGAAGAATTGGGATGAGCGTGAGAATGGACGCCATTGGCATTTCCATTCAGCCCGTCAACTGCGCCAGTCCCAGCTAGCCCACCATGCAAACCATGCTTGGACATCGGGTGGGACGGAATGACCAGGTTCAAGTCTTTGTTCTGTTGTTGGCCTTGCGACGGAACTATGGTTCGCGGGGAGATTTTTCTGTCATACTGGGTGAGATTTGCTAGAGATGAACTTCGTGGGGGTGATGCGGCAGATAGAGGTAATGGAGATGCAGAGAAGGGGTTGTGAAATTCGGAGGGCTGTATAGGTCCAAGATGGCTGCTGTAAGGGTGGTTTGAGGGGGAGTTTGATTGATGCGAATGGAGTGAATGTTTGTCGTCGGATATACTCTGGGATATGGACGAACCCTTGCCAATGAGGGTGCCATTTGCGGGAGATGAAGTAAGAAAGCTTGAATCAACAATTCCATCCATACTATCCAAGTTCGTATCCAGCTCTATCACCATATCCCTGCCATCCTTGAGACTTGGAACTGGAGGGACCCCTGCGGGATCACCTGCTTCTCGGTCTCTTTCTTTGTACTTGTCCTTTAAATTCCGTTTCCTTGGCTTCTCTTTTTTCTTCCCATTCACCGACGAAAGAGTCACCGATGAGGACCCGTGGACTGAATTTGAGTATATATTGGAGAACGACCCAGCGCCAGGAACTTCCGGTAGTGGCGGTGTCATTGGCCTCAAACTGGGATGTTCGCGCCCATCGTTCTCGAGCGTCTTCGACCTTGAACGACTCTTGCTCTTCATTCCTATAAGCCCCGACAGCGGCGATAGCATAGCTTTGGCAACCCCGCCGGATGACGAGGGCGAGGATGATCCAGGTACGGATGGCCTGGAATTATTATTCAGACCGAAGGACGACTTGGATTTTCGAAGGGACTGTTCCACGGAAGAAGTACGAGAATGTGAATATGAAGTACTTGACATATAGGATGTTAAAGTAGACGTAGACTCGGCGGCGTTGCTCCAGTTTGCATAGGAAAGACCCAATTCTTTAGGATATCTTGGGTCTGATCTCAAGGACGCGAGAGAGACCTTGTTCATGATACCGAAAGAACGTTTTGTTGGCGGGGGCGTCAACGGCGAGGGCTTGGGAAGGATGAGCTAGGTACGGGGCGGCGGCGAGGTACTCACTGGCTCGGTCCAGGGGGCAACATCTCCCAAATGTGTGCCATGCGAAGGCTCTGCGACGCTTGAATCGTTTGACCGTCTTCCATTCGCAGCATCCACATTCAAATTGATTTCGGGTATGGAGATAATCTTGCCAGTATCATCAACTTCCACCACGTTACCCAGTTGCAGCGAGCTCCGCAACATTGAGCGTCAGACGGGGGGGTCCTTTCTCTCCGCTATCCTTTTGCTCTTGTTCTTTCAAGTTTTTAGGCACAAGTTAATCAAAGCTGCGTGAGCAAGATACATGGATGAGGATATATATATATATATATACTCACATCGTTACCAACTCGTCTTTCCAGAGTCACCAGCTACGCCAGAAAAAGATCGAGAAACGGCTCAGCACGGCGTGTCGTGGTCCAGGACAAAGGAAAGTGAGCAGTGACAGTGGGTTGTCAATTGAATGACTGATGAGCAGCCGAATTATTAACCGGCATCACCGGAAAGCGTTTGCTCTGCAATAAACCAAGCAGTGTATTGAACTGAGATTGGAATAACGGATGGAAACCAGCAGTTGCCTTGTCACCTAAATGGCAATGCAAACCACCAGTACATACATCACCTACACTAGATAGCATTTTACATTACAAAAAAGTGTCCATTATAATAGTCCAAAAATGTCCGTGAAAAATAAAAATCGTTCAATCAACAACAAACAAGCCCTGTTTGAGATTCAGAATATTCATCTTGAGTACAGTCCAGCACCGCAAAGAAATAGTGCACTGACAATTTGAGCAATGGAAGAGCTATTCATCAAACCTACATCCCCAGTGAAGAGAATATGTCCGCTTGCAGAATCGTACACGAGGAAAGTGCTTGGAAGAGTTCCATCAGGATTGACATACTGGGCTGCAAGCGATTCACGATGTCAGCCAGAGCACCATCTCTGAACAGAGAGAAATAAATGTACTTACCTGTCAACTCTTTGGTCTTGGAATCTAATTTCCATATCGATGATTCTGCAGAGGAAGCATTGCTTGGTCGAGACATTGGACGCGCTGTGAGAAACAATCTGGGGTGAGCAGGTGTAAAATCAGGACGTTCTAGAGGCTTACTGCGTTGGACATTGGTGAAGAGGAGGGTACTAAATTGACAAGTTACTTATGATGTATAATCGTTGGCAAGTGAATAATGACACGCACCTGGAATCACCTTTCCCGATTGTCATGTCCGCTCCCTTGTTACTTGATGCACCCACGTAGTTGTATATCGAGGGAAGGGCACTAGACTGTAGATAGTGGATTTAGTGACCTGAAAAAGAACATGGGACTGAATGCACGGACTTCGGTGGCAGCAACGTTAAGGTGTTCTTTTCGGTTCAGCGACGCCGTAATACTGATCTTCAAGTCCGAATAGTTGCCCGCCCTGGACACAGTAACTCTAGTTCAAAACAAGGCGCAGACATTGAGCCACATATGCATGAACTTACACGGGGAGACCTGGCTTGTCCTGCACATATCCGACTACAGATCCATTATCTGACCTAACTTCCAGACGACCAGTGTACCTGAGGTCCGCCTTAGAGACAAAATGATATCGGACGATGTTGCAGCGACTCACTGCGTTACACCCGAAGGCGAAGGCGATGGACTCGTTCCCCTTCTGACTGGAGTGGGTGCATAACCTGGTTTATTCCGTCCAAAGTTTCGAGGAGGCAGTGGCGGCAAGCCACGAGCTAATCGATACCCATTAGAGTCCGACACTGGCGATGCGTTGACTATGAAGACCGGAAAAGCAAGGCAAAGGGCCAAAACAAAGTGGAGGGGGGAAGGGAATAGCATCATCGGGGAGAGGGCAGAAGTTCAGTAGGCGCAACTAGCACGCACATCCTTTCGAATCCAGGTTTCTTTTTATACTTTGCACGAGGCCGAAGGCTGGGCCCAAATAAGGCGATTCAGAATTATCGGAAAGACATCACCGCATCCCCCAGGGGGGCGACAATGGCGTACGGCCCAAGTTCTTTGATTCAGACTCCGGTTGGGAGTTCCGAGATTTGTGTACCACCTCGAATGACTAGGCTCCAAGTATTCTTTTCGGGGAACTTGAAATTGTCCGCACTCGTCTAGAGACGGGAGGCGATACTATTCCGTGTCCGTATATCAAGGAGAACGGTTAGAGGCTCGGGAATTTCTGGTCAGCGACTAACTGAAAGTCTAAGATTGAAACACCAAAATTCCGACATGTGATCTTCTGAAAGCAAATTGCAGATTCAGGTAGAGCTAGAGCTATAGCAAGACATATGTAGAAACAATGAGGGTGTAGGTACTCATATGAAGTCCAGCGAGGTACCGAGTACGAATTGCGACTAAGGCTAAGGTATTGCAAGTGATGATGAGTGGAGTAAGAAAAATGTAAATATGTACTAGTAGGAATGAAGAAGAGACTGCTATATAAAAAAAGCTATGGTGTACAGATGCATCGGACTAAGAAAAAAATGGAGATAAAAAAGAATAATATCGAACGGGTAAGGCACGAGTGTACGGGGGTATTACAACGTGTTTTGTCTATCGCGGCTATTACTGCACTGTGCAGTTATTAGAAGACTTGGTCTTCCGATGTTGTCTGCGGGAGTTGTCGGATATGTCACCGGGCATTCGAGCCTCGTCAGCTTCAGAAGCTCCTGACTGTGAGGTAACCCGAGATGCTCTGACATCCGATTCACCAGCAGCAGAAACGGAAAGGCCATATTCGCCTTCAGAATTGACCGATTTTCCCCCAGCGCTCGCCACAGTACCTGCACTTCGCATCGAGCTATTGGCGTTGGTGCTACTGCTTTTCACTGACGGTGCGCGCTCATCACGATTCCTGCGCAGTAATGTCGGCTTGCGTGTGATATGATCGTATGGAGGAGATGAGGTAGTCGGGTCAGTTACTGAATGTTCGCCAACCTTCGGACGCTTGCCAAAGAACCTGAAAGCGACAGGTGGGTGCGTATTCGAAGGGGTAGGGGAATTGGGTAGCTGAGGAGGGGCGGTATCCAAGCTGGTCCGAGGAGTGTGAGATACAAAAGCAACGTCCGACATAGGGCTCCGGGGATGATCACCAAGATGGTCGGCTGGATTGGAATAGGCGCTACTGGGATTGCCCTTTTCAGCATATTGAGCGTATAGCAACAGTTGAGCACGAAGATCGCAAGTCGGAGGCGCGTTGACTGCACATTTGGAGTGACAAATGAGACTGCATTGGGCGCAAAGAACTGCACTCTTTTTTACATGTAATAGACAGACTCGACAGATCATCGCTGTGAATCAAAGATAAATGTAAAGTAAGAGACAGACTGATGAATACGGCACTCACGTTTACTGAACGTCGTCTTAACGAAAGAGTGGTCACGTGGTGACATATCATTGTCTGGCACTGAAGGTCGCAGCGAAGCATTCGAGATCCGGCGACCAGGAGGGGATCCACTGATGTCCTCACTTTTGGGAATAGGGTCGGGCATTTCAACCTGCGAAAGGTATCGAGCAACTTCAGACTTTTGCAGGTCAGCACTAACGCGGCGAAGGAATGGAATGCTGTCTTGCGGACGCAGCTCCTAGAGGAATCCATAAGAAGAATCTCACAAGGCCATGAATCAGAAGCGACGAACCCTGTAACCACCCCAATTCTGTTTCAACCACTGATGTTCACATAGTATTTCAGCACTTGGTCGTTTAGCGGGGTCTTTTTGGAAGCACTGTCGGAGGAAGTCCTCTAGCAGAGGGGAAAAGCCTGGTGGAATCGGTGGCCTATCGTCTTCAACGATACGAAACATCACTGGTGGAAATGAATGAGCCAAAATCAAAGCTCGAAGCCAGATAACGCACCAGACATGCTATTCGGGATATCTCCGTAGGGTGGACGGCCAGTCAGGAGCTCAATGACCGTACACGCCAAGGACCAAATATCCGATTTGGGAGATGCACCCTTCAACTCGATGACTTCAGGAGCCATCCAGTTTGGGGTTCCCGCCACATCCTTCTCTCGTTCCACGGCCCGCAGGTTGAGTGAAACACCAAAATCCGAAAGTTTGACATTACCATTCTTAGTAGTGAGAATATTCGCAGCCTTCAAGTCACAGTGAACGACGTCACTCTGGTGGAGGTAGTGGAGTCCTTCCAATATCCGAACGACGTAGCTCGCCACCAACCTTTCGTTGAGTTTACCGAATGCCTTTACGGTCTGGCCCAAAGAACCATTCTCTGCGTACCTGATTAGGAAAAAAAGTCAGTTTTTAGGTATGGAGCGGCACGACCGAATACCAAGGATGTGACCCACTCAAGAACAATGCTTAGTGTGTCAGCATCGCGATGCATTCCTTCGTATTTAATGATACTTGGATGGGCAAGTCTCTTAACCAAATCCACTTCCCGCATGAGCTGCATGACCTCCTCCTCCTTAAGACCTTCGAGTCGGATACGCTTGACCGCAACCACTTGACCGGTGTTGAGATTGAGCGCACGGTACACCGAGCCAAATTGACCTCTCCCAATGCAATTACCAAGTTGCTATAAAAGTATGCGTTAGTCATGTATGCTATCGGCCAAGTCGAGGTTGACACTTACAAAGTGCGTGGGGACTTTGCCTTCCTCTCTGATAATTAAAGGTTTTCGCGCAGCATTACCGTCTATAGAGTCCCTGGACATTAGGTCACTGGCACTAGTGTTCCCTGAAGCTCCACCCAAATTAACCATACTCTCAAATCTCGATCTGGAAGGTTGGGCGCCATATTCATCATATGAATTTGGTCTAGGGCGACGTCGCCTTGTGCCTTCGATATCACTCTGGAATCGTCCTCGAGGGGGCAATTTATCAAAACGAGGCTGAGATCCAGAAGCATCTTCAGAAGAATACGGGGAAGGTGATCCAGTTTGGTCAACAGAAACGGTACGGGGGAAAGGAACCAGATTGTCGCCGTCAGATCCTCGGGTTTCGTCACTTCCATTGCCCTTGGGTAGTAGCGCACTCGGCCTAGATGGTTTGGTGCTATGGCGTCGAGGAAGTACTCGCCCGTTGGGCGCCAAGCCGTCAGGACTAGTATCGCGGCGGAATAGAGATTCCTTGGGTTGGATGCCAGGAGCGTCAATGGAATGTCGGGCACGGTGGGACGGCCGGCGAGGGAACTGATGCAGTGATTCGACGCTTTCGTTACGACGAGAGGCCCCTAAGCCAACAATAGCGAGTTTACGAGGCGGCGAACTGGATATGGGAGTACGAGCCCGCTCTATCGGATCATTAGAAGGAGAGGCGGAAATAGAGGTATGGTTCTGCATAGCATCTATGAAGTCGTCTGGCCATTTACCTTTGCCAAGACGTATGGCAGGTGCTTTTCCTACCCTCTCTGCGTCTGCCTCTTGTTCCGCCCCTCTGTTTTTGCCCTTCTCCCTCGCCTGCCCCTTTGCACTGGACCCACTCTCATCGACTTCCTCCACGACTCTTGACAGATCTACCACGGCAGCGTCGCTCAACTTCCGGTCGTATCCGTCTGGCCGATGTTTACGAGACAAATCTTCTGCAATGGAACTACCTTCCGTTCGAGTGATGGAAGGCGTCTCGGAGGTCGCCTCAGTAGTCACGGTTCGGATAGTTCCAAACTTACTGAAGACAGCACTACTAGCCCGGCCGACATCCAACAGACTCGAAAGCACTGTGGTGGTTGTGGAGGTAGTCATGTCTGTCATGGTGGAAGAGGCGACAGATTGTCGTACGTTGTGATCAGTGGCTATCGAGTCCCTAACTGAAGCGTCACCAATTGAAGCGCGGGTAGAATCTGCGGCGGAGATTCGAGAAGGGGATGCGTTGTTTAGTGCCCACTGCGCCTTCCCGTCTTCCGATGCTCGCTTGGGTGAACGATGGCGAAGAGGGGACTTGGGAGGAGGTGTCAAAGGTATATCCTTTGCCTCTCGATCATTGTTGTCAACGGAAATGCGAAGCGGTCGATCTGTCGTTTGGGATTTCAAATTCAAATTTTGAGCTACAGATTTTGCCTTGGAGAGTGTGCCTTCCTCTGAGCTGTCTGATCGGACCGTTGGAAGAATATTCGGAGGACTCCAGCGTTTGCGCACAGGTGACACTCTAGGTGAGTTTGGGCTTGGAGAAGTGTTACCGATGCCACCAGTGTTTAACAGCAAGTTTGGAGTCGACGCCGACCCGCCAGACCGCGATCCATCTGTCCCAAGGTTGTAAACCATTGCAGAGGCACTGTTGTTTGTAGTACTACTGCCGGAGCTCGATTTCTTGCCGTTTCCTGACAGAATCTTGGAGTCCGCGACGGGAACGTATTGGACGAGCGCGATGATTGTTTTGGCAACCCTCGCAAGCGACTCAGAAGTGGCCTCGATCAAATCGTCTTGTTGAAAAAGATTTTCATTAGACAGACCGTATGACGAGCAGGCGGCTAAGAACTTGGTGATGTTTGATGTTCGGACAACTCCATCCTCTTTAGGATCAGGGCGGACCATGGAACTTGACCCAATCTTGTTCATCAAGCTATCGCAAGTATGGATCAGCTATGGAATCATGTTCCAAAAAAAATGTTAAAGACGCACTGGCATAGCACAAAACCGTCGCGGAGTGCTTCGGTAAAATACCTCCGCTCTCGTTCTTCTCCCGATGCACTCAATCCGCTTGACGACATGCCGTTGACGTTGACATTTGAGGAACTCGCTTGAACACTACTCCTCCCCCATATTCTTTCCAGTCTTACCAGGGCGCGCATTCGGACCTCGACTTCTTCCCAATCTTTTTTGCCACGCTCTATCATGTGCTGGGGTGGTCTTATAGTCTCTTTGCATAATACCGTTGTTGCAGTCCGTATTAGTTCCCGGTGCTCGGGATTAGGTGGTCCAGAAACCGAAACCGCGGAAATGTTAAAGTGACGATTATGAGCATAATATCGTTGATTTGGAGAAATTGGCCGAGGACGGGGTGATGGGGATTCTTCTCGACCAAAAGAAGAACGGCGGGGTGAATCAAGAGACGGGCGACGATGTTCCAGTGCCCAAGACGGAGTAGGCGAGGAAGATGGTGAAGCGTTTAGAGCAAGGCGGGATGTGGACGATGAGGAGAGTCCACGAGTCGGCGATACCGTGCGAGGACGTGATGTAGATGATGAACGAGCATGAATTGGGCTATTGTCCCGGGGCTTGATGTAGGATGGTGACGGGGGAGTGTTCAGAGGTAAATGACTTGTCGAACTTGAAGCTTGGTACCTTGATCCTCTAGATCCAGACATTGGAGTCGGTGTTGTAGGTGGGCTCAGCTGTTCCCTACGTCGCCTGGGAGTCTCGGGAGGAGTATGCAGAGACATTTCTGATGGAGATGTCGGAATGTTGATAGGCACAGATTTGGTTGGTCGATGACGAGACGTCACCGAGGTCGTCGATGCAGAAGGATTAGGATCTTGCTTGGAGCTAACTCTCCGAGATTTTTCGCGGGCTGGCGAAACCAAAGCATCGCTCGTGGATGACGATGATGCAAGAATTGCAGGACGAGATTTCGGGGAAGGCAGCGCCTGGGAGGACAGATGCAAAGCAGGAGAAGACATGGAGGCCAATCTGAGAGATGGAGTTGTAAAACTCGTAGACTCGATTGAGCGTACCTTATTGTACTCCTTCGGAGACAATGGTAAAGGCTTTGTAGGCGGTACAGGTGAGGCTGAAGGAGTCACAGAGTCTCTTCCAGTCCTGCGAAAGCCAACCCTAGATTCCAGTCTGCGTAACATGCCTGGTTTCTCCTCCGCTGACTTTTCCTTTTCCTTTCCCTTGCTCTTGGCCGAGACGGTAGCGAATTCGTCCGGGGCTGGAGCCGGGGCTTTCTTTGAACGAGTGGCGGTGCGTATACTTTGAGCAATACGATTCAAGGGTTTTGCAGTGGAATCCTGACGAGGTGTGTGAGATGAAAGAAAGGGCTGCTTGGAACGAGAGGAAGAAGGCGCTGGTGGAGGGGCAGCGGCCTGACGCTGATGAGAAGACATGGAAAAAGGCGGAGAAACAGAAACTGTGGGGGAAGATAAGACTGCAGCAGCCATTAATGACGGCCTCTGAGCACACAAAACAAAAATGTTGGGATTGCGGTCAGGATCTGTGAAATATGTTAATGAGTTGGTTCATATTACTTGCCGATAACAATACTATGTCATTTCAAGATATATCGAGGCCACATTAAGACAGGAAGACCAGAAAGGGAAACATTGCCCATCGACGGCCCAGATTGTTTTTACTCACCAATTCAGCTTCTCTGACCGGAAAATAGGACCCGTAGCTTGGCCAAAAAACGCAGCGGAAACGCAGCGGAACAGATACTCGCTCCAGATGCGGAGGACACGAAGACAAGAGAAAGTAGGCAAATGACCCTGACGGTAATAAACCCGTTGCAAACCCAATTGAGAGCCAGGGACCGCTATACCCTCGTCGTCGTCGTCAACGGCCTCGAGAGAATGAACGAATCCGACTCGAGGACGAGGGTCGGGAACTGAGAAAACCAAGAACCGTGAAGTCATTTCCACGAGCAGAGACCTTACGTAAATATCCCAATTCGGCAATGATCAAGCCTGCTTTCCTTGAGGCTAACCGCGTACCACGAGCCTTACAGACACAGACAAAGACATACAGAGAATTCTCTTTCGGCCTCTTCTACATACAGACTGCTGAGCTGAACGCTGAGAGACGGCGTTGGTTGATTTACCACGAGGGATAAAATTCAGGCTTTTTAGATCTACCCGATGGCTGGGTTTCCCTTTAAGGCTAGGTAATCTCTGTCGGTCCTAACGCACTCGAAATCGATAGCGCCGTTTCATCCAGCGGTTACAAAAAAAAAAAAAACAGGATTCCCTCCAAAAGTAGATTCGATCCGAGGAATAGGAAAACAAAGATAAGGCTGGCTTCACCGCCGGTCTATAACAGAGACATCATGAGACAATCCTCCTGAACGTTCGGCAACAGATGGATACCTTGATGCGCTGCAAAAGACGGTTGAAATCATCACGAGATGCCAGGTGAAATAGGTTCTCTATCAAATTCTACCGCTTTTTCTATTTTTCGCGATAAGCGGTCAGCCCACGTGACTGCTTCACCCGCAACGCGACCTTAGGATCCGAAAGCTCAGCCTTTGTATCTCCCCGTCGATGACGAACGTGTATAACACTAATAAGACCAACGCATCCCATGACCCGGACTGTCCGCATATGGCTGTCTCAGACTCTTGGACGTCGGGGAAAATGAACCGACAGAACTAACGGATGTTAGAGCCGCTAACCACATACTCTGGAACCCGAGGCACGCCAGGAGAGATCTTTTACAGCTATTCTGCTAGGCAGGCATGAGAATATGCGCCCTCACCGCACTCATGATAGCGTGGTTCTGTTATTCGGTCAGTCAATATCATGGACAATTTGATATGACGATATGCCTTTTGATGTGATTGGATGCCGGGACGGTTGGATAGAATGAGAAAAATCAAGTTGAAGAAAGAGGGAAAAAAGGAATTGAGCGATTTCTTCCGTAGACCCAACCTGCTTTACTCAAGTCAGAGCGCTTGAAGGCGCTTACCGGCAAGTTTGCCGGCTTTCGCTCAAACTCTACCAATCCGCTTTGGTGTAATAAAATGTCAAATTTTGCACGAAATCCTTCCAGCGATCTCAATACACAAAACAATATTCACTTGTACGAATTCTTTTTATAACGCTTTTTTCCAAGTTCTTTGCACCACATATGTAATCATAAAAAGTAAGTAAATACAAGCTTTGTCGAGTATTCAGGGCACTAGCACTATTTTCTATCTCAAAGAACGTAGGCCACTGCACTCGAAGGTTGCCATCGTTTTGGCTCGCGGTTGCACGGTCCGGTGGCGGTGCTGTCCCATATCGGGTCAGCCATCCGTTTCTTAGTTCACGTGTCGTAGTTCACGTGGGCATGCGAAATGTGGCTGTAAAGCGGACTTTGAATTTTCAATCTCTTACGACTGCCACCACCAATCCGCAGTACCATTCCTTGCCACCGGCCTCGCAGCCATGAATACGCGCTCTACTCGTGCCACTAGAGCAAGCTCACGACAGACAGTTGCAGCCTCTTCTGCTTCTCCAAAAAAAGTCGTAGCAGCCAGTAAACCCCAAGATGTCGAACCACAAATAGAAAAAGAGAACAAAAAATTGAAGGATCCGGTGTCAATCAAAACTTCGAAGCCCCAGTCAAAGCCTCTCAAATCCAAGACCAGAGAGACCTCTGCTGCCCCTTCAGCCCAAATGTTCTGCTGGTGCAAGCAGGGTGACGATGGGACACCGATGATCCACTGCACAGAGTGTAAAAACTGGTGCGTGTCAAGGCCTTGAGGGCGACGAGCATCTTATATATCTTATCCACAGGTTTCACTTTTCTTGTATCGACCTCAACGAAACAGACGCAGAGGATATCAGTAAGTTCTATCATCTAGCCCACCTCCATTGCCTCAATTATCATCGTAGGCGTCTATGTGTGCTCCTCTTGTTCCGAGAAAACAGGATTATACTCCGTCAGTGAGTACAATTTTTTAAAATCTCTATTCACAGGCTCTGTTTCTTTGTGTTTCTTCTTTACCTGTCGCACCGGTTTTATGTTAGAATTCAAATATGGTTCATCGTCTGTAGTACGAGCCGCCCCTTCTTGAGTATATACTATACCAAACTAGACTGCACAGAGTTCTCGAAGTTGAACTTCCCCAGTTTCGAGGCCTGCTGAGCAACATTGAGCCAGTTCGAGTAACCGTGACGGGGCTACGCCATTGCGGCGTTTATCACTTTCAACAAACTTTAATATATGTCATTCTGAATGGTGAATTGACCACACATTTCTTATTTTATTTAGTGTCTTGGGAGCAACATGACCAGTTTACCTCGCAGGAACCAGGCCCGACATTCACCGCATCAAATCCCAGAAAGCACTCGGAAACTCCGAAAAACCCGCAACCGTCGGAAACACACTCACATCCCGCAGAGCCACCTGCGGATCCTACGGACCTTTCATCCGCATCTGAAGATTCCGACGATGATTATGTGGTAGATGCTAGAGTGAAAGGAAATCGCGGGAAGGTGCGCTCACTGGTGAACCTCTTGGTATCAATAACTTGACTATCCGTTTAATCACAGCGCCGTATACGTCGACCCTCATACGTGTCAGAATCCGAAGACTCGGATCGATCTGGAGGACCGGCCTCGCGGATTCGCAAGGCCTCATCACCCACACTCAAGAGAATCGCTAAGCGTGACTCTGGCGCTCCTCCGCCCAAAAAGCCAAAGGTATCAGATCCATCGGATGACCCCACACGAAAATATTGTCTGGGGAAGCTTGAGGATGTTTTTCGAGATATATTTCTTCGTTATCCCCATGTACATAGCCAGAGCGAGGACGATGAAGGTGCTCCCCTTCCTCAGATGATCGAGAAACTAGCCGAAGATTTGACGGAGGAAGAAAAGGAGGCGGTTTTGGGTCGCTCTAGGCAGTTTGCTGACGATCTGGAGAAGTGTATATTTGAGATACATTCTGAACCAGATAAGCAGGGAAAAGCTGCAGCAGCAGCCAAATACAAGTAAGTATTGTTCAGCCTGCCAGCATCGTGGTTTCACTGACATACCTTCTTGTCTAGGGATCGTTTCCGGATGCTTCAATTTAATCTTAGCAAAATTGACCGTGTTGTGCTTCACAAGCGCATTGTTTCTGGACGCATTACTCCTAAGGAGATATCTGTGATGTCTTCTACTGACTTGGCTAACGAGGAATTAAAGCAGTCGATCAAAAGCGCTGAGCAGGAGTCGTTGCAGCAGTCAATTTTGACCAAAACTTCTGCACCTCGTGCGAAAATCACACACAAAGGCCTCGAAGATATTGAGGATATTAGTGGTCGTGACAGTACTCGTGAGCGTGAGCGTCAGCTGGAAGAGGAGGAACGGATGGAAAGAGAACGCTTGGCGAGATTGAGGACTGTCCAGCCTCGAGAGCGTACGATGTCCATCTCTATTCCACCTGAGTCCCCTGTTGTTTCGTCCAACGAAAGCTGGGGAGCACCTCCTCCAGTACCTGCCCACGCTGCAGATATGTCGACGGAAGCTATACCTGCCCGTCCTCCGCTATTCTTGAATACTTCTTCTGAAATCGTCACCGAACCGGAGTTGAATCTGGCGGACCTCATTAATATCGACGATGAACCAAGCTCTGCCCAGGACGCTGATGCAGTGGTTTCACGGCCTTCACCTTCCGGAACCGACTCCTCTCCAACTCCCGTCCAGTCACCCGCTGGCATCTCCCCTTTCGCTATCCAGCCAGCTCCATCACTTCCTATACCCGACACCGTATCATCTGCGTCCCCGGCTCCTTTGCAGCCTTCGACGCCCCAAACTCCTGCGTTCGACCTGAACGTATTGTGGTCGCTCTCGAGTGTCCCAAGTGTATCCGCGAGTATCTCCCCTTCTGATGAAACCGACGCGAAATTAGAGGTGGCGGAAACGAAAGATATGCCCGTGGACAGTAGTGCAAACGACCAGGACTTTGACATGTTCCTCGAGGAGCAAGAACCTGAAAAGGCAGAAGATGCACAAGCTAAATTCGATGCTTTACCTCAAGTCTGGACTGGAAAGGTAATTGAGGATCTTTGTCGATCTGTTTTCTGTCTCTGATCTACCTAATTTTTTAGATCAACATGCCTCTCGACTCCGCTGTACCTCAGGAAACCCTTGTCATGGGTCGCCAAGTGGGTGGGAGGACTATTGATGTCACTTCCGGTCAATGGCGGACCCTGTTTCCTTCGGACACTCTTAGAATTGACGGGCGTGTTCCTGTGGAAAATTCAGCCAAGTTTTTATTGCAAATGCGCATGACCCCCTCCAGAGAGCTCATCGCTGTTGCATTCTCACCTGAAGCCGGGACTGACGGGACTGGATTCAAGGTTTTATCCGACTTCCTTATCAACAAAGGGTGCGTGTTTAACTCGTTCGTTGTTCTGTATGCTCAATATTGATTTCATTCCAGACGCCACGGCCTTGTGTTTCCGTGGGGTAACAAACCGAAGGATCATCATCCAGGGAAGGAATTATACATTATCCCATTGTTGACCGAAGAAGCCCTCCCAGAGTACATGGAGTTGCTAGACGATTTGCGCCTGCCGAAAGTCCGCACTTCCAATTATTTGGTTGGAATATGGATATTGAATAAGGGAAGACTAGCATCGCCGCCACCTATTCCCCTCACTCCGATTGCAGCCCCAGTCGTAGCGCCAGTTTCTTCCGCTCTTTCCATTTCCCCTCCTCCAGCTATCCCAGTGCCCTCCATGAATCCGGCTCCTGGCTTGAACATCACGAACCTCGCTGCCACTCTTCCCGTTGATCAAAACGCGCTTCTCTCAGAATTAGCGTCTCTTACTCCTGAACAGATGGCTTTTGTCACTCAGATGCTGTCTGGAACGAAGAGTGCTGTGCCAACGCATCCGCCCATTCCGGGCCCTTCAGTTCCAACGAATCCTGCTAGCGCTCAAATACCAGTACCTGTTCTTCCCCCACCCTCTCTACCCCAGCCAGTTGATCGCCGCTGGGGAAGCCAGCCGCCTTATTCAGCCCATAGTGCTGGCGGATCAAGTACGCCACCCTCACTCTCCCACATGGGTGGAAGCGAGCGCGGAGGAGGGGCAGGAGGTTTTAATAACACCAATTCCCGAGGCCGTGGCGGTAGAGGTGGAAGAGGCCGTGGCCCCGTTGACTCTGGTTGGCCTCGAAAGACTACCGGAGGTCAACGCAGATGGTAATTCCTCGTTGCTCGTTTCTACTACTTAAAGCGCAAATGAACACGAAATTGTAAATTACTTTATTGAGTATGTAATATGTATACTTTGCCCCTCTTTTTCTCTTTCTTTTTTTTTTTGTATGTTCTTATGTAGGCAGTCGATTTTGTCCATGCAACACAAATAACAGGATGAATGCTGACATCCCTAGAAAGAGCATAGGACCTGGCCAACAATTCCGAGGCGCTAACGCAATTTGAGCGTCAAAATCATTGCCACCAGAAGTACATAACAGAGCCGCCATGGGAAATTAGGAATGCCTAACGGAGCCGGACCTCCGCCTTCTAAACGCCTTCTAAAGGACTCCTCTGCATCTAATGCCGTCTCCGTTACCACTCGCTGAGCCCCCTCGAGATCTCGCAACAATCGAAAAGATTGAGGAAGAACTCACCTTTCCTTCATTCACCGCCGACACGGCATGGGAGTTAGGCAACGCCCTTCGCCTCCGCCTCCTGGACTTTCCCGTACCAGCAGTTATCAGCATCAGCCTAGCAAATAGCAATCAGTTGCTCTTCCATTCAGTTTCTCGGCCGGGAACGCAAGCAGACAATGATACGTGGGTGGCGCGCAAACGAGCGACCGTGCTGCGCTGGGGAAGATCGACCTGGTATATGCACAACAAAATGGAAGCCGATGAGGCTTTTTTTGCGAAAAAGTATATGCTGGGAGAAACTGCTGGCACCTATGCCATCCATGGGGGCGGTCAGTGATTATCTATTACTTTCCATTCTGTTCCTAATGATTCTTGTCATTGTAGGTTTTCCGATTAGGGTCAAGAGTGTGGAAGGAGTCATAGGTTAGTCCACTTCCTTTGAACAGAATACTATCAACGTCGATCGTAATAGGTGTCATTGTTGTTTCGGGATTGAAGCAGACTCAGGATCATCAAATAATTGTCGAGGCGATTGAAAAGCATCTCACCAAGCAGCGCTCCACACAAAGATAATATAAGTATACAAAAAAAATCTATGTGTCATGTAGTCCCAAAGCAGAAT
Source organism: Collybiopsis confluens (assembly GCA_013368555.1). NCBI lineage: Eukaryota > Fungi > Basidiomycota > Agaricomycetes > Agaricales > Omphalotaceae > Collybiopsis > Collybiopsis confluens. Next base: position 159,820 of record JAACJN010000033.1, read on the forward strand.
CTAGCTGCGTGAATCCTTGATATCCTTTGCAATCTGCTCCAGTAGCTGCTCGATCTTTTCCTGGCGCTTCTCCAGACTTTCAAATCTTTTCGCCCATTGCGCCGTTCCACCAACATCGCCTTCTTGTTCCTGCACTTGTCCGACCGTTGGAACATCTCCGCTTCCGCTTCTGGGACTTTCTGAAATGACACCGTCATTCCCGCTCATTACCTCCTGCATTGAAGCAAAATTGGGCGGAGACCGTTGAGGGCGCTGGGAAGGACCAACATTCCCCGAACGAGCCCCTGCAAAAGAAGATAGTCGCCGTCGCGTTATTGCCCCGTGATTGATTGAATGTTGGTTGTTCGCGGGAGGTACCTGCAGATGTTGTTCGTCCCGAGAGGGCTCATTGACCGGAAGGTCATCATCGACAACTAGTGGCTGATAGAGCTGCGCGAGAGGACTAGTGAAGCTGTGTACGGCCTCCTGGCCGCGATTCATGATTGAATTAAGCCGAGTTCGAGGGAAGGGATGAGGCTGGCTTCCGGGTTCTGTTTCCGAAGAAGATGATGATGCGTCAGCAGCGAAATGAACTTGACTAAGTTTGCCTGTGGAGGAATTAGAGATTCTTCGTTGGCTATGACTAGAACTTGATGGCCTGCGATTGGAAGTCGTTGAGGTGCGCCCTTTAGTCGGGGAAGCAGGCGGACGATTTGATGAGAGGGCGAATTTATCACGGGGGGCCATCTCTATATCATCCCTAGTATCTAGTGCGCTTGTATCCAATTCTTCTTCGATTTCGAATATCTACAAAGAACGTGAATGGCGGCCTTGACTCCCAAATAATAGAGGTTTCTACCGCGTCAATGTCACCATCAGAACCGGCCAATCCTTCGAATATAGCTACCGAAAGTATAAAAAAGATACAGAAGCAGGATCAAGTATGTGTGCTTACACAGTCGCTTTAAATTCCTTGGGAATGAATCGTATACTTTTTCGATTACTGCGAAGAAAGTCTCGTAGAATCCAGTGGTGCCATTCTGCTTGGCCTGGCGCTCATATAGAGCAATAAGGAGAAGGGTCGGAAGGTTCGTAATTCTAATCATGAAGACATTGACCTGACATTGATCAGCTCCGCACGAAATAAGAGTCTAGTGGAGGATATACCTTGTGGAACCATCTGGGTGTCAGAGTGTAACTGAGTGGGAGCATGATGCATAGAGCAATGAGGTTGATGGGAGGTTGATACGAAAACAAAGAATCAGCTTTTACACCCTCGATGGTTGAGACGGCTTTTCGGAACATGGCCTAGGATAGAATGGTCATCATCACTTGCATGGTAATAACGAGAACCCTGACCTCTGCCGCAGCATCCTCGTTGATTGTAGCGAATGTATTTGTGAGTATGGACACCAAGACTGGACTCACGATGCCAATCAAAACCGAAGTTTATTGAAGTAGATGTTAACTTACCGGTTAGCAAAAGGGTGTTGCTGAGCATAGCATATGTAACCATCAGGACAGGACCAAAAACCTCGTGGAAATTGGCTACACGGTTATTAGCGAGGATATAGAAATAGAAAGTAAGAGGGCCTCGCTAACTTGAATGCTCAAAGCCGCTAGCATCCAATCCGAACCAAATGTCAAGCATCCACCAGGCAATGGTCCTGAGATGTTGGATCGGCGCAAATCAGTAAGTTCTCAGAAAGAAAAAAAGGGAGCCTACCCAATACTGTATCTGATGTCAAATCCAGTATGTGAATAAATATCCAAGTCAATGCATGAAAAGGCGTACTGCGCTTGGTTGCGACTCAATCTAAAGCGATGTCAGTAGACAGTAAATACACATGTTGAGGATGGACGTACGTCCATAGAGCATACAAGAAACCACAGAAACAGAATGCAGCGATTAACATGAGAAGAATAAACTGTGTAATCATGGCTCTCAGCGACAATACCATGAGATTGTTCCGGAGAGTAACGAATGCAAGTCTAAACACGATCAGCAGGAGAAAAAGAAAGATGATGTTAACTTACCTCGGAAACATTAGGCAAGCAATAAGCGCAAGACAATCGATACCAGTCGAACGGGCCCAAAGACCTGGGCTCGAGGGATGAATAATCGCGCAAAGAAAGAGGCCAATGCGACTGACTATTGTGAAGTGCTCCGTAGAGTCTTAGGATCGCATAAAGCGTGTACGCCGTCACTAGACCGAATTTAGCGAGGCAAAAAGAGCGAAGGCGCAGGGCTACCAAATGCCAAGTCAAAGCCATTCTATATAAACATGTCGGTCGGGGGAATATTCTGAAAAGGGAAATGCAACGTACCCAAGTGCCTTTGAAATAAACTATTCAAGGATTCAGAGAAGTGCTGTGAGCATTTACAATCAGTAAGAAATACCTTGTATCCCATGTTCTTGCATCGCAGCTACCTTTTCAAGGCAAAATCCAAGGGCGTATACCATGAATATAAGTTCAGGAACATTCAGCTCGTCTCGAGTGTTCCACTCGATTGCTAGCACGAATAGCACAAAAAGGATCATGAAGCTGATGGACAATGAAATCAATCAAGCCAGCAAGTGGAGTGGTATATATTCCCTGACGTACTTCACATACTCCAGAACCGACCGAATCAAGGGCACTTTGAGTCTACCGCATGGTAATGCTCAGGTGAGAACTGGAGCATGTGACAAGGTGACTGACCGGTAATGGTCTAGCAAAGGAGCTTTGTAAGGGTCGTAAAAGTGAATTGGGTTTCGTTTATAAGTCTGATGAGAGTTAGAGCTCTCATATGAAATCATGGAAGGACTCCGTACATCAGATAGAATTGAGTGACTGCTCTCGGCTTGGTAAACGCATTTACCCCTGTTGAGAAGTATAGAAACTGTTAAGAACCATCGGGCATTGAAGAAATACTATGCACGTACGACCAAATACCATCAATGACCTTTTGACAAGATGAACTCTTGATAAATCTTTTTGATTTGCCTAGAATAGTCAATAAATCTCTTCACGTCAACTTGGCTGACTTTGATTTACCCAGAATAGCAATCTCGATTGCATTCCCAACCCGCTCCTCTAAATCCTCCCTCTCTTCTCTGGCAAGCTGCATTACGCTCTCATCTGCACCGCTGAATACCATCCAACTGGTAGTCAACACGACGGCAAGCTCCAGTATGTTGTTTCCATATTCACGCAATGCGCGTATTGCAAGTAGTTCACAAAGTTCTGCGCGGGTTCTGGATATCGGTGAAGTTGCCATGTTCTGATCTCGTGAAAAATAGACTCGGTTGAGAAGAAAACAAAAGACGATGGACATGTTGCCTTCCCGTTGCATCGCACCATATTTTTCCACTAGGGGATGAATGAGGGTGTATGTCAAGTCTGGAGCTGTGAGCTTTAGTTCAAGGCAGTTTCAGATACTGAAATTTTGGAGAAGTTAGCGGGCGTACTGCGTCGTATGTGAGGGGCGTATCTATATAAGATGACTTGAGTATCATTGCTTTGGGTGTTCAGGGGAAGAAGACTCACCGATGAAATGCTAAAGTCGACTGGATGAGCGCAAGCGCAAGGAATTTGAGATAAAACACACTATGACATCCTAAAAGAAATTATTGAGGAAAAAGTTGCGCGATGAAAAGATTGGAGCTTACAGAACGAATGCTGTGAATAATAGGGTAAACTGGGGTTGCATCGATTTCTTGTCTTCGGTTTGACATAAGAAAGGAATAGTAGACCACACTGTGCCAAAACTTACGGCGAAAGAAGAGGCTGGTTCTCCGCCATCGTCAGCGGTTGCGTTAAGGGTAGCGAGAGAATAAATTTCGGTCATCGCGTTCATAATCACGGACATGTGACAACTGATATTACTCCGAATCACTATACAGCTGGTAATTCCTATTATACGTTCCACAGGCAATCATATGGCCATCACTCGCAATGTCCACCGACATTACCTTACCAGAGTCTGTCGTGAGCGTCCGTACCAACTGCCAGTCGTCGGCACTCCAAATCTTTACATAACCGTCATAACCCGCGGAAGCGAAGAAAAGTCCTGAACGATAAGACCATTCTTCCTCCGGAGTGAACGCCCACCCCGCATTCCCTCCGTCCTCAGCTTTCGCTTCTCCCATTTCGGAACCACCATTCACCTCTGGCAATTTGCTTTCTTGCGCAGGCGGTTTCTTGAAAAATAGATCATTCGCTTGGAAGAACCGTACGTCCGAAACATTGGATGTGTGTCCAGGAATGGTATATAGGGACTTCAACGACCTCATGTCCCAAATTCGAATGGTATCGTCGCCTGCACCTGTTGCGATTTGATATCTGCAGGGAAATGAATCAGTGATAGTGTACGCTATGGAAGCAAGACATCCGAACCCATTGGGAGAGAAAGCTATCCCAAAAATACCTTGTACGTGTCCGTCCAAAACCATAGCAGTTCGACCAGTACGAAGGTCCCACACACGGCCAATGGCGTCAAGACCCCTGTTCCAGTACATAGATTAATCGTTCGAGATATAGAGTAGACAAGCAAGACGCACCCAGAGGCCACTAGTGCACCATCATTCTGAAACTCTACTGTGTATACCTCTTTTGAGTGACCTTCTTGCAACAGAAGCTCTTGAGAAGTAGCGACGTCCCATAACCGCCATGATGTATCATAACTGGCGCTAGCTACATAGTCGCCGGAGGGGTGAAATGCAACTCGGCATACACGATCCTGGTGACCTTTAAGGGTGGCAAGAGGGGTTTCGCTGAACAACACATAAGAGGCTTGACCTCTATATAGTGACAGATAGCTTGCCTGTTCAATGACCAGAGATGTAGATTGCGGTCGGCAGCCCCGCTTACAAGGTTGACCACGTCTGAACCTTGATCGAAAGTGGCTTGTGGGTGCCATGCAACTCCACCGATACGATCACTGTGACCTTGGATGATATTGAGGGAAAAGATGTAGAGACCATGGGTCAACCTTACCTCGAAGGGAGCGTATTGGTGTACAGGCAGGGACACTCCACAACTTGACTGTTCCAGACCAGCTTCCTGTCACCAAGATCTCATTATTGGGAGCGAACCGGACTTGAGAGATTGGACGTTCGTCGCCAATTTGGGAACCGAGAATGGCAAATTTCTGATTTGGACGTTGACCCACTAAAGGTCCAATAAAGAGTGTGAACCACTCACTTTAACTTCGGCAAAGACCTTTTTTCGTATGTCAACCACCCTGCCCAGTTCCATTCTACTATCTATGAGCTGCTGGGCGATCCGTTTTTGAGCTCTGTAAGAGGAGAGAAAATGAAGAGGAGGTAAGCACCTTGTCGTGTTAACCAAAGGATATTCGTAGACACCTGGGAAGTGAGTACTCTGCTATTTTCCTTCGCGCTTCAAGAAGCTCCAAGGACCCGGGGGTATAGAATTCGGACTCCTGCGACGCAACATAAACTCAAAATAATTTGAAAGCTTCAGAGCGCACGATTTACCTCCTCCTCTTCGTCACTGTCATCCGAAGATTCCTCGTCCACCTGCATAACATCGTCGCCGCGAGCGGCATTAATTTGGGATAAAACGTATTTTAAACGATCTCGACGATCCGCAGGCTATAAAAAAATGAGAGATGAAGACGAAATATGGTTTATCGAACGCACTCGTTCGCCAAACAATGTGATAGGCTCCCCAATTTCCCTCAATCTAGCCTTGACACGGTTGTCGTCTGTCGGCACTGCAATACTTCGCGCCTTTTTCTTACGCTCCAGCTCATCCAATATCACCTGGTTTTCCACCCTGGCCCGTTCCGAGCCAAGATAGTTTCCGTCGTCCATAAGAGTGTCAAATGTGAGCTCAGCCATGGTGGTTGAGAGGAAGAGCGTTTGAGCGCCAAAGGCGGTTTCACGCGTACTTCTTTCAAGAATTTACTCTTTACTACATACTACCGTGCTCTGCCCGATATCGCTCATGGCGGGCAGCCTCCGTCAGGCCAACAACTAATCCAGGTAGGCTACATCAGCACCATTTAGAATATTCTGGGTATTGATCCTCACATTCCATAAACAGTCCCGTTCTCATCTGGCGGGGTCAGGATTGACTGACAGCAAGTGTAGCCGGAGGGACCTGATCAGCGGTCAATAGTGCTACAGAATTTGCGACAGTAACCTCAACGTACAAAATGGTCCAGTCTTCGGGGCCAAGCGCTTATGAACAGGGACTCATGCAAGAGAAAAAGGAAGCGCACATTGGAATTCAGTGCACCTACATCATACAGACACGTTAGTCGAGCTCTGGGTGTGGTGATCACTTAGGCCACGAACATTTCTCGCCTTGCTGGCCAGAAATAAGTACAACTTGGACGAGAAAGACATACAAGGCGATGGTATGTCCAGTCTTGATCATTTCTTGTGGTACAGAGTATGATCCTCCCTCATTCTTTTAAACACTTGCAATTGCTTGTAGGTCATCAAGGACAGTAAAGGATTCAGATGCAGGTAGGCCTCCGGACCATCAAGCCAAGTAAGCCGGAGCAAATAATTATCTAAGTAGTACCGATTTTTTACCGTTCTATTGTCCACCAGGTCAAAAGGCGACGATATCACGCCGATAATGTTATCCTAATCCCCGAGTAAAGAGCTTGCAGGGCGGTTCATGCAATGTTAGAATCACGCCCTCATCTTGCAACGGGAGCATACGTAAATATTCCAGCTTTTCACGACGGTAGCTTTGATGTCTGACTTGAGCCCTTCGTTCTGCCTGCAGGTCAAATGGCATCCATCAGCCTCTACAAGAAACATTCCTTTGGATGTGAGATGACAATACCTCAACACTCCGTCTGCTTTTACTGGTACATAACCGGCACTACACCAGACCTTTTCTTTATCGTGCGGAAAAATCCTGGGTAAAAGGCTAGGAGAAACAAATAATTTTTTCAGAATCTTTGCTGAGTGAAAGAGAACGGCAATTACGCTCAGCAAAGGCATAGAACTTTGATAGAGTTTGACTGTTTCGAGCTCAAAAGTGATACAATTCCTTCAGCAAAAGGGATCGAAAACAATAAGTTTTTTCAAATGCTTTATCTTCCGTCAACAAATTTTTTTTGCCTATGAAATCTTGTATCTTTTTCACGCGAAAAAGGGGATTGCCTATGCGAGGCCGAGAATTGGGCTAACATAGGGTCGTAATGTCAGACTACCATATAAGGAAGAAGTTAAGCGCTATTCCAGCGCCTTTCTTCCCTGCTTCTCCTCCCGACCGCCATGCCTTTGTCTTTCCACTTTCAGTCAGCTTTTCTATCTATCTATCTATCTATCTCGCCACTCATTTTGTCATCCCCAGCAGCCGCCCTGTTTCTTCTTTCTTGATTGATGCCTTCCACCTGCTCCAGCACCTGTGTCGCCGGGATACTTAGGTTGACAGCATGTGTAGCACGAAGGACCTGTAGTCGAAAGAATGATCGGATATCCAGTAAACACATACAAAATGGCTCAGCGCTCAGCCTTCGTTCGGAAATCAAGCAGTTAGCTACTACGTGGCGTGAACGTCAGTGTTAAGCGCACCCATATGTAGTAGGACCGAATTGTCAGTACGGCTGTCACCTGTGCTGATCAGTAAGCTGGTCGCCGAGATAGACTATGACTGAAATGAAGAAGAACGAGCGTATACTTGATATTGATCATTACTCGCGATTTCGGAGTTGACATCTCTGAGTGAAATTGTCCCTTTTATAATTATATGGTAGATATTCCTTGCCAGCCGGAGCATGCCGGGCGAGAATCACCGGAGTCCCCCGAACTCGGAACCAGAGAACGTGACTAACACGTGCTGTGATCATCCACTTTTAGCGCCAAGCAACCGACTGTAGCAACCGACGGTGAGATGAAGGATTGAGTTCATTTCCGTACCATTTGCTAGCACCGCAGCTTTTCTTTTTCCTCCGAATTCACTCAGGAACCAACTTTTTTTTCCTTTCACGCCGACGCAATGCACCAGCCTTCTCCTGATTCCACTAGCCCTGTCGCAACTGCCCCAGGGCCACATGGCCTCAGTCCCCTTCAGATTCCTGAAAACTCCGTTCAAAAGTCACGTCCAGATGACTATGTTTATTTTGAACGCTCCACAAATGGCTTTTCCTCCGAAGCCGTAGCTCGAGCGACCGCCGCAAAGTTGAAGTTGGTGTCCTACTACAAGATGGCTGTAGACTCTGCAATTGAAAGGAACGCCCGGTGAGTGGGGGTGTTTGCTCCTCAAACAGGTCCTCTTCTCATCATCAATTCTTCCAGGCGCATCGAACTCGAAACACAGCTGTCACAAACTTTACATCCAGAGACCAAGGAGCGCGAGAAACGAAACTATTCCAAGATGGAATCCCAGCATCTGAGGTTGCGGAGGACGAAGATTCAGCTGTCCGACTTCAAGACCGTTAAAGTAATAGGAAAAGGCGCATTCGGGGAGGTACTGAGGACACAGCGTTCATTTATCAACACACTATTCCTGATCGATTTCTCAGGTTCGATTAGTACAAAAGGTGGGCACGGGCAAAGTATATGCGATGAAGACTCTGCAAAAGGCAGAAATGTTGAAGCGAGACCAAGTATGTCATACAATCGGTCTACACCGAATCTCACTCAATCCACCAAATCCCAGTTGGCTCATGTTCGGGCAGAACGAGATGTACTTGCAGAATCCACTTCGCCCTGGGTTGTCCAGCTATTTTACTCTTTCCAAGACCCCCTCTACCTTTATTTAATCATGTATGGTTTTGCAATCATACCGTTGGACTTCACCTAATCTATCAACAGGGAGTTTCTACCAGGCGGTGATCTCATGACAATGTTAATGAAGTACGACGTCTTTTCAGAGGATGTCACGCGATTCTACATGGCCGAATGCATATTGGCCATCGAAGCTGTTCATAATTTAGGCTATATTCATCGGTGAGTGCTCTCCAGAGCCGTGTGGGCTTTTGACAGGACGTATGAACTATTCCGCGACAGTGATATCAAGCCCGACAATGTCTTGATCGACCGATATGGACACTTGAAACTGTCAGATTTTGGCCTTTCTACAGGCTTACATAAAAATACGGATGGAGAGTACTATAAGCGTTTTCTGGAAGAGGAAAAAACCCGCAACCCTGCTCGCAACAGTGTCCAGGTCAACCCCATCAATTTGACAATGAGTAGAGAGCAGATTGCTACCTGGAAGGCTAACCGGCGGAAATTGGTTCGTGCTGCCTCTCACAGGGTTCTGCAGCTTATGTTTATGGATGACATTTAGGCTTACTCGACTGTTGGTACTCCAGACTACGTGAGATTTGCTGAACTTGAATGGTCGCCTGAATCTGATTGCATTTGTTTTAGATTGCCCCCGAAGTCTTCTTGATGAAGGGTTATGGTAAAGAGTGTGATTGGTGGTCACTAGGCGCCATCTTCTTTGAGTGTTTGGTAGGTTACGCACCGTTCTGTTCAGACAATCCTGCGGATACGTACAAGAAAATCATCGACTGGCCCAACTATTTCTTTTTCCCCGATGAGCTCTTCATTTCTCGGGAGGGTGAAGATTTAATCAGGAGGTGTGGATGCCCTCCACTTCTTCTGTGTGCCTACTGAAAGCATGTCTTTTACAGTATGATGACGTGGGCCGACAGCCGTCTGACTGTGAATCAGATAAAATCGCATCCATTCTTTTATGGAGCCGATTGGTCTGCTTTGCGTCAAATTGAACCGCCATTTGTTCCGCACCTGCAGTCCAGCACCGATACCGCATACTTCCCAACAGACGATTTTGGTGACCTGCCTGAACAACTGGAACAAGTCGAGGGTATCAGCGCGGAGAAGAATCTTGCATTCATAAAGTACGTGGTTGAAGTCCGCCTACGCAATTTTCATATCAAATGGAAATACTTTAGTTTCACTTTCAAACGGTTCTCCTCCTAAACGGGCGATATTTCCCTAGTTTACTCTTTCGTTACATTGACTCTCGCATTCGACACACGTACATGTAGAAAAACTAGTAATCACCGTACAGGAAATGGATTTGTAGCATACACCGAGCCGCGTAGCCGCATGGATCTTATTGAATCAATTTTGATAAGATAACGCACCACACAATTCAACGACTACCACGACATCTGGGCAATAAATCTTTGTAGGAATCTGAATAATAGACGTATTAGTTTCAGGTGCGCTGATTGTACACTTATAATATTATACTCGCTCACGCGCCACGTTTGCCAGTGTAATAAATGCCAAATCCGTCTTCACCCTCGCGCGAGTCCTTTCCTGCAGCTTCTATCGGCCGCTCTGCTGGCTCGAAGCTGCTAAATCTTCAGAATCAGCCTCAGAGTCTGAGCCGCCAATCGTCGCACGAATCTCTGAACGTTATTGCGCATCCATTGCTTTCGCCATCGAGCACCACAACCTCTTTGTCAACTTCCTCTGGTGCTACGACCTGGGACAACGGTCTCTCTTCGAATAACCTAGGATATGTGCCCTACACGCGCGCTTCGGCTCGCCATAAACCTGCTCCTGCATCGCCTACACATTCTACGTCTTCCCATGTACCCCACCCATCGGGCACAATTTCACCCTCCGTTATTGTGACCCCTGCCACAACAACGACAACAACCTCTTCCGCGTCTCACATCGACTTAACGACAAAACTGCAGCTTATGAATCTTAAAGCAGTCTCAGCTTCTCTGGGGATAGAAACCGGAACAGTTGGATGGGCGATACTAGAAGCACTGGCGAAGGAACACGGCTCAGACTGGGATTTGATTTGGGACGCACTTGACAAAGGCAAAGTTATACTGCTTCTTCCGTCTGAGCAGCTAGCGACGCTCAAGGCCAGATCAAACACCACGGCAGTGTCTCCAGCTTTCGTCAAAAACCATGTATTTTATGCAGAGTTTGATGAGAAGACGACGGGGAGGGTCATCAGCCTTTCAGGCTTAAGAGGTATCCTTCAGGAAGAAAGAGGGTAAGCAAAGACGTCTTTTTGATGGTCTATGAACAAACTCCATCCTACAGTCATACCTCAATAACATTCACTTCAACACTTCACCCTGATACTCAGATTTTCCGTGATATTTCGTCCCCTGCGACGCGATCGAAAGGATTCGCTAGTCTTATGCCTTTCTTTCCTTCATCCTCCGACTACACATCATCCACTCTTTCTGCAAAGACGCAAGCTCTGTCCCTACCCCCACGCGGATCAACATCTGTCCCACCACCCCTTCCTCCTCGAAGAAATCAACAGCCAGGATCTCATAGAAGCTCTATGAACACAGCAGACAGCAAAGGAGGAGCTGCCACTGCATCAGGCCGTTTTGCAGGATTGGCCAGTTTATTCGGTCGCTCGCATCCCACCTCATCCGCCCTCACAACAAACCCAAATCCTCCTTCCCCTGCCGGATCTAGACCTCCCTCCATAATTCTCTCAGATGCTGCCAGCGAAGAAGTCTCAATCGAGGATCATGCATCCGACAACACCACTCCTGTTTCGTCATCATCTTTCTCTATATCAGTTCTCGTCTATGTGGTTTCTGCCAGTATCATAGAGCAGGATGTTTTGGGAGGGATATGGAAGGGGGTGGTTGCAGACGTCGAAAGCATCCTGCGGTACTCCGCTCTTTCAATACCGGAGACTGCTTCAGCCTCAGAAATAGCTCTGCCACCTAATCTCCCGGGCCTTCTTGTTTCTTTCCTTGAAAGTGCGAATGCTCTCTCAATTTTACGAACTAGCGCTCCACATCCCCGGATTTCAAGCATCGGATCAAAGGCCATGACTAGGAGGCTCATTTCTGGATCAGGATCCACACATAGGGAGGTCAGTCGGGAAAGAAGGGAACGGAAAGAGGTGATGGCGACTGAGTTCGAGCACCAGTCTGGTCTTGATGTTTCTAGTTCTTTATCGCATTCTGCTCATGACCTGGAGCACTATGTGTATGAAATAAACCCTTACGGAGTTCAAGAGGGGTGGGGCTCCGCTGCTGGATCTGAAAGCAGTCCCGCCACCAAAGACCGTCATGAAGCTGAAAGCGGAGCCATGGAAGCAGTTGAAGACCTAGGTGCACGATGGCAGGCTCTTTATCGGGAGATTGAGGATGTTGTCGAGGAATGGGCAGACACATCGGAGGACGCGGAAGCTGGAGGAAGTCCCGGGGATGAATCGAATCAGACGGAGCATAAAGTCAGTGCTGTCGAAAAGAAGGAACAGAGAAAGAGGGAAATCTTCGAACGAGCGGAGAGGGCGCTGTGTCTCGCTGGGGGATTCTACGAACGGTATGAGTCTAGATGGCTTTCAACCTCTTTTCAATGCCTTATTTGTTATTTAGACTATTTCCAACCCCTTCATGTTCTACTACCTGGACAACTGATAGTAGTTTAACAGCTCCCGCAGCCGATGAAGAAAACGCTTCTGAGCCGACTGAAATAATTACAGACCCTGCACACGATGACGCTCTCGCTTCTCGTATAGCCGCATTGGTCATGGTTGATTTTGGGCTTCGTGATTTGGACGTGGACATTGAAACTGGCGCAGATCAAGATCAAGATAAACTGAGGAGGAAAGAGGAAGTGATGGCCGTCCTTCGAGTTTGTGGGAACGAATTATGTGGATTGGAAAACACATTTACTCCGAAAGAAAAGGCAGACACGATGGTGAGAGCACATCGGATGCTAGTGGGTGAGTGAATATATCAGTCGCGATCAACGTCGTTCTCATTTTTTCTTGTCAGATGGCCTTTCGAAGTTGTCCTTCACGATAAGTTTGAGCGAGCCTGGATCGTCACCTAAATCTGAGTATGTATCTGATCCAAAGGCTGATGAAGAAGATCTGAAAACCGCTGTGCCATGGAAGAAGGATGTTGCCTTTCCTCAGGTCCTGGATGACGACATCGTCGATACCCCGGCTAGTGTCCCCGGAGAACCAATACAAGGCACGAGTGAACCCAGTGTTCAAGAGCAGGATGGTACTGAAGGACCCAACAGAAAGCCGTCTGCAGACACGAAGCCCCAGGCGTCATCATTTTCACTGGACACACTCTTTCCGCTTCTCATCCTTACTGTTATTGTCTCTAACCCTCCACGCCTCATATCACACCTCCTCTTCACTCAGCGTTTTCTCTTTACGCATCATATCGCTACTCCTTCACGGAGTAGCTCGAGTACAACCGGCGAGCAAACGTACTGTCTCGTCAATTTGATGGCCGTGGCTGAATTCATCGGCAGTCTAGATTTGGAGGCCGTCGTTAACGCCCGCAGTGCTCGAGGAAATCTCGTGCTGACTGAAGATGGGCCGATGCCGATGCCTGTCCCTATGAGTCTTCCCATAACAATCGGGAGTAGAGTCGGCAGCCGACGCGCCTCAGTTAGCTCCCAACATTCCGCAGTCTCGAAGGGCGGCAGTGCGCCTACCACTCCCATCTTATCCTCCTCTTTTACCCTCCGTACCCGCGTAGAGCAACAAGCCTCTGCTCTGTCCTCTTCTGCGAACAAAGTTCTCAGTGGAATGTCCGGAGTTATGGATTCATCCATCGGAGGATTTGGAGGTCTGTTCAAGAGCATGAATGTCAACTTGTCTCTTCCGGGTTCCCTTCCTACTGGATTGGGATTTGGCGCAGAGGGATTTCCGGGCCTAGTGACACCCGCACTTAGCTCTGCACAAGCTGCAGCACCCTGGAATAATCCTTATTTGAATAATCCAAGAAATGCGATGGAGCGGAAAGAAAGCGGGTTCTCGATCAAAAGCCTAAAGCTTCCTACTATGCCGTCGATACCCAATATACCTACTATACCCAATCTTACACGGGCCGGGCCTGGTGATTCTAAGGAGAAGGAGATGGTAAGCGTTTCAAGACCAGGAAGCGTACGGAGCGTACACAGTCGAAAGCCTGGTGCTAGCTCGCTTTTTGGTGGTGAAAGCACCGAAGAAGATGAGGAATCAGAGGATGCGGACGAGGAGCAAGAGAGTTATGAAGAGGGTGACGAGGATTCGATGATATCGGGCGAGGAGAACGAAAGCGATGCAAGCGAGACCAGAGGCACGGGTGATGCTCGGAGTATCAAGAGCTTCGAGAGCATGATGAGCGATGGGAAGCGAAAAACCAGGAAGACATCTACTCATAAATCCCCGAAGCTCTCGAAGCAAAAGGACCAGAAAAAATCAGACACTGTTACTGCAGCGGCGGGAACGGCGAGAAAGAGTCTGAGTGATCGATTGGCAAGGGTTTCCAGTGGGATTAGCGGCAGTTCTAAGGTGATTGCTTCTGAACACCCGCTCATACTATTTCCTGACGTATCCATAAGGTGATTGCCTCACCTCCGGCGTCGCGAAGATCATCGTTGCTTGTCGCCGGCCCCGCGACGAAATCTGTTCGGACCGACACATCACGACCTCAAACCCCCACAGATGGACTGCATGGAAGCCAAGCGGCTCTATCCATTGCAGCTACACTCCCAGTTATATCGAAATTCGAGCTACCGCCTCTAAATGATCGTTTCTTATCCTGTACTTCAGCAGAAGACTTGCGTCTCGGGGACGTGAGGGAATTATTACGGGAATATCAAGCATTGGCGCAAGCTGTCAAGGCCATCGGAGGATTCGCGATAAACACTCTAGACTCTACGGATGAAATTTTTCTCGACAATTCATGAGCGTGTTGCTTGGGGGAGGAGCAATGAGTACATCCGTATCAATCAATCCACACTCTCCTCTGGAGTAAGCGCGCCTGTCCTTGACGAAAGTGTGACCGGTCGTCAATGCGGGTATAGCGTGTATCTTGTGTGTAAGCTACATAGGTGTCAATACACGCGCTGAATATGATTTTAAAAAGTTTTCATTGGCTAATCCCGTTGTCAGTGTGTATACGACCGTGGTTTTCCCATCTATTGTCTACCTTTGGAAAACCTAGCGACCGTCTTATGATGTCTTCTATGTCTTCTATGTTCAGGATCGCCCTACTTCTCTGTGCAATGGTAATACACCATAAAGCCATGACAGCGCCCCATGAGCCTCCTGATATTCACACGCGTCAGTACACGAACTTGTTGGAGAAAACACTGCTACGTTGGATGTCGCTTCCGTTTCTTTTTCAAAAAGTGAGGAAAACAATAACTCAAAAGGATACTTACGTTGAAACTGCAAATCTGGACCAGTCCGTTATCTGGTTCGTCGGGGAGCAGAAATAACGACCATTCTATCCCGAGACCTACTGCCATGGTCTCAATATACAGAGACAGCGCTTAATTTGCTCCTCGTTTCAAGTTCCGAAAGCAAACTGTTTATTGGCAGACTCAATGGATGGGCTATTTTGGGGGTCACCATGATTCTTGCTGGAGGCATTTTACGTTGGATCTGCTACCGAACCCTTGGCAAGTTTTTTACGTATGAGATATCTGTGCAGAGCAGCCATGAGCTTGTCACGACGGGTCCATATCGAATTGTTCGGCAAGTACTTACCTATTTTCTGGACGAGATGATTGGTTCACGGTACTTATATTGACCAGCCACCCATCCTATCTCGGCATGATCTTAATTTCTTTGGGAATACTCATCTGGCAAGGCAGTCCTAATTCTTGGACGCGTCAAAGCAGAATCATGGAAAGCTATAGTGGCCAAGCGATTACGATTGTCTATGTATTGTGGTCATTCGCGCTCAGTACGTTTGGGAACATTTCATACTGTTACAGTCTCTGATAAACCGTCAGTTTACAATTCAGTAGTACGCACGAGGACAGAAGACACTATTTTATCCGATAAATTTGGAGACAGCTGGAAGAAATGGACAAAACAAGTCCCATGCGCGCTCATTCCGTATGTCCTCTAGGCCAAGTAGGTTAGAGTCGCTATTGCATTGTTTTCATTCACTTACGGATGCTACACCGTGCGTGGAACTCGGGTTCGCTGATCACCTTCTGCCATTCCGACACTCGAGTAGCTCAAAAAACCAGTGCCGGCTGTGGAAGAGATCTTTGGTATTGAATATCCGCTATTCGGTTGCTTTTTTCATCCGCCTAATGCGGAGTACCTGGCCTTCTTTTAGTAGTTGGCTAATAAAGTGAACTGGTAACATTGCACAAATCTGGAAGAAGAAGCAGTCAACAGAAACAGGAGAGTAAAACGGCCGCACACTGAGCCTACGAGGCTACCGGTTTGATCTGTTGCGCCGGCGCATCCACGATCTCATTTGAAGTCATTTTGGTGTACGAGTCTTGAATGATGGAGGAGAAGCGGTTCAATCTGCTTCTGTTTTGTGGCGCCCAGGAAGCTCCGGTTCTGTGGAGTCATTTCTACGGTTATTGTAGGAAGTGAATTACCAGTACTCGTAAGACCCACTGAAGTAGCTACAGCTTTTCGATGTCAAATCTTGTATGAAGCGAGGAAGGCAGAAATGAAGGAAGGAACAAGGAGTTCGGCTAACCTCAGATTGAAACACAATTGAGCACTTGAAGACCGCGACAAGATCGGAAACGGCACTCAGACCATGATCAAGCAAGCCGTGGTGGAAAGTATAAAGGTAAGCCAATGAAAGCTAAAAAAACCAACGAAGAACCGCTCTTCACTCAACTTGACTGTTCGCAATTCTTCATAACAATGCTTGCTAAATCGTTGAACGCTGTTATCCTCTCTGCCTTGGTGGCTTTCCTCGTTGCCAGCCCCGCCGCCGCCGCCGTTCCCGGTCGTCGAGACGTATGTCGACCACTTTCGTTCAAAATTGATATTTACTTACCTGGAACTCATGATGATTTAGTCTCTGGCCGCCGAAGATAACTGCAACAATCACATCGGTCGCTGTGATCAGAATGGTTGCGCCGGTGTCTTCCCAAGCCCCAACTCCATTCGTGGCATTTGTTCTGCCGGCCAGTTCAATAGCTGCCCGTGCAACAAGTGTGGCGACTCCAACGGTTCCTGCCAGGATAACGGATGCTTTGGAGTAAACAACGTCTGCACTGCGGGGACTTTCCAGGGATGTGGATGCAACTGATGGGCCACTTTGTGGATTCTGGAATATATATGAAGTTGATGTAAAGCTGTTGCGGCTGCAAGTCGTTGTGCCGTTGTCGAGCTGATGCCATAGTAATTAATATTTGTTGGTGGCCTGTATTAGCGAAATAACAGAAAGGGATGAATTTGACTGAACACAATACTCGAGTGGGCGAAGAAACAGGGGTGAGTTCACAAGCTACCGAATCAACCGCCCATTCTGCATTTCAAGCGTACATGCTTGGTACCGGTCGACCCCTCAGGCAAAGCGTTCTAGTCATCTTACAGTTATGCAAAGCTGAAACTAAGAACGCGCCTGTAATGAATTCTGCATCTGTCAACTCTGGACCCTGTACGATGTTATGAATAATTTTATGCGGGGGTGGGTCGCCCATAATGTCGCGCAAGGACGTCACGTTCTTCTTCGTTCCTCTACAGTATTTCCGAAGATGCCCCGATTGCCGGCCCGATTTCCGGTCCGATTCATTACTGGGCCTGAAAAGGGGGACCACTACCCTTCTTTTTCTCTCTCCTCCCCATCGCTCATCGATCGCCCGAAAACAGAATGTCCCCCGCGCTAATTGAAAACCCAGATATTTACGATCCCCGCAAGACCCTCGATCATCCTGAATTTCGAGTCTTAAACTCAGGCGAAAAGCCATCCAAGGAAGCAAACATTGCTGCGTTCTACGTACGCATTTAAATCTCCCTTGGAAGCCATTCAGTAGTTAACACGATATGGTTAGAATCCTGCACACGAAATTCACCTTGTTCAGAAACCCAAGCCTAAACCAGGTCCTGGACAAGTGCTGGTCCATGTTCGTGCCACCGGTATATGTGGGTGAGTAGATGTCCCTAGGTTTCCTGAAAACTCTTCCAAAGTATCTGCGCAGGAGCGACGTTCATTTTTGGAAACACGGACGCATTGGAGACTCGATGGTCGTAAGAGACGAGGTATACATACCTCTGGATAACGGCTACGAACCACCGTTCACTCTTATCTCAGTGTGGCTCCGGTCATGAGTCTGCTGGAGAAGTTGTTGAAGTGGGAGAAGGGGTTACTGAGTGGAAAGTTGGCAAGTGTTTCGATTTCTTGTCCTGATCTTTCGTAAAAACCGAAATCATCATACAAAGGTGACCGCGTAGCGATGGAAAACGGTGTCCCGTGCTCTAAACCATCGTGTGATCCATGCAGAACCGGTCGTTACAACGGATGTCCAGACGTTGTTTTCTTTTCCACTCCCCCGTACCATGGTATGTATAAGAAATCCTGTTTTCATCTTACTAAAGTTAAAACCAGGCACTTTAACTCGCTGGCACCTCCACCCGGCCCAATGGCTTCACCGCCTTCCTGACAATGTGACTTTCGAGGAGGGTTCCTTGTGTGAACCTCTGGCAGTTGCACTCGCTGGGATTGAGCGTGCGGGACTGCGCCTCGGAGATCCTGTTATCATTTGGTATATATCTTTCATATTTTCATTTCAAAATCCGAAAGTAATGGACGGCCAAACTTTCTAGTGGTGCTGGTCCTATCGGTCTGGTATCTCTGCTAAGCGCCAGAGCTGCAGGAGCTGAACCTATCGTCATTACCGACCTCTTCCAAAGCCGTCTAGACTTTGCAAAGTCTCTTGTTCCTGGCGCGCGTACTATCCTGATTGACAGGAACGCGTCTCCAAAGGAGCAGGCAGAGGTTATCAAGAAGGCAGCCGGAGGCCCCTTGCAGCTCGCTTTGGAATGCACCGGCGTTGAAAGCAGTATACATACGGCTATCTATGTGTGTTGCTATTTTCTTCAGAGGTCGAAGTCTAATTCACCATTTTATAGTCGGTCAGATTTGGTGCCAAAGTTTTCATCATCGGTGTTGGAAAGAATGAACAATCGGTACGCGCTAGAACAGATATTTAATTGTTCCCCTAACCGTTAAAGTCGAACATAGTTCCCTTTCATGCACCTTAGTGCCAATGAAATCGATGTCCAATTCCAGTATCGATATGCCAATCAGGTACGAGACTACCTCAATGATCTAGCCAACCACTAAAGGAAATTGATCCCATTTGCAGTATCCGAAAGCAATTCGGCTCATCGCTGGAGGCCTTATTAACGTCAAGCCTCTAGTAACTCATAGATTCTCTCTGGAGGAGGCAGTTTCCGCATTTCACGTTGCAGCGGACCCCGCTCAGGGTGCCATCAAAGTGCAAATTCAGGATTGAATCACATCCAAACGATGACACGTTTGCGATTTACAGCTTTGACCGAGCATGTGATACGTGGGAAAGCGCAGCGTGATTGAGTTATGCCATCGTCTATTTGAAATGTATAGCTAGAAATGTATAGCTAGAATATAGTATGTGTGTGTGTGTGTGTGTGTGTGTGTGTGTGTGTTATTGATACAGTAGTGGATTAAAGATAAGTATGTGCTTCCAATTCTCCTCATAGATGATGTTCTGCGATAGAGGCATTAGGATCGGGCAAGTGGTTGTCCTTGATGTCCAAAGACGAGCCATCTTCCCCGACACGAATGACCACGGTGTCTCCATCTCGTATTGTGCCCTTGAGCAACTTTTGAGCGAGCGGGAACAAAACGTCTGTACGAACAACGCGAGCGATAGCCCGTGCGCCGTACAACTCTGAATATCCCTGCTTTGCAAGCCATTCCCTCGCAGCGTTGTCAACATCAAGTATGATGCGCTTGTTCTTGAGTCTTCCAGCAACGTCGTTTAGACGCAGAGTAACGACTTTGAGAATGGACTCCCTCGAAAGTTTATTGAATACAAGCATCGAGTCAAGGCGATTGAGGAGTTCGGGAGGGAAATATTCTTGTGTGCGTTGAAGGACTTCATCTCTTGCGTCCGGTAATACGACACCGTCTTCATCACATGCGGTTTTGTGGGCGAGAATGTTGCTTCCTGGCCATGGTCAAGCGGTAAATATGAAATTTTCACAGTGCAATAGGAAACATACCAAGGTTACTTGTGAGGCAGATAATCGTGTTCTTAAAGTCCACCTTGCGACCCTGGCTGTCCGTAACGCTCCCTTCGTCAAGGATCTGGAGCAAAATCATAGTGACATCTTTGTGAGCTTTCTCGAGCTCATCTAGCAAAATGACAGCATATGGCTTGCGTCGAACAGCTTCCGTAAGCTGACCTATATCTCATAGATGAAACAAAGAAAGGCAAAGAAAGAAAGAGAGGAAAACCCATACCGCCTTCTTCAAAACCCACATATCCTGGTGCGGCACCGATGAGGCGCGAAATAGTGTGTCTATCGTGGTACTCAGACATATTGATGTTGATCCTAGAAGAACGTCAATAATCATCTTTGATAGAGTAAATATACGCACAGTCCTCGCTGTTCATCGTCAAACAAGAATTGGGCGAGAGCTTTGCACAGTTCCGTTTTGCCTACACCCGTGGGGCCCAAAAAGAGGAAAGAGGCTACAGGTCTGTTTGGGGCCTGGAGACCCGCTCTCGACATACGAACAGAGTCACTGATAGCCTGAACAACATGATCTTGTCCGACTACTCGCTTTCGAAGAGTGGCTTCCATCTAAGCGGGAGAATCAACACATACGAAAGATGGTGTAGGCAGATGGTACGCACATGGACTAGTTTGTCCTTCTCTCCTTTCAACAAATTTTGGACTGGGATTCCGGTAGCCTTTGCTACCACTCTTGCAATGTCATTCGGAGTCACTCGGTCGCTTAACATTGACAATGGACCAGATTCGTCAGTTTCCACACCCTTGGAATCTTCTCTCGGCAACTGCGCCTCGAGCTCTGGAATAGTCGCAAACCTCAACCGACTGGCTAACTCGTAATTTCCTTGTCTCTGCGCCACTTCCAGCTGATACTTCGTCTCCTCTAGTTTCTCCTTCAAGTTTTTGATTTTCTCGAGCCTGTCCCGCTCAGACTGCCATATCTTGGTGAGCCGTTCTGCCTCGTCCTTTTTGGATTTGAGGTCTGATTCGACCTTTTGGCGACGCTCGACGCTGAATACATCAGACTCGTTTTTCAAGGATTCAAGTTCAATCTGGAGTGTCATGATTTCGCGATCCAGGTGTTCGAGTTCATCGGGTTTAGATTCTTGTGCGAGCCGAAGGGCAGATGCAGCTTCGTCGACGAGGTCGATGGCCTTGTCTGGTAGGAAGCGGTCGGAAATATATCGAGAAGAGTAGACAGCGGCGGTGACAAGTGCACTGTCTGAAATTTCAACTCCATGATGGACTTCGTATCGGGGTTTTAGACCGCGAAGAATGGATATGGTAGACTCGACCGTGGGCTCGTTGATGCTGACCGGTTGAAAACGACGTTCCAAGGCGGCATCTTTTTCGATGGTCTTCCGGTACTCATCAGCTAAATGAGGGAATCAGTGTACGTTGACAGAAAATATAACTGCGAAGCTTCCTACGCGTTGTCGCGCCGACTAATTGGAGACCGCGAGCTAACGCAGGCTTTATCATTTGTCCAGCGTCAATGCTTCCTTCCGATTTCCCAAGCTGGAAAAGGGTATCTGCATCATAAAGTTGAAGATATGAATTCCTGGCCATGTGGAGTCATAGGGGAGGAGGGAGTGGCACTCACGAACTTCGTCAATGAAACAGATGACTCTCCCCGATTCTTCTTCAATATCACGTATCAAAGCTTTGAACTTCTCCTCAAATTGTCCACGTATTCCAGATCCGGCCATTATAGCGGATAAATCGATTGAAAGGACGCGTTTGTTTTGGAGGGACTGTGTGCATAAGTAGAGGTCTTAGTTTCAAATTATAACTTGCTCGGTTTGAAAGGCTCGCACCTCTGGGACTTCCTTCGCCACAATGCGACTAGCTAGACCCTCTAAAATAGCCGTTTTACCAACACCTGTATTGTCTCAATAACATTTTTACTGGAAGGTCATTGGTGGATTCCTGACCTGGAGGTCCTATGAGGACAGGGTTGGACTTTGTTCGTCGAGAAAGAACTAGGAAGCTTTCAGTAGGAACGCGCACTGCAAAACAAAAACGCCAACTTTGAATGGTTCTTCGAATCTCTTCATCCCTTCCGATGGTAGGATCCAGTTTTCCGTTTTTCGCCATCTCCGTCAGGTCGACACTCTGATTCAAATGCTATGAGCTCTGTGAGAAGATTAGAACATGATAACAACTCACGTATTCCTTCAGCGCATCTCCTTTTTTATGCTGAGGACCTAAACTAAAACCAGGAAAACCACCGCTTCCTCCACTAGGACCTGAGGCATAATTGCGCGTAGAAATGACCTGAGGTCCATATCGTGGAAGAGGTAAAGACAGAATATGTCGGACAGAGGTTCGGGGAAGGAGCCTAGTCCTTGTCAATGGGGGTAATGAACGTGGAGAGCGTATGCTCGAGATGGACAGTTCCATAGCGTGCATAAAATTACGTCATCAAAGCTCGTACATTTCAATCATTGTGGACCTTCTCGACGGTTCTCGTTCGTGCTCGTCGAAAAAAATTGTATTTACTTATCAGGGTACTCAAAAAGAAAGAAATACTTAGACCGCGGAACTGAGAGGAAGACTAAGATTCTAATTATCGCGTGTCGTATTTAGAGTATGGTACAGGAAAAAAATACAGATATAAATAAAAGCATAGATAAGGTGATAGATATGTTACAGTCCCAAGCATCTGCGAGAACACTACGAAGCGACGGAGACATCAAGCGCCTGCGGCAAGAGTGAGATTTATACGTCCAAGGGGCGGGTACAAGGACATCTGCTCACCTTGACTCCATACGAGAGCGAGTCCATATCTACACCTTCAACGTCCTCATAGTCTTGCTGTTCATCGTGAATTTCTTCCTCAAACTCATCCTCGGATTCTGATTC
This sequence comes from Collybiopsis confluens, assembly GCA_013368555.1. Lineage (NCBI taxonomy): Eukaryota > Fungi > Basidiomycota > Agaricomycetes > Agaricales > Omphalotaceae > Collybiopsis > Collybiopsis confluens. The sequence continues at coordinate 182,614 of JAACJN010000033.1, forward strand.
CCAATCAAAAATCAAACTACCACCTCCATTCGAGTTGGATGAAGAGCTTTGGATCTCTTGCTGCTTTTTTGATTCAGAAGTGGCAGGGTTTTCTGGGACGTCTTGATTACCCCCACCCGCCCCGGTTTTCTTCTTCTTCTTAGACTTCTTCTTACTATTTCGTTGCTTCGCCAGCTCATGCTGATCGTGAAGCTTCTTCCGTCGAGCATCCCGCTTCATCACATATTGACGCACCACCCCACACCGGAAAGGATCGTCCCACCATGAGGGTCTCGATATATCACCGACCTTGTACTCGGAAGGAAGGTTGTCCTTTGAGTGTGAGTAAATGCAACTGAACATGTCCCATTTGCATTTTCCAATCAAATAATACAGACAAACATTCTTTCCTCTGTAGATACATATGTCAGCTAGACATACAATGGCCAGTGAAGAGAGAAACTCACTGGTTATCACGAATGCTCCGTGCGTCTGGGGCATGGGAGTAGAGGCACTTTTTGCCATGACGGCATCCTAAATGGTTGTGAAACCTGCAATTTGTAGGCAAGGGTTCGACAAGAAGGTCCTTCTCGCCAGGAGAAGGCGGAGCTAGACTGTAAGCAGGCTCGTTGTATTTTAAAACTTTATCTGGATAGGCTGAGGTTATGTGGATGAGTGAACAACTTAGGACGCCAACTACAATATCCCGTTGCCGTAGGGCTTCATCGTGCAGTAGTACTTGAGCAGTGTTCGGTTTCGGGGGTACAGCAATGACAGTTTCAAAGTCTGGGATGGAACATCAAGATGAGTCTAGTGACGGTATCCGTGCAACGTACCGACCAGCGCTCCGATGAAATGACCAATCCTTCTTCTCGCGTGCCCGCGCTTCAAACGTGCAATAACATGGGACGGCTCAACCGTCAAAATTCGACTGGCTGTAGACTCTGCTTCTTCGTATCTGGGAAGAGATGAGGGCTTGGGCGGGAATACACAAAACGGAGGACTTGCAGTGATAATTGTATGTAGGTTTCGACTAGTTTGCTGTAGTACCGAATGAGAGTAGAATTGTTGGGTGTAGAGTCTGAAGTCGTGGTCATGATTGTTCAAGGTCGGGATGTAGAATACTGGCTGTTGATAAAAATGGAATTGACAGCGTCCGTGATTTCAAAGCATGCTTGAACGCCCTGATGTGACAATGACAATAATCGAAACGTTCGAGAGCAATTGACAGCCAGCAGAAAGACAGAGAAAGAGGTGACTGTCAGTTGGAAAATATGGCGCCGAACGCGCCCGCTCGATCGCACGTGCTCCTCTTCCACGACGCGTTTGAAAATTTGGATTTCGGGCATGTGCCATCCACTATCTTCATTCCGTCTGTCAATCACAGTCCATTCATCCTGTCTATATGTTTTTACATTCCGTCTTGGCATCATACATACTTCATTCATCGCAAAAAATCTTCCGGCGTGAGATGAGAATTCCTGCTTTGCAGCAACTGCGAAAGCAAGTGGCTGAGTCAACTACAAGATAAAAGCTGCGGTGAGAAGACTTTTCTGCATCTCGCTCTCCCTCTCTCCACAGATGTGAGTAATGTATTCTGTACAGGGTCTTACACAGTCGGAAACTGATTGTTTGGGCGATATTAGGGCGGACCACCTTAAATTCACCACATACCTTAACATGAATGACGGGGGCGAAGATGGATATACCACATTCATCGAAGATTTACGGTCCCCAGAGCGACTAGCAGTAGGAGACACCATCGAGAATGTTCCTGCTTTAGCTGCCGATGGTGGAGCAAACCTAGGTTTCTTCGATGTATACCTTTCCACTGGTGATTATACTGTCCAGGTGAGATTCAGGACGGACAATCTCTACCTCATAGGCTATCGCCCCGCAAATGTAGGGCAAGAGTCCGACGTCTGGTACGAGCTGCGCCATGGCCGGCAAGGAACTGAGCCGTTCTTAATTGTCGATCCACACAACAGCGTCGAGTACTTACCATTTGGTGAGGGCTATGATGCCTTGACGCAAACCAGCGGGACGAGACTAGAAAACGTCCCGGTTGGCTACAACGCCATGACCGCGGCGATCACGACCCTCGCACAGAATGCCGATGATCCCACCGGCCAAAATAGAGCAAAAGCAATCTTTACCCTCATAGTAGCCATATCTGAAGCTACCAGGTTTCGGGCAGTCTCTGATCTCGTTGCGAGATCATGGTGGGATCCATCATCCCCGGGCCTTGATAACGCTTATCTGATCCGGAATTGGAGTCGCCTGTCCAATGTAGTCCAGTCGACCAGGTATGACGGTTACATGTTCGACTTCAATGGCGGAGGCATCAGTAGTTTTGCCCAAGCAATCCTCGCGCTTGGTATCATGCATTATACCAACCCCGCAAACAATGCGAACGCACTGGAACTTTCTCAGCCCACACCCTCCAACACCAGCATGGCCAGTTCGTTTACCCTAGTGCAATCGTGGCTCGAGATCGTTTCTGTGACAGTCGATAACATTGACGGGCAGGATCGAAACCTCTACGGCACCATCTCTGTCACCGATAGCGCAGGGACCGAGATCATTTGGAGTTGCGATAAGGCTTCGTACATCCAGGTCAGCCCAGACGAGGCAATTACCATGCAAGGCCCGTCGCGGGGCCTGTACGCTGCAGATGAACTCTCCATTAATGTAAATATCCGAGAGCTCTCCACCGGCAACGCCTTCGCCAATGGAGCAATCGAATTCAGGCCGCTTGATTATTACACTCAACACGATATCTTCAAACACGAACAAGTTCCCGGGGACTTTGGCTCGGTGACAGTGAACTACAGGGCCATTACGAATGGTCTCTATGCACGAATCACTGTCATACTGATTAGCGCGGACGGCCAAGGCTCCATCAAAACGTATGGATATATATCCACTATGACCAACCACGGACTCGAAGAGACCGAGATTTTCTGGCCGAGCTCAGGCCAGAACATTTTCCCTCCCGTGGTGGCGATAGGGAACTCCATCCCTCTGTCAAAGAGTGTGGTCTCTGTGTCGGCTGAGGGCAGTTTGCAGGTGAATGCGAGTCTGTTTGACCGTTCCGGCGCGGGCGCATCCGACGCGATTGTTTGGGATTCCGCCAATTTTCAGCCTCTGTACAACCAGTCGGAGAAAAAGCGTCTTACAGGACCTCGCGGGGAAATTGAAGTGCAGGTAACCTGGATATGATTATCAGAACGACATTCAAAAATAAAAATACAAAAGTAGGTGCTTGCACCATTTTGAATGGAACCCTCAGTGTTCACCGACTGTATTGCTTTTCCAGAGAAACTGCCTCAGTGTTTTGTTTGAACGCTTACGGTATTCGACTGTACGTGATATAGTTCTGAATTCGAGTTATTTTACGGGTCCAAAATGTAGCAATATCTCTGGAAAATCCAATATTTATCGTAGGAGTATCCTGATTGGATAGCTGCGTTGAAAGCCGAGCATGCGAGAACCAAAAAAAAAACCAATTCCTTAATCATACATTCAGACCAAACGCATATATAAAACAACAGCGTCTGTACATTACAAAAGCAAAAATAAAGGAACGAATAGTTAACTTATAACTCAAAAAAAAAAAAAGAAAGCAAAGAAAGCAAATGCAGGCAGGGTTGAGATACCAAAAAAAAATTGCAAAAGATGAGAGGAAAAGATCATCCAACACAACACCAGGAAAGTTAAGCAATAAAGGAAATCCGTATGTACACAAACACGAACAGGACAACCCTCAAACAGCCGAGGTATTGCTCATCTCCACTGGTAGCTGACTATATCCATATTCCGCTTGTCTTGTACTGACCACTCCTCGAACGCTACCCCAAGCATCGCCAAGTGCAGATCTAGCACTATCAAAGAACGGCCCCGTCCAGCCTACACCACTATCAACCGGCGACTCATCCGGCATCAGGCTGTCCGCCGGTCTTCGCCACCATTTCAGCATCAACGAACTCGTCACGACGGACACGCTCGAAAAGGCCATTGCAGCTCCAGCCATCATCGGGTGCATGTACAGTCCCAAAGGAAGGAAAAGGCCCATCGCAAGAGGTATCCCAAGAATGTTGTATACGCATGCCCAGATGAGGTTCCGTTTGATGACGGAGAAGATGGCACGGGAGAGATGAAGAGCGGCTACGACATCAAGTAGATCTGAGTGCATAAGGACAATGTCAGCGGCTTCGATCGCTACTGAAGTACCAGATGATAAAGCTATTCCAACAGTGGCAGCAACAAGGGCAGGTGAATCATTGATACCATCTCCAACCTAATGATTATAGAATCGAGTCCTCAGCAAATATAAAGGGCGGAAAATCATTCAAGCACTTACCATCGCAACACCATCTCCATACTTGTCGATCATCTCAGTTATCATCGTCGCCTTGCCCTTGGGTGTCATCGTAGACCAAACGTTCTCAGGTCTAATTCCAACCTGCTTCGCGATAGCAATGGCCGTCTCTTGACCGTCACCCGTCATCATGTCAACCTCGATACCCATGTTCTGCAACGCTCGAATGGCATATTTACTCGATGGCTTGGGCGAATCGGCCAAAGAAACGGAGAGGATTGGCAACGGCCGAGCAGACATGTTCTTCTGAATAGCCACGTAAATGATCGTCCGACCAAGTTTGGTTTCTTGGGCTTCGAAAGCAGCAAGAGAGGAGCTGAGGCTGCCGTCATTCGATTGAGTGATGAAACCGACATTTCCGACGAGGGTGGTGTATTTCTGCCCGGCGCAAGTAAGCACGGCCTTGACACCAGCGCCAGTGACACTTTCGAAGGACTCAATGGAGACATCGGGCTCTGATCCTTCAGCTTTGAGCAAATCTTTGCCGTACACGGCAATAGCTTTGGCCAAAGGATGTTCTGAGCGAGCCTCGGTGGCGCTAACCATGGCAATGATAGACTTGCGAATAGTGACACCGTCTGCACACAAACCACTAAGGTCAGGATCACCGCCGTACAACTCAGTGTTCTCTGCACCGTTGGCGGGTACCCAACACAGACCGACAACATTGAGCTTTCCTACAGTGACTGTTCCAGTCTTGTCCATGACGATACGCTTGATGCTGTTGCTCGCTTCGAGAGCTCGGCCTCCCTTGATAAGAATGCCATTCTTCGCACCCATACCGGTCCCAACCATGATCGCAGTGGGTGTACTGAGGCCCAGCGCACACGGACACGCAACCACAATAACACTGATACACATCTGCAAACAAACCGCGAGTTTACTGGATCCATGTCGGTGGAACATCTCCGGTAAGCTTTCATCGCTTGTAAGATTGCTGATAGCGACCCAAACGATAAAAGTGATGATCCCAAGAGATATCACAGTCGGAACGAAATATCCAGCGACTTTGTCTGCAAATGCCTGTATAGGCGCTTTAGAGGTTTGAGCGTCTTCTACGAGTTTCACAATCTGTGAAAGGGCAGTATCCTTCCCGGCGTGGGTGACAACCATATCGAACGTTCCTAGTCCATTGACCGTGCCACCGATAACGGTATCGCCGACCTGTTTCAGGACCGGGACAGCTTCACCAGTAATGGCGCTCTCATCTACACTGGATGAACCTCGGACGACAGTACCATCAGCTGGAATTTTATCGCCCGGGACAAGTTTCACGGTATCTCCAACTTCAACAAGCTCCGTAGCAATTCTTTTTTCTTCCGTACAGTCGGCATTGGTGTAGATGGTAGCCATGGAGGGGGCAAGAGCCATAAGATCAGTGAGAGCAGCGCTGGTTCTGCCCTTGGCCTTGTTCTCCAGATAACGACCGAGAGAAACGAACATGATCAACATAGTACTGGTGTCGAAGAAAAGTATGGGCCGGAAGCCGGGGGTAGCGTTGAATAGGGCAAAAATCAACGAAACGAGGGAGTAGAAGTAGGCCGAAGAGGTGCCTAGCATGACGAGCACATCCATCGTGGCCGTACCATGTCTCAGCGACTTGAATGCGTTCCGATAAAACTTGGCTCCCACCCAGAATTGAGCAGGGGTAGTAAGCGCCAAGACAAGAACGTCGCTGAGATATATTCCATTGAAGATCCGTATCCCACCGAAGAGCTTGAGACCAGGGATACGCGGGAAAATCATGCTAATGAAAAAGACTGGAAGCGCAAACAGAAGACTCCACATGAACTGGGAGCGCCATGCCATGATTTCCTTTGTCCGGGTCAGCGACTGGAGCTGGGTGGCATTGTTCTCGTCGGAAATCATTGCATCGAAACCCATATCCTCTATACGCGATATCATCTCCCTGGGGCCAATAATCCCGCGGTCAAAAGAGATTTGACAAGTTTCGGACACAAGTGATACAGAGACCGAGTTGATGCCGGGAACTGAGGCCAGCCCGCTCTCGACCGTACCTGTACAGGATGAGCAGGTCATGCCATAAATGCGTAAAGTGACGGTGTCATCGCGCGAGGGAGGTATCGGTGTAGCATCGAAGCCAATATCAGAAATTTCCTAGGAACGAGTCAATCGGGTCAGAATCAAAAGGGAACAATGATAACCAGAAACTCACTTCTACAATTTTATCTACACTCCACTTCTTTGAATCATATTCTACAACACCTCGTTCTGCCAATAGTGCAACCTTGATGGAATGAATGCCAGCCTGTGGTCGAAGCATGCCTTCAATGGCCTTGAGGGGATATGTTGGATACAGACAATAAAGGGTTTTTGTTGAATCCACGCACCTCGACACAAGAACCGCAAGTCATTCCTTCTATCCTGAGCTCACATTTCTGGAAGGTAGACTCATCAAGAGCCGAAGATTCAGCCTTGTTTGTTTCATTCATCAGCGGTTCCGATGTATCTTCGGGGAGTTCGACGCCGGCGGGGAAACGAAATGATGAGCTCAAAGGAGTCCTGTCCCATATTTCTTTGAGAATTTTAGACATTCTGGAACAGCTAAAGGGGGGGAGGGGGAGGAGGGAGCTAGCCCGAAAGAAATGGCAGAGGCGAAGGTAAGAGTACAAGAAGGCGCCCAGCGCTGACAGATGGCAGAAAGGGAAAATGGTGCGTGTCACGGTCTCGTTTTATAAGCAGATAACCAATTAGCTGATGGTCGTTATACCATTTTTTCCCTCAGCTTCTACAAACAACTACAAACTCTCTCAGAACTGCGACCCTCCACACAAATTCTTCCCGCAACTGCAAACCCCCGCAATTTAATACGTCCCTGCTTTCACATTCCTATTGTTCGCCATAATCGCTATCCCCGACGACCTATAAAAATTGGTGGTTTTTGTAATAAATAATACGGCATAACACTCACGTTCCAATCCTCTCCGCCCCTGCTCTGAACATCTCCGAACACTTTTCAAACGACCTAATCCCCGCACTAGCTTTCACCTTGACCTTGCCCTCTTTATATCTCACCGTGTCATACATGAGCCTCACGTCTTCCTTCGTCGCACCCCCACCGCCGCTGAACCCCGTACAAGTTTTTACAAATGCAGCTCCAGCTTCAGCTGCAATGAACGCTCCAGCTACTTTTTCATAGTCTGTCAGCAACCCAGTCTCGAGGATGACTTTGACCGGAATGTCCTCCGGCCCTCCAGCAGCAGACACTACCACAGCACGGATATCCTCAAAAACGATAGTGTACGCTCGGGATTTGAGTACGCCAATGTTGATAACCATATCGATCTCTCGTGCACCGTTCATTATGGCGTCTTTAGTTTCGCTGTTTTTACTACCATAAAATAACTGTTGCAGTCAAGATTTGTGACGTACAAAGCTTTCACAGAGGTCGTACAGGCTCCTAAAGGGAATCCAACGACTGCGCACGGAATGCTACTTGAGCCCTGCAAGCTCGTAGATACTTGTTTGATATTGGCTCCATTTACGCAGCAGGACTAATAGATGAGATGCATATTTCGACCGGTTATCCTTATCATGCAAGCGCAATAATAAAACTGACCTTGAATTGATATTCAATCGCCTCATCACACAAGCGAGCAATTTGCTCTGGCGTAGCATCGGCTTCAAGAGCGTATGATCGATAGCAGATGGGAAAAGGCTATCTGTTGGTTGTGTAATCGTCGCAAACGCAGTATCTGGTGGTGAAGCCGTATGTGCTCCGTCTACGACCTGTGCCAGTTTTTCATCAATGAGCTTTGACCATTCTTCTTGCGGACGGTCCATGGGAAGTTGGTGATGGTGTTGGTGATGATGATGGTGGTGGTGAGAATAGAGTTGCAGAAGAAATATTACTTGGACTCGAACCCATAACTTTCTGAAGCAAATGTAATGATATGAGCATGCTGCTTGTAAAAACCCAATCGAAGAGGCAAGAACGAAGGTGGCAGTCCTCCGTACAACCGCTACAAACACACAGGGTTACTATCTCCTCCGCCATTTACTCGTCTCCCTCCTTAACCTCCTCCCAGCCCTCTCCCTCTCAACCTCCCTCTTCTCCACTTCCTCAGGGGTAAGCTCCTCCCATCTCGTAAAATACTCTTCCGCCTCAGCCCAATCTCTCCACGCACTCTGCAGTGGCTTCGGATACCTCCCATCCCTCTCCCTCGACGGCCTTCCCAAATTCCCAAATCCCAATCCAGTCCGATCGACAATACCTGAAACTCCAGATTCGGCATTCGCACTACCACTTCCTCCACCTCCTCCACCGCCAGCAGCTCCGATGGCACTAGCAACACCCCACTCAACAACATCCTTTCGATGTTTACAAAGCTCCTCATGAACCGCACACGCAATCAGCGGGATAGCCTCCCCACTCAATCCAAGATCTTGACAAAGCTGGACAGAAAACTGTTCGGGGGTGAGGGGAGAGAGCAAGTCCCACTCTATGTGATCTGTGAGATGATAGGATGCGATTTGAACATCGATGGAGAGTAGAACGCGACATTCGGGAATGATAGACGGATTGGATTCTCCAGAGTGTGGATTAATATCGTCGCCGTCGTCGTCGCGGTCCTTACCCCAAGCATCTCCCTCAAGCTCGTTCATGTCCCCCATCCAGCTATCCATCCACGCGACCCAGGCTTCACCCCTCGCATCCTCCACTTGTGCTCTAATCTGATTGGCAACTGTCTCGGCCCAAGTAGTGGTAGGAATCTCCAAGTCTTTGCAAAACTGATGAGCAAACACTTCTGGTGTAATTTGTGGGATGCGCGATTGAGTATGCAAGGGTGAAGCTTCGTGAATATTCCATAAGAATACATCTCGGATTCTCAGCCCTGCGTCAGGAACGTCAAATTCGACGCGGACTGGGATGAGGAGAGGAGAGGGAGAAAAGTAAGGGGCGGCAGAGGATGATGATGATGATGATAAAGGATAGTTTGTTCCATAATTGAACCCGACCATCGGACCAGCGGCCGAGATGACGGCTGCGGTGGATTGAATCGGGTAAGATTTTATAAACTGGGAAGGGGGGACTTTTCCGAGATAGGTTTGATCTAGACCTGCGGTATCGTTTGGGCTTGTGGTTGAACATTGACATTTCGACTGCTCGGTCTGCCGGCGGCCCTTGCCAGTCTGGAAGAGACAAAATTGCCATCCGCCGCGTCATCCAATGCGCCTGCATCTGGAGTGTAATCCTTCTCTTTTTCATCGTCATTATTGTCATCGTCGTCATCTAGTTCAGCGTAGTTTATAGTAGCTCGCGAACGACGGGAGGAGGTGCGGATTGGTTGGGAGAAAGATGATGCTGTTAGGATGGGCTGAAAGGTGGATTGGCTGGTGTTAGCGATGACAGTGGCGGGAGTATGTTCAGGGTTGTTTCCGGGGAAGATGGTTGGTTGGACAAGAAGAGTAGCACCTGTTCGAAGACGAGACGCGTATGAAGTGTAGTAACCCTGAGATGAAGAGGAAATAACAGATTGATTTTGTAGAGGCGTCGCGGTCGCTGTTGCTGTGGTGGCAGCGGCCGGTTGAGGTTGAGTGTACGTTTGAGCAGGTTGATATCCAGGCGGGGCGAGTCTGAGGAATGGCTGGGGCGTTGTCGAATACCTTGCTGAACGCGTCGAACGAGAAGGTTGAGCGGCACGAGAATGAAGCTACAATGAAATGAGAAAGAATAATTTAAAAAATGAAACGAAAATACCTCTTTAATGCTCTTTTGAAGTTGATCATCGGACATTGCGCTGAACTCGTTCATTATGGCAAGCGGGAGACCGATAAAGCTGAATAAGCGCCCGCTCCTGCTTATGATACTACGAGGCTTAGGCAGCAGACTCGCGTACTCGACCCATTCAGCCAGCAGTAAACTGTTTGCAGACGCAGCCAAGGAAGAGGCTCAGCCGGCACGGCAGAAATCTGCTTATCTGCAGGCGCTAGAACAGAAACATGAAAACTAGACTGGAGAGGAGAATGTGCAGGATGCGGTGCTCAGAATGCTCGTCGATAAATACAAGCCTCTGAGGACTGGCACCGTTTCTACAGCTGATAAAAAGCTTAAACAGTCGCCACCCAAACTGCTTACTCCAGCTTCCGGCTCCTGGGCCACTGAATCCCTACTGCCTTCCTCGGATTCTCATAAACCTTGGCATACAGAATTCAGGGTTCCGCCTCATGTAGTTTCTATTAAATCTGCAAACATTCCTCCTCCCCCTCGCCGTATACTCAACTCCCCAAAGGACGAACAGGGCAAGAAGAAGGAAAGGGAGTTTATCAAGCGTACCGAGCAGGCCGGCAGGCTCGGTAGAGCTAGAGAAACTACCCTTGACTATCGTCTCGGCCTCAAATCAAAGGGCGATCGTCCACCTCAGCCAAATCCAGTGAGTATGAAAGGTTGGACAAGTCTCGTCGAAGATAAAATCGAGGCAAGTTCGAGTTTCGTCATCGCCTCATTCAACGGATATCGATATCCCTCTCCAGAATGCTCGTTCCGCTGGGGTTTTCAACAACATCAAAGGCCGAGGTCAGCCAATAACTCAAGCAATAGAAGAACGGAACCCGTTCATCCGCCGAGAAGAGTTTCTCATGAATCGTATTCTCCAACGAAACGAAGCCGCTCCTCCTTGGGTTGAACTTCAGAGTGGCAAGTATTCCCTCCTCCGGTTTTTCTTGACCAAGTCTATCAACCTTCAGATATACAGAGCTAGACACGGCTATAACCACATTCCGGGAACTCTTGCATCAGTCCTACACCCGTCGTGTAGTGCGGAACCTCACAGCAATACACCCTCCCGCGTTTCTAGCTACCCGTATCTCACTGCAGTATATCAAAGCACATCGAGATCCAGAGTGGGAAGAGCAAGAACGGAAATATCACGATCTTGCTATTGAAGAAATCAATGCGCTCGTACGGAAATATAACGGTGTTGCGCCGTATACAGTTCGGAGAGCCTATCATGTGCGTCGCGTAGAATTCAGCAAGTTGTATGAAGAATGCGCGGAGGATATCTTGAATGCCGTTAGAGAGAGAGTGGAGGGGGCGAGTCCGGTGTCGATAGGGAGCTTGCGTAAAGTTTCGAGAGTGGAAGGTCATAAATCAGATGATGGCTCTGTCGGGTTCAGAGATTTTCTGTTTGGGTGGGCAGATAGACTACTTGCGAGGTGGAGGGGTAAGAGTTAATGAATGGATGGCGACTACAGACGTGGAAACAACTGTGATCTCCAACAATACAGAATATCAGCACACCAGTTGGAGGTTGGGTGTGATATATGGGGTCGTCTTCGGCTTTTCGCTCGCGGTCAATAACGTTCATCTTGCAAACTAATCGCGCCAACATCTCATCTAGATTTTCGAGCTGCGTGAGCTTTTAGAGGGAATCTGGAAAGAGGGATAGAAGCTCCAATTGGACGCTCTCCAGATGATCCCGGCACAGAAGTAGAACGCTTTTGATTAATTTAAGTGGGTATTATACTACCTAGAGTACTATCGAGAACAAGTGCAAGCAGGAACGACGGGCCGTAAAATGCCGTTTATTCCTCGTCCTTCATGCTCCAAACCCATCTCCTCCGCTCATTATCCACCGTAAACGCTAATGAAATCGCACATTTCACAAGACTCTCGGCAGAATGGTGGAACGAACGAGGAGAATTTTCTTTTCTACACAAAATGAATCCCGTCAGGATGCAATTTATCCGTGAAAAACTTGTTGAGACTACGTATGATGAGTTGCCGGAGGAAGCTGTCAATGCGAAAAAGGTCAGGATCTTAGAAGGACTGGACGTTTTGGATATTGGATGTGGAGGTGGTTTGTTATCCGAGGTGACTATGCGTGAAACCGGCCTTCAATAACTTGGGACCTAACCTTTTTACCGATAGAGTCTGGCGCGTTTGGGCGCGAAAACAACAGGGATAGACGCGGCCGAATCGAATATCGCCATTGCGCAACACCATGCTTCTCTGGATTCTCGTTTGCCGAGGAATTTGACGTACCGCCATACGCCTGCGGAATCCTTACTTCAGGAACCGAAACGATACGATGTCGTCTGCTCCATGGAAGTCCTTGAACACGTCGATAACCCAGTCATGTTTCTCAAGACTTGCGCTGAATTGCTGAAGGTTTTCTGCTTTCTATATCGCAACTTCGTACAGAATTGACACCGGCACTCTGTTTTTATTTAGCCTTCAGGGCATTTGTTCCTATCGACTATCTCCCGAACCCCTCTATCCTACTTTTTAACCATCTTCATGGCTGAAAAAGTTCTTCGAAAAGTCGCAGATGGCACCCATACATACTCGAAATTCATCAATCCTTCTGAATTACTGGACTTTTTTCATGAATTCCGTTCACCTTCCACACCACAAGATGCAGAGACACAAGCTCGTCCATGGATCAGCCGTCTTTACGATGGACAACCGACACGGAAAGAAGCTGAGTTGAGGGGGATGATATATAATCCTCTTTCGGCGAGTTGGATACTTGCTCCGAGAGGCGCATGGGGTGCAACGGAGTGTAATTATTTGTTCTGGGTGAGGAAACCTGCGGCTTTAGGAGGAGAGGCAAGCGAACATTGAGGCCTGAGGACCTGTTCTTTTTGGTATGGTATACACCATGACTGGACTTGATGTAAACGACCTTGTGTGAGAGTTGATGCTATGCGTGGCACCTTCGGCGCTTTCGGATATCTGTTTACGCGTGCGTACGAAAAAAAGCCAAAGGCTGCAAATAAAGGGCAGTAGCAGAGGCAGACCGACTTGTCACACTGGATGTATACAGGTAAAGCCAGTAACTTGAATGATGATGATGCGAAATACAAGGTGAATACTTGCTAGCTAGGGAGAGTTGAGTGAAACTGAAGGATAAGATAGGATATGAATTATACTGGGGTAGTCCGATTCCCGAACGACCAGTTTACCATATGGCCATAGTGTATCTACGACAACGTGTACTAGTAAGTCGCTTGAACTGGTACATCGAACTGTTTTCACTGTCATGTCCCAGTAAAGATAATAATGTTATGCATAGTATGAGACGAATTCTTGAACGAGGCAATATGGTATATACCGTCCAGCACCAGACGTTCAACTGCGCGCATCCACAATGGGAAACGAGGTGGGCGCCAACCAAAAAAAAAAACTTTTTCGGCGCTGTACAGCGTGTGAATTTTGAAACAATCAAACGCGATCGAGCGCCCAGCTAGCGCTCCAAGAAAAAAAAAACCGGTCATTGTCTCTGTATCTGCGATAGCTATAATACACCTTCTTCAACCAAAGCCACTACCGGCCACCGAAGCCGCCACCACTAAAACTAGAATCCACCTTCTCTCATCACAACCCTCACAATCGCCTTGCTACTCTGATTAGGTCAATCAGCTCCCAGGCGGTTCCTAGCTCAACAACACCAGCATACACCAGCCGTTTGGGCTCCGTTAGTCGCCCATAATCATGGATAATGCATACCTGTCGTCCTCCTCACGAACAGAAAGCTCTGGGACGGACTTGGGTACACAGTACGTCGTTGATCTCTTTCATCAATAAGTACTTGCCCAATCCTGCAATAGCCTTAAGAAAGACCGGAGACGTCAGTCAACCAACTCGTATTCTCAAAATGATCCTGATTTAGACCCAATCTCAATTTCGAAACTCGCAGCCGACGATGTTCTTCTTCTCAAAAAAAAAAGTTCTGGGAGCAAGCGTCACTCTTCCTCCAAACCTACTTCTCGCACCAAGGATCCAACGAAAACCCATTCTCTTTCCTCCACTGCCCCGACTACCCTGAAAAAGCTGCTGCAAGCTCAGGAATCAACGACCAAAGAGACAAGAGCACTCTTGAATGCAGCTCTTGCTCAGCTAGATGCTGCTTCGGCTCGTGCAGCCAAAGCAGAAGCTCAGATGCGAGAGAGAGAGGCATTCGCCATGCATTCGTATGCCCAACTTACCCAAGAGGCTGCCAAAGCTGAAGAGGCAGCCACTCGTGCCAGAAGGGAAGCGGAAGCATATAAATTCCAGTTGAGCCTACGAGACGGCGAAGTGAGGAGAGAGAAGGAACGTGTTCAAGCAGAGGAACGCATGCGTTCAGAGGCAGAGAAGGAAGCTCAGCGCGCGAGAACCTTGGCACGAAAGTGGAGGGAGGAAGGGCGAATTATGAAAGCGAAGGAAAACGGAAGGAAATTGGGATATGGAGAGGGTTTGGAGCGGGGACGGCTGGTGATTGCTGCAACTATAGCTGCAAAGAAAGAAGCAAACCGTGGACTTGTCGGCGATGGGGCCGCTTATATTGAAGAATTTCACGACGATTCAGAGTACCAACCTCATCGCACGGATTATTCTCGTAGCCGCGCGACTCGTTCCAGGAGAAGTGAACCGACGTCGAGACGCACTCATCAAGCTCCTGCCTCGCGCCGTGAGCTTGAATCTTTCTCGACACGTCCTTCAGAGTCCGAACCTGCCGGGGAACCTTTCTCTGAATCAGTACATTCCCCTTCACCGCCTCCACCACCCCTTGAAATCCTTCCACCTCCGCCTCCAGAACCCGATCCACCCTCTCAAGCCCTCACATTGTATAGAGCGCGATCAATACAGACCGACCCTGTTCTATTTCAATTTGATAGGACAAGGTCGCTCCGGACTACTTCAACTACCTCTTCTGCGCATTCCGGAGCTCAGTCCGGACGTCAAGAACCTACTCCCCCAAGGAATTTTGTCCAGACACCTTCTTCGCCCCACCAAGCTCCCTACTTTGAGGAATCTTATAATCCTGAACGACAGAGTATCAAATCAGAGCCATTTTCTCCCCAGATTCACCTTCCTGACCCTCTTCCCGTTCCGATACCGACACCTATATCTCAAGTCCCCTTTGCCCCTGGAATTGACCCTCGATACGCAAGCTATGCTCCTCCTCCTCCTCCTCCTCAAGAACCAGTTCCTCAACCCCAGCCGAGCTATTTTCCCATGCCGGCTCCCCCAGTAACCATTGTTCTTACTCCTCCAATCCCAGAAGATGAAAGGGGCGTCCAGACACCGTCTACAACAACCAACGAGACGTCCAACGACATTTTCCACGGCCTCCGCGGTTTTCCAAACCTGGCTTCACGAGCTGGATCGGCAACTTCCAGCAGCTCTGCCAGTCGTTATGAACGCGGAGGAGGTGGCGGTTTCGATCCAGATTTGAGCACTATTCATGAACATTCTAGGGAAGGGACGGCGTATGGCGAGGAAGAAGAATTTGGGCCAAACGGTGCCTTCAGTCCTGAACGATCGAGGAATGTGGACTATTGGAGGAGAAGTTTACATGGCGTAAGTATTACTTCCTCTTTTCGGATGGAGACATTGATCGGTGTGTTTTTCCAGTCATACCCCGGTCAAGTAGGGAGTGCTGGTGACTCTGATTTGCTCCAACCACCCTCGGCGACTTCAAGGCGGAGACCTTCCTCGTCGCAGCACGACACCCAGAGTTTGAATCGACAGCTGTCGTCCGGAAGTACAAGTTCGCGTAGTATTGATATCAATATCGAACCTCCCGTGAGTTGATCTTCTTTTCGCTACAACAAAAGATAAATAAAATGCTGAACTCTTTTTAATGTAGTCCCAATCTACATCCCCTACACCGCACGATTATCAAAGCCAGGGCTATTCTGATAACCCTCAGAATGATGCTTTCCTTAGCCCTCACCATGCTGCGATCGCTTTGACTCCTGATCCAGAAGACGATGTGCCAGTCCTTCCCAGAGAAGAATACGAAGACGAAGAAGAAGACGAGGATGAACCTCAAGCTTCTGCAGAATCAGCTATGTATCCTATTCCCATCGTCAACGCGTTCCCGCCTGGGTTCGTTCCTACCCCCAATGGCACAAGAATCATGCAGCTACGACCAGATGGGGGAGGAATCATTGCTGGAGCTGGGACCGTTGCTGGAGCAGCTACCGGGGGCGTTCCTATTGGATTCTACGGGAGCAACGCGAATACGAATTCTCATCATCGAGGACATTATCCCTATGTCGTCGCTAACGTCCGGGACGATCATGGAGATCGTTCAGGATCTTCGTCTCGATCGAGTTCGGTATCTGGATCCAGTACTAGTACCGAACTAGAGAGACCAGTAAAGTATTCTCGGAATGGGCATCGTGCCGACAACGGCGTAGGTTTAACCTCGACCTTCCCTCCTTCTTATATGGCTGACAGCGCCGCCGACGCTGGGAGTGGGAGAGGTACACCTGGGGCTGGATATGCGACACTTGGCGGTATCTATAGTGTTCCTACCAGGAGCGCTCTGAAGAATGTTACAGCGAATATGTCTATGCCCTCCGTCCCGCATCACTACGAGAGTGCGGCCCCTGCCGCCGCTGCCTATTATCAGAACGGAGGGTATCCTCCTGTAGTCGGTGGTACATCCAGACAAATCCCCGCAGCTGTCTCGTTCCCGGAAGCAAGTGTACCTCAGTATCAGTCGACTGATCCTCCAACGAAGCGTCGTTCTTTGAGGAGAGTGGCCGGATCCGTCGCTGCTTCGCAGTATGAAAGTCAAGGTAGTGGCGGCTCAAGAATAACTGCTCCAGCTATCAATATGCCTGACGTTTCGGTACCTGAATATTCCACTTACTATCAAAATCAACCCAACGGAGGAGGAGGTTCTTATATGACAGAGCCCTCTTTCCCTGTTCCCGACCAGATGCGTCTGGCCCGCAGTATTCCCAATCTTATCAGACACCCGGAACTTCCAGAATGACCACTGCCGCTCTCCCCATGCCCGAAGCCTCGGTGCCCAACTCCATCGGTTCAGCGGGAACACACGCTAATGATGCTTCATATATGACTTCTCCTGTTCTTTCATTCCCCGAACTTAATTCACAGCAAGTTCGAGCCCCTGGTTCTTCTAAGATGACCAACGCAACTCTGCCTATGCCTGAACCCCTGGTCAGAGACCGTACCGGCGAAGCATCTCGACGGACTCCAGCTAATAGAGCTTCATATGTGAGCTCATCTATTTTCCCTAGTCTTGCAAATTTGACACCAAGTCACAGGGTCACGGGACATCTAGGGTAACCAGTGCGAATGTTCCTATGCCCGAGGCTTCAGTGCCAAACCTTTTAGATGAGGCGGAATCTCGACGAACGACTCCAGGTAGTAGATCTTCCTATGTAAGTCTCCGTGTACTTTTCTTCTTCAGCTAAACTGACTGAGAGCGATAGGTTCGCGGGACCTCCGGAATGACCAATACAACCATTCCCATGCCTGAAGCTCCAGTATCGCGCCTCGCAGAACCTCATCACCACCCGACTCCAGGCAATAGAGGTTCATACATGAGCTCTCCTGTGCTTTCCTTCCCCCATCCAGGTTCACAAGATTCTGCTCCTGGTTCCTCCCGAATGACTCCGGCAGCTCTTCCTATGCCTGAGGCTTCTGTGCTGAACCCTACACGCGAAGCAGAAACTCGCCGAACGCCACGTAGTAGAGCTTCCCAAGTAAGTGTCACTGTATTTCCCGACCCCATCTTAGCTAACTGAGAGGGCTAGGATCGTGGGACGTCAAGGATGACCAACGCGACCATTCCTATGCCTGAAGCTTCAGTACCAAACTTCACAGAGCCTCATCAATACCAAACGCCGGGTACTAGGGCTTCATACATAAGTTCCCCTGTGATCTCCTTCCCTCATCCGAGTTCTCAAGATTCTCAAGCTCCTGGTACTTCCCGAATAACCCCAGCGTCCCTTCCTATGCCCGAAGCCGTGATACCCAACCTTGCGGAAACAGATCCTTGGGAAACAGATCCTTGGGTGCCGCCGACCGTCCCAGGAACATCTAGAATAACCCCAGCATCTCTTCCTATGCCTGAAGCCTCAGTACCGAGCTTTGCGGCCAGTCCTAGAGCGTCGCCTCTACAAACTCCCGGTGGGGAAACATCCCGAATGATTCCTCCAGTGATTCCAATGCCCGAACCTGGCACCACTTCTGCCGGAGGATCGTCAAGGATGACCGAACCAGCCATTGACATGCCAGAACCGGAGGTCTCCGGGAAAGCACTGAGCAAGGCGCAGGTAAACTCCTTTATTTATTCATGCACACACTCTGCTAACGCCCCATATCCCCAAAAAGAAACTGAAGAAGAAGATGAAAAAGAATCAAAAGAATATCAGCTTCCCTGAACCTGAAGTTGAAGAGGAAGAAGAAGATTTTGGAGGAGGAGGAACATCTTCGAGAATACCGGGCGCTTTCAATGCCACGTCCATGCCCCCCTCTCCGGCTCCCGCGATGACAATGCCTATTCCTACAGTCGAGGGATCACCTTTGCCTACGAATTCTAATCTTTCGCAGCCGTTTTCTTCCCCAAATTCGGGTTGGGGATTGTCAGCTAATGCCTGGGGTGGCACCAATGAGACACCGAACCGAGCCAGTCTTCATGCCGGCATTACACCAGTGGCCATGCCAGAGCCGCTTCCAGTAGTTCCAGCGCCAGTGCCGGGTCCCGCGGTAATTCCTGCTGGAACATCAAAAGGGAACAAGAAAAAGGGAAAGAAATCGGCTTGGGGTGCTTGAAAAAAAAAAAAAAACTTGTTTCTCAAACGAGATGATGTTTATGCTTTTTTATGATGATGAACTTGTTGTTGTCATTTGGATGGAAACACTTTTTTCTTATGGATGGACTAGGGAATGGATTTTTTTGTATCATATCTGTGTACATTTTCACTGCATTCTGTATACTTACCAGTCACCAGTGGGAAGGGTTTGACCGTGTTCGGTGGCTGCACGTTTGCCAGTTCTTTCTCTCTCCGAGGTCTGGCATTGCGTGTATGTGCTCGTCTTCTGTCCAGTAGAATCGATCATCATAAGCACAGTATTCTGAATTTCCTTTTAGAGCACCCACTGATCAGTGTCATTCCCACGGGGTTTGCTCGACGCCTGCATCGATGGCGAATATTGGCAGCGTTTTCCTTGGAGACTCGAGACGTCATCGTCTCCTTTCTTCATCAACCCCACCATCGTCGCCACCCCCAGTGACCCCGTCAGCGATGTCTGCTCCCGGGATTCTCTCTACCCTGCCTTCGCCGTCTTCGCCGCCAAATTCCAGCTCTGCCTCCGCCTTTCCTCACATCGAAGCCATGGAAAACATTTCTCGAGAACCGCCGCCAAATATAGACCCCATAATGTCTCTAGAACTACGGCTGAAGTTACTCGAAACTTTAGTCCTTGGACTGGATCCGGACGAAAAAGGAAAACAGGAGCTGAAGAACGAGACGTTGACAAAGTCTGCTGAGAGCATTAAACGGAAAGTGAACTCGTACGTAGAAGGAAATGACACGCTCAAGCGGTTTGTCAGCCATTGTGAGTACTTTGGAACGCTGTCTCCGCAGTGGTTATGACTGAGTGTTTACTTTCAGATGACCAGTACGAACGATTCCTCACCCCTGCTTTCGCTTTGGGTCTGCTCGATGAACCTGCATATCAGAGCATGTCTAACGCCGACCTCGTCGCGTATCTGCATGACATGGAGCCAGACATCCGCTCAGCCGATGCCAGTTTGCAAGAAATAGATGCTTTACTTCAAAAGGGCACAGCAGAGGCGGGAAAGTTGCCGAGTGAGCCTGAATTCCTTTCCCCCTCATATTTTACGATATACCTAGACTTGAACGCAGCATATGTCGACCTAGAGCCCCGCCTCACAACTCTGCTCAAACTCCACCAAGAAAACAAGACGCGCGCAGATGCCCTGGAAATACGCATCGCAACCATAATGGAACACCACGCTACTTACGTACGTCGCTATATTTTGCCAAGTTTTATTCGTGTTCCATACATAGCTTTCTAGATCGATACATTATCTGAGCTCTTTGTCGCATGGAATGATGCAATCGTTGGAGCCGAAAATAGAGTAGCGAAGATGGAGAGGGATCAAGAGGAACGCAAACGTTTGGGCTTTGAATGAAACGTACAGCTATTTTTCTTTTTGGGATTTTGTTGCTTATACCCATATTCTCATCGATACCAATCTAGCATCCATTATCATTTTTCAACCGACAACTTCATGCCGCTTTTATCACTAATTTCAACCTGACACCTTCCAGATCTCGGCAATACAAGAGAGTACGAAACAGATAGCCGCTCCTTACCCCATCAGATCAGCGAGCAGACTCCGGTAGAAGACATAGTACAAGGGGCTCCGTCTGACTCTGCATTGCCGGCAAAGCAACCAGGGCAGAAAATGCTGTTTCCCTCTCCACAAACATCTACACAGACCGGAGGTCCACCTTGGGGATCAACGGGGGCACAAGTGCCGGTACAACCTCCAGGTGCAGTGCAAGCCCAGTTGTTGCTTGAGTCACAGGTATTCGTTTGACGAGCAAGGAGGGACGATGTCGAAGCAAGAGAGATGAAAGAGAGAGTAGTGAGGAGAGTCAATTTCATCGTTTGCGGGGTGATAGAACTGGAGTCTATTCGAATTCTAGCTCTTATACGTGCAGGTCTCGTCAACTGATTTGTCTACTTTACTTTATTCGTGAACACCGGCCACTCAAGACCGCCGCCGTGCATTCACATAATATATTGGAACTAAGTTCCTCAACATCACACCGTGATTGTTACATTAGCGTACCTACTGGTATTGAAAACAATGAGAACACACTATACTTTACATGGCCATAACCTCCATACAGTCAGCACCCGGTTCCCGACGATCTTCAATCTCTCGCATGAAGCGCACGAGCGCTCAACGTCAACCTTGAGTTTCGTAAGAGTTGCTCTTGTGCTTTGGAACAAAAACGAATGCTTCAGGAGCAGGACCGAGGAACATTTCTGATATCTTGACCCAGTCTGCGCTATTCGGGCTTGCCAGAAGAGTTTCTGTAGGCGCCATAATGTCGTTGAGTGTACCGCTCATGATCAATAGAATAGAAACTCACCGAGTTCGTCCCTGCCCCGGAACCGCGGAGCCCGCTCATTGATCTTGCCAGGCACTACCTCGAGCAGTCCTATTGGGACATAGCGATACTGGAATGAAAGAGCTTCGCAAAGGTATCTCCGTGTGGTGTTGACTCCAGACGTGTCAGTGCCAAAGTGTCTAGTAGGTCCAGAGTTGCTCAGCACCAATACTCCTGTTTAGTAAAAAATGACATACGTCAAACCGTACTCCGCCAAGTTCCGAATCCCATCCAACCTCTCCCGACTACTGATATCCCACTCCCTTCGCTCCTTGATTTCTGTGAATATCCAGGGCTTAATCAATGCACCTCGGCCGGCCATTACTCCGTCTACGCCACAGCGTTCCACGGCAGAGTAGTAGTCATAAGATGAAAAAAGGTCACCGTTCCCGAAGATAGGAACTGGTGGGACTACCGATCAAGTCAGCGAAAAGATCTAGTTTTACTCAAAGAAGACAGACTTACGGTCTCCATCTGCCTCGCTAGATCTGACAGCCTCTACGCACTGCTTAATGTATTCCCAATCGGCAAGTTTCGTATACCGCTGCTGCCTAGTACGTCCATGCAACTATAATGCAATGAGCTCGTCAGATTTCAAGCAGTTAACGAAGAAACATACCGTAATACAGCCGACACCCCATCCGTTCTCCCCACCAACAGCCCTGGTCATTACTTTTTCCGCTGTATTCTTGCCATCTTTCACACCGGTGCGAAGTTTAATCGTGACGGGTATGTCACCGAGAGCCTTGTTCATTCCAATGATAGCTTTACCAAGTTTTGCGGGTGCTTCGAGCACTGCATGAACAGATCAGCGGAGCTGCAACATAAGAAGTGTCCAATACATTTACTCACGAGCACTACCGCTCCCAGTCTTGAACACTAAATCAATCGGGCACCCACAATTTATGTCTACGAAATCTATCCCTCCCTGTGTACCAAATTCCCGTGCAAGGACCTCAGCAGTAGGTACAAGGGTGTGAGGCTTGCTACCGCATACTTGAACTCCAAAGGTGCGTTCGCTAGGATGCCGACGGACCAAGGACCATTCCTCTTTCGAGCCAGAGAGGAACGAGGTGGCGAGGCCCACTAGAAGAAACAGTAGGTGAGCTCAGGAGATGCGTAGGACAAGATTGATACTGACTTTCCCCGCAAGTAATGTCGGCTCCATAAGAGACGCAGAGTCGGCGGAAGGGCTGAAGAATAGGGGAAAAAAAGCGGTCAATACTAAAAGTTTGAATGATAGAACACAGACTGCACCAAGTTTCCGACTGTAGTTAATGGGGCAAGATCTGAAGGCAGATCAAGTTGAGTTGATGAAAAAAGGTCTGGGATACATACAGGTTTTTCCGTGCCAGTCCAGCCTCTTTTTCTCCATGAATCTCGTAGGGACATCAGGAGTGTCGACGTCAGCTTCTGGAGCTGACGAGACGTCTACTGACGTACGCTGCGCGATTGTAGGGTCATTTTCGTTCGCTTCCTGGCCCTGATCAGATTGGGCTGGTCGAGCCGCGTCTTTGAGTAATTTCCGTTTTGCTTCAGTTTCCTGCTCCTTCTTGTCCGCATTTTGCAATTCACGGAGATACGCATCGGTGGTTGGAAAAGGATACTTCTTCGTCCTGAGCAGCTTCTGGATGTCCGCCCCAACGAAATTCATTTCCTTCGCGCCTATTGCAGCGTGCGCTTTCTTCTCTTCGTCGACAGAGAGTGATACCGATTCACTCCCATCGTCGAGAGCCTTTTTTTGGACGTGTACGGAAAGATAACGACATTTGAAGCCATATTTACATTCGCCCAGTTCGTGGAAAACGGGACACACCGTCGTCGTTGCTTCTGCGCCATCTAGTAGTTCTGGGACAGAAGGAATCCGCAGATCGCCTGGTTTTGCTGCCAGATATACCTGGAGGTCGTGACTATATTTGCAATCGGCCCCAAATTCGCATACACCCCCTGCAGCAATTTTGAAGCAAATGTCCAACTCGTCCCGTACTTTTTGGAAACGTCGATTCTTATTCTGGCCTTGACGTGCCTTTCTCTCTTCTTTGGATCGTCTTTTCTTGCCTGGACCCCCTTCATCGTAATCACCGCCCGCGCCCCGTCCGTTCCGAGAAGTTTGGCCCTCAGCCGCGTCGTCGTCTGGATCGGCGAGAGTGTCGGCGGAGACGAGATATCTGAAAATAGTCTCGTAAAAACCGACCGATTAGAGTCTATTAGCAGTGTTGGTAGCAGTCGAAATTTTGCTCCAATCTTGCCAATAGCTTCATATAACGGTGATCACTTACTCTGGTTTGATGGGTGCAGTACCTGGAGGCAAGACTGACATGATCGTTAATGATAGAGCGGGGTGGATTACAGATCATGATTATTATGATAAGATACGATAAACTTTATTGCTGGGCGTCTGATCCTCAAATTCATGTTACTGTCTTTCTAGGAAGAATACCATATTGATGCAACACCTGTCCATCCACACTTGCAGGACTCTTGAACAGCAGATCAGCTCCCGCTGCAGTTTTTGGAAACGCGATGACATCGCGAATAGACTGTGTCTTGCACAGTATAGACATTAATCGATCAAAGCCTAAAAAATGAACACACGATCATGCTTGAGAACGAGACCCAGGATCTTTCAAAAGGGCGCTGCTGACCTAGAGCAATACCTCCATGAGGAGGGGCACCACAACGAAGGGCATGTAGGAGGTGATCAAACGGGGCTCGTTCTTGTTCGCTTAGCTGTATTCGAATCAATCAATACCCTAAATCGTCTGGAAGCATATTTAAGTCTTACCTGAAGAACTTTTGTAAAAACGTATTCCTGAAGGGCAGCATCATGGATTCGGACGGAGCCACCACCAATCTCCACACCATTCAAAACAAGATCATAATGCTGACCGCGGACCTAGCAAAAGGGAGAAATATGACAACTCTGCTCTGGGAGCAAAAAAGGGACGCACGGAATCTACTTTCCCTGCATACAAGGACTCGATGTCTTGCCACATGGGAGCAGTAAAAGGATGATGGGAGCTACTATATCTGCCTTGGGCTAAAAACTCCTTGTCGTCATCTGAGCGCGTAAACAGTGGAAATTCGGTGACCCAAAGGAACCGAGGGGCGTCAGAAAGAATCACTTTGTCTGCATGCTCAAGAGTAGATATTAGACATAGCTATAGCCTATAGTAACTAGACCTCACTCACCTGTCGCCAGCGCTACATCTAGTAGGCGCAATCGTTGACGACCCAAAATGGTTGAGCCACCCTTGAAGCAAGATATCATACATTATCAACTCTCGGTGCGGCACAGTATACTCACGCTGGGTACTCGGGGTCGACGTGATAGCCAAATGATATCACCAGGGGACAGTGATAGCTTCTCGTTGATTTCAGGATTCTGATACTTGGAAAGGGCAGCCGATTCGAAGTGTCCTGTTGCTTTGATTCGACTCAGCCAGCAAGCTGAGTTCTTCTCAGTCATGGAGATAGATTCCTGCCGGCAGATGAGGAACATTGTTCACGCTATGCCATTCTGCAAGGAACATACGACAAAAGGGTCCACTTGAAGTTTGTGAGCAACTTGCCAGAAACTCGGCTCTTGCGATTTTCGAATAATAATCGCTTCCAGAATCTCGTTGTGTGCATCTAGTAGAGGTTTTTGTGCTGGGTCAACGAATGATGTGATATCTGTTATCTAGAAAAACGAGAGAACCATCGATTTAAGAGAGAGATAGACAGCGGAACAGATACATAGGCAATACCTCGAGGCCGAATCTGAGGTCAGGTTTGTCAGAGCCAAACTGAGATTCATGCTGAGCGTGAGTAGTAAATAGGATTTGGATGACTTACGCGATTCATGGCTTCCCTGTATGTCATAACCGGAAAGTGCGGCGGAAGATTTATGCCCTCTGCTTCCTTCCATATATTACTGATAACTGTTTCCGTAACATCCCGAACTTCGGTACCTCCAATACGCCAGGGTGACTCTGAATGCTTGCTGGTTTCTGAGGGGCCCCAAGAGACACAGGCCATTTCCAAATCGATCTGGGTGAATTCTGGTTGCCTGTCTTTTCTGCCGTCCTCATCACGAAAACATTTCGCAACCTGAAAGTACTTGTCCACAGCACCCGAGGTAATGAGTAGTTGCTTCGGCTGCTGCGGTGACTGTTGCAGAGCATAAAAGGCTGGCTGAGCATCGTTGCCTTTACTTCGAGCTGGAACCAAAAACTCTCGAGCACCCTCGGGAGATGACCTCAAAAGTACAGGTGTCTCTACTTCCACAAAATCTTGGTGCGGCTCAACGATCAGATGAATCTAGGGAGAATCTTGGAGGGCATACCAGCGTCGTGCAAAGTGTTACGAATGAGGTGAGCTACTCGACTACGTTTTCGCAGATTTTCCGAGAGGATTGTCCGACGCAAATCGAGATACCGGTAGCGGAGCCTCAAGTCTTCATTGGGCTATATGGATATAGAATATATCATGAAGTTTCGCGAAATTGCAAGGACAGAGCTGACCAAGTTATGGACATTGGACGGCGTGAACGGAAGCTCACTTTCGGCTGGATTGAGGATGATACACTTGTCGACTTTGACATCGATTTCCCCTGTAGGACCCTTGTGAGCGTGGACTGGGTTAACGCAGAAAATATATGATGAAGACGGAGAGGCTTACAGGTCTCCGTGCACTCTCCGGGCGCAAAACGACTTCCCCTTCAACTAAAACGAATGATTCTAGAGGCACCTTCGAAAGGCCAGCCAAATTTGAATTTGAATTATTGACAACGAGTTGAACCGTTCCATGAGAGTCTTTTAGGGGGAAAAACGAGAATAGTTTGCCTTTCCTTCGGAAGAAATGAGCAATCGAGTACACGAGCAATAACTGTGAGAGAAGAACCGTTCAGGAAGGATCCATCCTGCCAGGACCACACGAGAACCAGCATTCCGAGCTGATAATTCGCCGCATGTATGGGTCCGGGTTGGAAAAGGAGCTGGATGAGAAACAGGTCAAGCCAAGTTGCTAATACCAGGGCATTGCTGACCGGAATGAGCTTGCAGAGTCGGCGTTGTGTGAGTATAATAGAAATCAGCGCGATTGGTGCAGCGCGTAATTTTTACTGGCCGAAAACAAGCATGACGGCGACCAGCGAGGATGAACGCGCGAAAGAACGCGTGCATTTGAAGTTGAGGAGTTTTCACGTGCTCAGTGAAAGACATTGAATACATATACAGTATACGTGTGGTCGGAGGTTTGGATGAGTATTGTCAGAATGAGCCTCGGTGGTTTGATGTGCTATGTAGCGTATCTTTGTCGCAAATTTATATTGGCGAGTACGAATAACTGGAAAAAGGTCTTCATCCCGACTAGCCCGAGGCACTCACCTTCCTTGTATATTTATTATATCAATACTTTCACAGTTAAGAAAAGGGCAGAATAGGCTGAACGCCCGGGCATTTTATATTATTCATTTCAGAAAATGTAAGGAAATTATGAGAAGGATATGATCATGATAAATATAACGCTTCGGGCTTTCTCTTTCAAGGACTGACTACCTTCAGAGGGGGAGCGGCAAATACTATTGGAATGCCGGCAATGTCTGCACAAAAGACATTCAATGCATGTGGTATTGCGGCAAGGAAAAAAGACCGTTACAAGGAGTCAGGACTGTAAAACAGAGACAGATCAGCATGACCCCAGCATATGCATTCACCAACTATTGGTCGTAGATACCTTATGTGGTTGTTGATATAAAAAAGCCACCGACAGGGAAACTAAGGCTCTTCAACCTTTATGTTGCATTGGCGAGGTGTAGGACAACACTTTATATGGTTGCTGTGGGATTTTGAGGAAGAACCACTTCTTGCAGGGCATGAAGCAGAGTCAATGGTGGAGGATGATCGTTTTGGAGAAGTTGAACAAAAAGACAAAGGAATGATGTTGAGTGATCGTTCAAGAGTTTAGACGTAGATATTGCTACAAACAATGGAGTGCGGAGATAAGATCAAGGTGGGAAAGAGGTCGTTCTAGCTGCTGACGTGTAGCAGTAAAAAATGCAATATTACCTTGCTCGTCCCGAAGGTTGCACCCATCTTCCCCAGGTCCTTCACTAGCCAAACAGCATACGCAAACAGCAAGCCCATAATGATCGCGCCCGTGCTAGTCCCCATTTTGATAAGCAAAATTATCACATAGCCCTCGTCAAAAGTCCAGGCAAATATTGTAATCGAGACATACAACGCCACCATCGAGCCCATTGCAAACAGGTTCGGAATCGACAAGAGGAAGAGCATATGCATCGCTCGAAGTGCGAGAGCCTGGTTATCCCATGGTTTAGTCTCGTCGCTACAAATCTCGATAAGACCGCTAACACTTACCTTGAAGTCCTTGGCCGGGGCATCCGCAAATACAAACGTCAAAGCCTTACCGAAAGTGATCGAAATGACCGTTGCACAGAACGAGGCAAAGGCGGAGACGAGCGCAGCACCCTGGACCCGATCAGAGAAAAGCAGGGTCGTAGCAGCGGGTAAGGACTAGCCCGCTGGTGCCCCCCAGCGCTTAATTACTTCCCTCCCGAAATTTGTCCCAGCTCTGGGGACCGTCAAAAATTGAGCTGGGCTTGGAGCCTCTCGAGACGGATTTCGAGAAAGACAATCAGGGAAAGGGTGAGGAAGAGATTTGGCCCATTTCCTTCAGGTACTGCCTTTGGGAGGTAGATGAGAAGTGAAGGCGCGTTCATATCATGGGAGCGAAAAAAAAGAAAGAAAGAAAAAAAAAGAAAAATCGGTGCATTAATATAGTGCGGTGTTGCGGTGTTTGAGGTCGCAGCAACAAACTAGTTACGGCCCCGTTGCTTTGCGAGCAATTTTCTCGATTTCATCAAGAACATCATCAAGGCCGTCTTCAGTCCAAAACTCGCGTTCGCGATGTGTGAGTTTGCCCATGACAAAGGTTGCTGCGTCAACGCTGCCTCTCTCACCAATACCTAAACGGAATCGATAAAAGCCTTGTTCGCCACCAATGGCGGAAATTATGCTTTTAACCCCATTATGGCCATTTGCAGAGCCGCCTAGTTTAACAGACAGTTGATCTGTTCTATGAGACATAGAATCCTGCAGGACAATCATTGCAGCTGGAGACTTGACCGAGTTGCGGTAGACTTGAGCGATTGAAGGCCCGGACACGTTCATGAATGATTCTATGGGAAGCTGTGAGATTTTCTGTTGGCTTTAGATGAGAATCAACGGACTAGACTTGTACAGGATAAGCGAGACTGGAGTATCTCCCACAGTAACCGTTCCCCGGCCAATGATACCATTCTTTTCAGAAGACATTCTAATGCCCAAGCGTGAGGCTAGTGCGTCGAGAACGTATTGTCCCAAACTAGCCGATGCATTGGTTGGCTGGGACGAACGTGCAGTTGACTAATAAAACGCACCTGTGTCTCGTGAGTGGCATCGGAAGATTGCCA
Organism: Collybiopsis confluens; assembly: GCA_013368555.1. Taxonomy (NCBI): domain Eukaryota; kingdom Fungi; phylum Basidiomycota; class Agaricomycetes; order Agaricales; family Omphalotaceae; genus Collybiopsis; species Collybiopsis confluens. The sequence continues at coordinate 211,353 of JAACJN010000033.1, forward strand.
AGAGCGGCGATGACAATTTGAGGAGTGCTGATAGTCATTGTTCGAAACAGTGAGCAGTTGAGTGTGTCCTGGGCCGTCGCCGCCGCTGCTTTTATACTCTGGTGCGTGAGTCAATGAAAGTCAGGGCATCAAATTTGAAACATCAAACGCCCGTGCCACCACGTGCTTCTACAAATACTTTGTGCGCTCCACTCATTATACTCAACGGAGTGGCGGTCTTTTTCCTTTCCCTTATTCGATTTATTTTTCTCTCCCTAATATCTCTTCGATGTCGACCACCACTACCACTATTACCCCTACTACAGCGAGCCCGGCTGACATGCCGCATGTTATTCGTCTCCGACGCAACGCCCGACGAAGACTCTCAACCCCGGCCCCAATCCAGACTCATCGTTTGGAATTCTGCCACCCATTCCCGCCTTCTCTTGAAGCATTGGATCTTTCAGCCTCCTCTTCTCCTACTCAGATTCTCGCCTCCCTTCGATTTCTTGTTCTGTCTTACTTGGCCGAACTCGAGCAGCGACTCTTCCTCTTAGAGTCCCCGTACTTGGAAAAGTGGCATGCGAAAAGTGCACTGACCATCGAAGAAGCTCGCCAATGGGCTCAGGAAACCCTCGAGATGCTCGAGTCTCTTCGGAACGACGTCTGCTCTCATCTTCCGGATATCCATCTCTCCGACATTACTGTTGACAATTTCAAAGCCCATCTCCCCGAATTTCCCGATGTACCTTCCATCAGTAACATGCGCGCACATCTTCCTGACGTCCCAAGCATTCATGATGTACGCTCCCACTTGCCAGACCTTCCCGATTGCATCTCCTCCAAATTGGACAATGTTCGCACAAAATTTAACGATATAGACTTCCACACCCCAATAGACTATGTTCCGATTCTCTCTCAAAAACTTGAATCACTTCAATTGCATCTCTCGTCCATGGAATTGCCCATAGGACTCCCCGGTTCGCACTCTATGCTTTCCGACCTTGTGGATTCTCTATTATCGTCCGAGTTGGTTTCCGACTTTCTCCAGTCCGCAACACCCGAAGATGATGTCTTTGAGAGAGCAGCACGAGAAGTCACACGTGCTGTCAAACAGTCATTCCAGGGAGTCCATCTCATCACTTACGCCGACCTGCCTGAACCATGGAAAAACAACTCATTCGTAACTCAGGGTTATAGGTGAGCATACTTAAACTACCTCCACGACTACCTGTTAATTTTTCTCTCAAGATTTATTCCGGTTGAACGATGGCCTTTGATTTTTTTGTCTCTGTTTGCATTCCATAATGAATTCCGTAGGTTCTTGCATTGCTCTACATTTTTGAAACGTCTAATCTACTGCCTAGTGAATATCCATACCCATCTTATACCCGGCCTCCTATGGCTGATAAACTGCATTCCTTTTGTAAATCCCTCTGGCATCGAAGACATTCCCGAAGCCCTGTTTATGGCCTTTGCTATCGTCTGTCTCTTTAGTAGTGCAGTATGGCATACCATGGCTGGGTGTGCTCATTGTCCAAGCATGGAGTTCTGCGCCCGAATAGATTATGTTGGGATTGGATGGTATGCTCTACGGTTTCTTCAATTGGAAGCCTCGCCTCAGCCATCTGTCTACGCAGGTTGATCAGCGCCAGTGTTGGAACTGTCGTACATTATGGGTTCCAGTGTTTTCCACGGTTGGGAAAAATCTTTCTAGCTGGTTGCTTCTTGACCGGACTTTTGGGTAATATATGTCCTTTCATGTCATGGTTCAATGAAGTCCGTTACCGGGTTAGTATCTTCCGCCCCTCTTCCTCCGTGCAATGTGAGAATAATATGTGCATACAGGGCTTACGCATCGTCTTCTTCCTCTCACTTGCATTCTTTTCGCTGGCACCCCTAGCAGGTTTAGCCATCATGCATTCCCCAAAGGCAATGGCCTCATTCATTTGTGAGTGTTTTCACCGCCTTTCTTCCTGGCCAGTCTAAATGAATTTATAATAGCGCCTGTTGTACCCTCGCTTGTTTCATACATTATCGGACTGGTTTTCTATGCCACACATATTCCGGAACGCTTCATTCCAGAAAAGTGGTCTCGCTATCTCGATAGAGTCGGTGGAGGTGAGCTCATAATTTCGCTTACCTATGACAGCCATTCATGTCTGCGTTCTCTTCCGTACAGGATCCCATGCGATATGGCATTGTTTTATTGTGCTTGCGGTCGCACAGCATAAGGCTGCGATCCGGATGATGAAGGAGGGCATCGCATGTCAAGCTCGCTCATAATGTGGACTGGTTGTAGATTAGCGGTCCGAGTCTCTTGTACCATAATGCGTTGAGCGCGAGTCAGGCTTATCCGTGCACGCCTCAATACACTTTATTGTACAATGAGTGAGAATTACACACGCCACACATGAAGATCTACACATGAAGATGGACAAGCATTGGCGAGGGAGCAAGCCATAATGCACGGGGTTTATGCTCCCCAGTTTGCAGCTACTTCCACTTGCCTAATACATACTAATCTGGTAGAGATCTCGGGTGTCGAAACGGGTGAAAGCAAACAGCGTCAATGACACTGCCGGAACATATACTCGTGGAAGAAAAACAGCCCTGGGCACCCGGCAGATAATACTTGGAACAGAAAAACCAGACGTCAAAAAAGGAAGGGAGAGATAAAATCATTCAGTAAGAATGATAATATAAGATACTAATGGTACCGGACGGACTGAACCCAGTTACACTTGTGAGCGGCCCAGCCTCGCAGCTTGAACGAAAGCACAAGCCCCTAGACATGCGGCCAAGTTCAATAACATTCTGCCGATGGAGGAGAGGAGGGAGTGTGCATAAGTCTCTGGAGACGTAAACCAAATTCCATCCACACTTTCCCATTCCCGGGATTGTTGCGCCCGGCAATTACTCGGCGGGTGCTGTTGTCCGCCGCATTATCTTATCATACAATCTTAATTTGTTACGTGACGGAAGCGTTAGTGCTCTTTCCTTCCATTCATGTTCAATTCACCCCGACCAGCGCAAAGATATGGAGGAAATACAACTGGTTTTGGCGGAAGTTATGTAGACGATAATCCATTGGCTAGCTCTACGTATGACGGTCTCGATCCCTGGTCTGGGAACCCTTCACCAACCACAACCCCTGCCCCCCAAGCTGCTGCTACTTCGGTATTCAGCTCTGTCATTGGTACGAACCGCTAATCATTCTTTGCGAAATTACATTCATCCTATTTCGTAGCCGATGCAACCGTACCTTCAGTGTATAGTCGAGCGTTTGCGGCTGTCGATCCCGCAAACACTGGAGAGACTTCTGTAAATTCACTTTCTAGAGTTTTGGCAACCTCTTCTCTTCCTGCCGCAACTGTGGACAAGGTCAGGACCTGAAAATCTCATTTTTTATAATATGGTACTGATTCGACACTTAGATTGTCAATCTCGTCAGTTCCAAGCCAAGAGTATCCAAACTCGAATTTTTTGTCGCCCTAGCTTTGGTTTCCCTTGCGCAGTCAGGCAAAGGTGCGATACTTCAATTCTTGTTCGGTCTTACTCTCAATAATCACAGATGTCAGCATCGAGCAAGTTGCGGCCCTCTCATCTCAGAACGAGCTACCGGAGCCGACACTTGACCTTGACTCCTTACAACCTTCCCTCTCCACCTTCAGCTCTCCAGGCCTGATTTATAGGCAAGATACTGCAATTAGATCTCCTGCACCTCAATATTCTGCCGACGATCCATGGGACACCACTGCACGGTTCGTGTCTGCACCCCCGAATATGAGTGGTTTTGACGCTTCTGGAAACCGTGGAGTAGCCACCGGAGGACTTAGCTCTGGTGCTCCTTCGACGGTGACCGGTACGGGGCTATCGAAAGAATGGTGGAAGAAGCAAAAGAGTGTTAATGTTACCATTCAGGGTCAGCAGGGGTTCATCTTGAATCGTTATACAGTCTACCAGATCTCTACCGACGTAAGTATTCTCGGCTATTTCTCTATAATTTGGTTTCACCATCCCTGTCGCAGAGAGGCCCCTCTGTTATAAGACGATATTCCGAATTTGTTTTTCTGTGGGATTGTATCTATCGGAGGTACCCATTCAGATTATTCCCTGCGCTTCCACCGAAGCGAATTGGATGTGCGTGTGCAATTCTTTGCTAAACCTCTCTTCGTTTACGTTATCTGGCCTTCTATCAGCGGATGAATACTTCTTAGAGCAAAGACGGTAAGCTCAATATTTCCAGTTTGGGCCTGTATTCATCTATCCAAATAGGAGAGGGCTGGCTAGGTGTTTAGCCTATCTCGTGTAGGTCAAAGTCGCCACTAAGATTGTGAAAACTCAATGTTGTCCTCAGTAATCATCCTGTCATCAAAGATGATGGAGTACTTGCTGCGTTTCTTACCGAAATTTCTTTTGAAGAATGGCGAAAACATGCTTCCGTCACTCTTGACGAGGAGTCCGCCAGTAAGCGCGTCGAGCGGTCCGAGGAGATGACTATTCCAAGCGATTTGGAAGACAAAATCACGTACGATTATTAACTGGATCTTTATTTAGAGAGACTCAAATATTCTGTATAGCACCATCCGTCGCCGAGTGATCCCGCTCATTGAGCAGTGGCAGCGCATTTGCGTATTGGCGGAAAGAATCATCAAGAGACGTGAAGCCGCAGCGGTACGGATTCCTTCCCCATTTCGACGTCCCTTCACTCCGGCTCATCTACTGCATAATAAATTTACCTCTTCTGCTTATCGACGTTCTTTATCGGACTCTGCATCCATTACTTCTTCTACGGTGGTTTCCATTTCCGGCTTATCCATCCCCTCCAACGTTTCCGACCCGTCGACGCTCAACAATTCCATGATTGGCTCACTTTTGGGGCCGGACTCTTTTGATGTCCAGAGTGACTTGTCGCGGCTGACGAATACCCTGAGGGCAGTTATTGAGGTCGGCGAACCTTGCTGGCGAGGGGACGAGTGCGAACTTTCAAGTGGAGTAAGAGCAGGGCTGCAACACGTTGTTTCTCATTGTCAAAGGCATTCGGAGGTTGCAGAGAATCGGGTATGTTATTAGGTTCATACGGCGGCTCTTGCGACTAAGTTCTTGTCAGACGCGCGTTTTACTCGATACGACTTTGGAAGCCCTTAAGGTAAATTTATAAGATTTTACAAGAAACAACAGATCTTGCTGACCAGTGTACACGCGCTAGACCCAACGAGATCTTTATATTGCCGTTCGTGACCTATTCATTCGCCACGACCGCCTCTCGCTGGATCAAGTTGAACGATTGAAGAAACGAGTTGAGACAACGTCACACAAGCTGGACGGTATTAAGACTACACAAAAAGATGGGTGGCAAGATGAATCTGACAAGCTTGTGGCGGCCATTGAAAAGGATCAAGCGACAATCGCTGCCCAGCTTAGTCGGAGGATTTTTATCCGTGCTTGGTATGTACTCTTGGTTATACGTTGATCCTTTATCTTTCCATCTCTGACTATCCACACTACTGTAGCTTGTGGCACGAACTCCGAGTGATCCTGCATAACAGGGAGAACGCACTGCTGACTGTAATGGTACAAGCTTTTGGTCGGGAAGAGCAGGATTATACTGAACTTGTCTTGAATAATTGGGCTTCTCTGTCGGACGCTGTGGAAGGGATGCCGTTCGAGTGAGAGATAATAATCGAATCTTCGGGACTTTTTACCGCATGCAGCATCCGACAATTGATACGCTTTATCCTTTGATAGCAGGAAGCACAATATGATGACCTTTTTACGAACTTTTTTTGTCTGTAACGGATGCTTTTATTCATCTGACTCGAAATAGGAATAGAGTACGACGATGCGATTGTCGCTGTTGTTGGTCAGTAGGTCACAAGATGGTAGCCTATCAAAATCCGTCTCTGAGCAAGTCGCTTTTCACTAGTTTTCACTGCAGACGGAAAAAGAGAGAGAGAGAACAATATGGGATATTCTCCGGAATCACAGAACATGGAGAGACCGCGACGTGAGCTCGACGTTTCCATCTGTCGAAGACTTGTCAGCCACTTTCTCACCGCGGACGGCCGTCGCATGTAATATGTCTGTAGTAGTCCCTATGTCTGATGTCAGAACCAAGTTTGCGGTCATATTGAGGGATCGAATCTGTCAGCTTGTCGGAACTTGGGAAGAGTTTTTTTTGAGCGTACCTAAGTATGTGAGGGATATAGGTATCGAATACAAAAGTTTGTGAAGGTTTGTTGGCATATTGGCTTAAGTAACAGGATACAGTGATGGTTAAAGTCAATAAGTCGGGTTCGAGATAAGAATCATATTCTGCACCAGCGGCAGCACGACTTTTGAATCGTCAGCTGTTATGTGTCTGCCTGTTTCATCTGCCTGTTTCATCGTTACCATTGTTGCTTGAAGATTCCCGACAACAGGTCAGAATTGTTTTGCGGTGCCATGTCTTCGGGCATGGTAAGCAAAAGGTCAGCAGCCACAAAGCGGTACGCAACGGCGGGGAAAATTTGATATCAAGATCATGATTTTTCATATGATATTGAAAGTCAAAGTCCGATAGCGATAGATGGAGTACAGCGACAAAAATATCTGTCGTCCGTGCCGGGTATGGGACGGCTGAGGGAAGATTGATGCCAAAATGTCGACGACCTTGTTGATTTTGCTGACCACTTGCATAGCTGGGAGAATCAGAGATCATTGCTTGATCTGAGATGTCGCGTCCTTTTTCTCGTGAAATTGAAACCACGCAGACCGATAACCTAGTACCGCTGTGGTGGTGTGTGCTCACAGCTGTTTTTTTATTGGAAAGCCAATGCGTGAATAGATAGATGAATGCTAATCATCTGAGAGCTTTTTTACAGCATAGAGTCGAAAAGAGTTCTCATGGCCGTTTATATGCGCTTCTTTGCATTGAATGGCGCGTGCGCCCATAGTGCGCATCTTCGGATCTGTGATATACACATCGATAGAAATGACAATATCCCCATAAGAGGAATGCCAACTGCGAGGGAAGTGAGAAGGGAAACTTGGAGAAGGGTCTGGAGCAGGGAGTGGATGGCAATGAGAGAGAGAGAGAGAGCGCGAATAGAACGCGAATAACGGGAGGCATGTCCGAAAGGTAACGGCGGCAGTAGAATAAATAAGGAAATAATTGATCGGGTGGCCGTGAGACATTGAAAACATGCAGGGTGCTAGTCGTTGGGGTGCGCCATACGCACACTTTCTCGGTATCCACCGCGGCAGACGTCGAAAACAGCGAGCAAGACCGAGCGGGAGGCAGCGGCGCTGATGAAAAACACAGAATCTGGTGGACAAAGCTGGTATTCTCGCCGGACTGATCCCCATCAGGATACGTCCAGTCTTTACCTCAATCCAAGACAGGCTCCTGTCCCAACCTCCAAGTCCTCCTTCCGCTCCCTCAATTCCGTCTTTCGTCACCAAAAACCGCCCAAACCTCCTTCTCTTCTATCCGTACATTCAAATCTTTCGGTTCCAGACTCGGTCGCTTCTCACCCTTACGCAGCCATGCACGTAGCCCCCATGCCCGTCGTTTCCAGCACAGACGGTCTAGATGACGAAGAAGATTGTCCAGTCTGCCTAGAACCTCTCAGTTTTAGCTTTAGATTGCCTGGAGAAAAACCCCATATCGTTCCAGAGTGCGGTCATGCTTTGCATGAAGTGCGTCGCCTATTGTTTTTTTCTTCTTTTTTTCCTCGACTCACTCGATCTATCTCCAGGCCTGTTTCACTGCTGTTTATGGTCCCCCTCCCAACCAATCCAAGTCTGCCGTGCCCAGAAAATCAAATCTAGGAGTTTGCGGTGTATGCAGACGTCCCATGAAAGTTGGAGACGGCGATGGGGGCAAATCGAACAGTAAGTAATACTCCATCATTCTCTACACATACATCTTTGCAACTCATTTAGAATTGGCGGCTTTGACCGGTGTCGGCGACCAGACCTCCTCCTCGCTCTACCCCGGACGGGATACACCCACAAACCGACGACGACCGCAGGTTCAGAATAAACCATTCGATCCCAACGAAGACGACCCTCTAGACCACACTGGTTCTGTCAAATCAGATCCATCTAGGGACCATTCTCAATATATCGTCGCCCCTTCCATTCAAGTCCGTCCAGAATTCTCCTCTATCACCAGGACTCATGACGCAAACCAACCTCTGACATGTATTGTCGTCATTGAACTTCCCGGAAAACGAGTCCTTGCGCCAGTGCCCGGGCCAGTTCTCCATGATTATAATCGCCGGGACAATCATTTAAGAGAGGACACTGGTCATGAACCTCAACAACCTCGAAGACAACTTCCATCCGAATCATACTCACAGGATCTGCATTATAGCGGGTCGTCTGGCCATGGTCATGACTCCTCTTCACCCCAAACCGCCCTAATCCAGGAAGAGGATTCACCATTCAATGCCATCACCGAAGACTTGCGCAACCGAATCATAGACTGGAAAGGTCATCCTTTATCGGATCTCGGTCCTCTCCAAATGTACGACCTCCTTTCTGTTCGACGAGATTCGCTCGTCCGCGAATTCTATGTCTATCTTTTCAAAGAGGCTCTCATTTGCGTCGTCGAAGAGAAGAAGCGTTCTCTCGGTCGACTACTGTCGAATGCGTCTGGTCTCACAGACGCTTCATCGACTATGTCAGCACCGCAGTCCAAGGGTGTCCTCCGCCTGAAAGGTAGAATATATGTTCGACATATCAAACAGGTGACGGCTTCCAGCGCAGCAGGAGAAATGTCCCTTACCATTGACATGGAGGACGAGCTTGCGTCCTTCATCTTGATATTCAAAGACCGCTCTTCCCTTGAAGCCTGGAGAAATACGATTCAAACTTTGGTCAACATGTTCCAGTCGCAGAATCAATCGTACCAACAACCTCAGCAGGTAGATGACCATGCCTTAGACATGGAAGAATTTGGGGGAAATTCAAAGGCGATGAGAATGCTGAGTGGCAGCACATCAACCACGGTCAGTAGTGGTGCCGATAGTCTGCTCCAGAATGGCTCATCCAGGTCAACCATGTCTTCGTCCACCTCCCATGGTTCTGCTCTGCAGTCATCACAGCGACCAGCTATGCAACACAAACTCACCCCTCTGGGAGAGGCTGATGAAGCCAGCCAATATGATTCACCGACAGGACTGGTCACACCTTACACATCTTCCGGCCCATCGAATTCGCTTACTCCTCTGCCCCACCCGGCAATGGATCTCATACTTGTTGTCTCACTCCCTCCATCAAACGCCTCCCCCAGCACAGCACTGCTCAAAATTCGTGTTATCAAGGCCACCTTGGACTTTATCATTGCCTCCCTCGGCCAAAAGGACCGTTTGAGTTTAGTAACGTTCGAAGTGGGCCATGGCGGTAGAGTGCGCAAAACGCCCTTCTTGAGCGCAAGTAAAGCTCAGAGTAAAGCTCGTTTAGAGAGGTTCATTGAGGATATCCCGGCGCGAGCAACGAGCGACCCGGATGGGGTGAACCATGTTCAGGATGAATTTCTAGTGAGGGTGAGCAAGGACGAAAAGACGGATGTAGTGACGGCGGTAAACCACGGTGAGCATTGTTCTCGTGCCCATCTGTCCCTCCGTTATGTGATCTCACCTTCTACGGTCTTTTTAAGGTTTAGATGTCGTTCTGCAACGTAAAGCGCGCAACTCCATCTCCGGGATGATCCTCGTTTCAGATGCTTCCGATAGTACACGCCGTGCTCAAATGGATCTGGTGCTTGCACGAGCTGAAGCTGCAAACGTGCCGATACACTCCTTTGGATATGGTCGCTCGCACGATCCGGCATCTCTGTGGCTTATGTCGAATCACACCTCAGGGACCTATACTTTTGTCAAGGACTGGTATGACCTACGTGATAGTGTTGCAGGTTGCGTTGGTGGCATGATGTCTATTGGTCTTCTTAACATGAAACTACACATGAAGATCGTAGACGGAAACCGGTTCAGAATAAGAAAGGTGTCAGGAGGACCTTCGAGCATCCTCGCCAGCGATGGACAGAATGTCGACGTCGACGTCGGGGAACTTAGATACGGCGAGAGGAAAGAGATGCTGATCGAGTTGGAGCTCGATAATAGTGATCTTCAGCAGCGTCTCGCCCAAGCTCACGGAAATGGGCACCGCGATATGCGTAACATGAATGCCACAGATCGTTATGTGCAAAGTATGGGCCTTGACGCTCTTACTATTGACGATGGAGCCGATTTTACATCTGGTATGTTGAACGGGATGATAGACGAAGTACCTGTCGTGGAGGTCGATGGTTCGTTTTTCGACCCCGCTGCAGCAAAGAATGTCACGCGTCTCGCGCATCCTGTCCTGCTCACTGTAACCCTCCTACCACCATCGTCCAACACCCCCAAGCCTCCATCCTCGGTCTCAGACCCGGTTATCGTCCGGAGGAGAATGGAGCTCCTTGCCTCGGATATGATTACCCGGGCACTTGTTTTGGTCTCGAGACGGAACTTCCCGCAGGCGCAAAAGATCATCAGCGAGACTAAACGGATTTTGCATACTGTTCTGCAAACGATCTCCCGGTCCCTACCGCCACCTAATTCGGGTAACTCCCGAAACAGAAAAGAGTTGCTAATTCTAGGAGCCGTCAGAGCTATGCAGGCTATCCTACAAGATTTGCAAATCTTAAGCGAAGCGATGGAAGATAACGTGGATCTGTTTGCGCACGATCAAAGAAATTTTGGAGCTCAACAGGTCGATTTTTTTCCCGCCTTGGAAGCTCCTTCGTTGTCTCATTTTCTTTCTTCACTCTACAGGCGATGATTCTTAGAGATCAGAAAAGTTGGACTGGCCGAAGCGCAACAGAGAGGTTATTCTGGACTACTGATAACTCGATTGAGCTAGTTTCCCGCAGCACAGATTGGATCGCTCGGGAGTAAGTTGATGTGCTTGCGAATTCTCTTCATTTTCGATTATCCAACCAAATATTGGTCGCACTCTCCTTTTTGGTCCCCTTTTTCTTTAACTTTGTAAATGGTGTCTGATATTGATATTGATATTGTCTGTGTATTAACTATTCTGTGTCTTTTCTCTTACTTATTGCTGGTTTTTCTCTTTCCTCTTTCCTAATTTTATATCCACGAACACTAGCCCGAGTCGCGAGATTCTTACCCTCGTATGTTTTCATGCCTTGCGGCTCCTTTTCTGGGTGTTTTTCTTCTTTTGGTTGTCCGTACTTACATCCCAGTTTAAGTAGTCAATATATCAACTTTTTAACCCTCCATTGTCCGAGGTTGACCCCAACATATACATTGAATAAGCCACGATGCTAGCCAAGTCACGTGGTATCACATTACTGACCCGTTGGCGATTGAATACAAAATTCACTCTTTTGACAACTCATCCATCTCTGCTGCCATGGCGGGCACCTCAAAACTTCGCCAACGAAATACAACTTCTGGGAGACCCACCTTTGAATACGACCGCATTCAGGAGGAGGAGCACACCGACGACGTTTACCAGAATCCTGTAAGCGTCTATACATCTTTGCCTCATTTGCCACGCAACTGACAGGATGGTTGCTGTAGAATACTCGCCATCCTGTTGAGCAATTTCTTGAAACTGAGAAGGCCAGCGTAGTCGTTGTAGCCGTATTAACGGCATTAGCGTTCGCGCTGCGCTTTTACAAGATCAACCATCCCGACCAAGTTGTGTAAGTTGGATGTTTTTTTTTTCCGCTGCATACCAGAGTCCTCTATATCTGATGGATTGTTGCACAGATTCGACGAGGTCCATTTCGGAAAATTTGCTTCATACTATATTCTCGGGGAATACTACTTTGACGTTCATCCTCCCTTCGCCAAACTTCTTTTCGGACTAGCCGGCTGGTTTTCGGGTTTCGACGGTCACTTTCAATTCGAGAATATTGGAGACAGCTATACTCAACATCATGTTCCCTACGTGGGCATGCGCGCTCTCCCCGCTATCTTAGGAAGTCTTACGGTCCCCGTCGTATATGCTATCATGAAGCAAAGTGGTTATTCAACTGTCATTGCAGCGTTCTCTGCGTCGCTCATTTTGTTTGGTGGGTGTTGGAATTCTCGGCTGTTGACAATCTTCTGACGCGTCCCTTCCTCCTTCATAGACAATGCGCACATTGCTCAGTCACGTCTTATTCTGCTTGATGCTACCTTGATCTTCTTCATGTCCTTGACCATCTATGCCTACATTCGTTTCCAGAAGCTGCGCTACAGGTATGTCCCCATTACAACCCTCTGCATTCAATACTCAGTTGTATCCAGGGAGTTTACAACGGAATGGTTTGGCTGGCTCTTCGCAACTGGGTTTTTCATGGCCTGTGCTTGGGGATCCAAGGTCAATGGTGTCCTGACTGTCGCCACTGTTGGTGTCGCAGTTCTCATTGATCTTTGGGGCATTCTGGATATTAAGAAATCACCGTCTATGGTTCGTGAATATAGTTTGATGATTGACAGCTCAATTAAATACCTCCTTCAGGACTACTTCTGGAGGCATTTCGCTGCTAGAGCAGTCGGTCTCATTGTTATTCCATTCATCATCTACCTATCCTTCTTTTGGGTTCATTTCGCTCTGCTTCCTATTTCCGGCACTGGTGACTCTTTCATGAGCCCCGCCTTCCAAGAGACACTCGCTGGAAACGAGATGTTGATGAACAGTCAAGGTTCGGCTTTTTTTTACTCATCACCGTCAGAACGGACTAGATATATCCTTGACAGAAATTAGATATTACGACACTGTGACTATCAAGCATAAAGATACTAAGGTGTTCCTGCACTCACATATTGAGCGGTACCCTCTTAAATATGATGATGGTCGTATCAGCAGCCAGGGTGCATCCTTTTCTATCTGTTTGTAATACTGTCCGACTAACTTGAAGGGAACAGGTCAACAGGTCACTGGATATGGGCACGATGACACAAACAATGAGTGGCAAATCATTCCTACTAAAGCTCTTCCCGAGACTGGACGAGGCAGGGTCGTTCGTCAAAATGACATGATTCAGTTCCTCCACGCCAACACCAACACTGTCCTTCTTACGCATGATGTTGCATCGCCGTTGATGCCTACTAATCAGGAATTCACAACTTGGCCTAGAGATGACACTTCTCGTTTCAACGAGACTCTGTTCCAGCTGGTACTGCTCGATGGGAATGGCGGAGATGCTTGGAAGAGTAAATCAGGCTATTTCAGACTGGTGCACGGGGTGACCAAAGTCTCAATGTGGACGCATAACAAACAGCTTCCTGAATGGGCTTTCCGGCAGCAGGAAATCAATGGTAACAAAAATCCCTCTGAGAAGACCGCGACGTGGTTTGTCGAAGATATCGTTGCAGACGAAAGTAAGTTGTTTCCGACGCCCGACTCTTCTCTCTTTTTGACGTCTATTCAGCTGGTGAAGATCCTAAGGATCGCGCAGGAGCTCAGCCTGCAAAAGTTCCGAAAAAGATGAACTTTTTCAGGAAGTTCGGAGAATTGCAGCTATTGATGATGCAGCACAACGCCGGTCTAACGGCGTCACATCCCTATGCTAGTGGCCCTCTTAACTGGCCCTTCCTCATCAGTGGTATCAGTTTTTGGACGGAAAATGACCCCCAAAAGCAGATCTATCTTATTGGAAATCTTGTCGGATGGTGGGCTTGTGTCGTGGCACTATCGATTTACATTGGAATCCTGGGAGCAGATCTGCTTGCTCGCAGACGAAACAATGATCCCATCCCTGAACGTGTGTCCCGCGTGTACGCTTGAGCTTTCATCTGGGGCCTGACCTTGACTTTTGTATAGCTGTCCGTAACCGACTTTGGAACTCTACTGGATTTTTCTTCGTGGTTTGGGCAGTGCATTATGCGCCATTTTTCTTGATGAATAGGCAGCTGTTTGTCCACCACTACTTGGCCTCGCATTTAGCTTCCACCTTGATTGCTGGGGCTGTTCTTCAGTTTATCTTGTCAGAGACGATCAACTATCCGATATCCGTGGAATCGCCGTCGATGAGACGGAGAAAACGTCAGTATGCTGACATCGGGCTCAAGGGACCTATCATCTTCGTCATCTTTTGTATAGCAATGTTCGCAATGTTCATGTATCTCGCACCATTGACCTATGGAACACCAGGGTGAGTTTTTTCTTTCTTTTGTTAATCTTGTACTATCATGTTTGGTAATTGATAATAATCCTTTAACAGGTTGACTGGTGACCAGGTCAACAGCAAGAGACTGCTATCATCTTGGACGCTGCATTTTGCGGCTAAAAAGACCGCTGAGGTTGTGCCCTAAATACATGCTTCAATCAAGTCTTGCCAACGTATTGAGGAAGCTCACGCTTTGGTGGAAATCTGTAGGAGTAGAATACGTTTCTTCTAAAATATATATAGTATGAAAATATCTGCGGAAACGAATAACTTTCACATTTTAGACCATGAGGATATTCGGATCTTACATACCCAGGAATGGAATAGGGGTGTGCAACGCGATATATAAACGCCTGAAAAAGAAAGTGCGGTTTCATCTCTTCCACCACGCTCCAGCACCACTCATCAGCTATGCCTCAAGTACTCGACAACGCCCTTGATGCCGTCGGGAAAACCCCTCTGATTCGTCTCGACAGGGTAGCAAAATTCTACGGACTCAAGTGTAATCTCTGTACGTTCATCAGATCGTCTTTCTACTCCGAGTGCTCGTTCATGTGGACCTTCCAAGTGGGTAAAGTTGAATATATGTCTGCTGGCGGCTCTGTAAAGGATCGCATAGCAAAAGCCATGGTCGAGAGCGCCGAGAAGGAGGGAAAGCTCATCCCAGGTCAGAGCGTAGTCATTGAGCCTACTTCTGGGAATACAGGTGTGTAGCGGATGCTATCTCATGATGTTCCGTCCGTCTGAGTACATTCTATGTAGGGATCGGCCTCGCTATGGCCTGTGCAATCAAGGTAAGGCGCCCGCTGCTATGCCGTTCTGGCAAGTGAACGTGTACTGAATACTACAGATAAGGGGTATTCGGTGATTATCACCCTACCTAATAAGATGTCTCTTGTGGGTTTTGCATACATAAGTATCCCCTCATTCAGTTAATCATGTTTTTTAGGAGAAAGAAGCGGCTCTCCGCGCGTTGGGTGCTGAGGTGGTCCGCACACCCACGGAAGCCGCATGGAACTCCCCTGAAAGTCACATAGGTATGTTGTCCTATCTCGTTTAGCAGTCTCGTGGCTGAATTCCTTAACGGTCTCTAGGAGTGGCAAAGAGGCTACAAAAGGCAATACCTGGAGGAATAATTCTGGATCAATACGCGAATGTGAATAACCCTTTGGCGCATGAGTTGACCACAGGACCCGAAATTATTGAAGCTGTAACTTCTACACCGTCCATTTCGGGAAGACCCTCCTCGCAGAAGGTGGATGCAGTTGTCTGTGGAGCTGGAACCGGAGGCACTATCACTGGTATCTCCAGGTCGATCAAGAAAACGCATAATAAGGATTGTATAGTCGTTGGAGTTGATCCAGTGCGTACTCGTTTGGATGAACTCGGGCATTGGTGCTGATACGTTCCACAGGAAGGAAGCATTCTTGCGTTCCCTGAGTCGTTGAATACCAAGACGGAAGGTACACCATATGTTGTGGAGGGTATCGGTTATGACTTTGTTCCGGATGTATTGTCTCGCGACCCCGCCGTCATTGATGAATGGGTTAAGACTACAGACAATGAGGCTTTCGAAGCTGTTCAAGTGCTCATGAGGAACGAAGGACTGCTGGTCGGAGGTAGTAGTGGAACTGCGCTGTGTGGAATGTTGAAATGGTTGCGGACGAGGAAGGACATTGCGGAGACAGAAGGTTTGAATATCGTCGTTCTACTCCCCGATGGGTAAGTTTCATTTTTTTAATCATGAACGTGTCTCGTGCTCAAATATCTCCCTGCAGTATCAGAAACTACATAGGCAAGGACTGGTTCTTGGATCGGGCTCTCGGCGGCGAGCCGACAGCTTTAGCCAAGACAATTGCGAACGTTTTGCAAAAATCGACGACAAATGGTGTGAAGCACTGATGCATGGGTAATTTTATTGATATTTTACGTACACATACATAGAAATTTAGGGCTACCGCAGAGGAGTGAACATCCACATAACAGGACAATTCGAATCTAGAGGAAGACCATCCGGTCGTTGATTAGACGACCAGAGTACAATGCTATAGGCTCATCACCAGAACCAAGTAGTTGTAGATGCATAAATTAGCACTACTCGGGCAGAAAGTGGCCAATACGAAAGGGTATCACGCAAAAGAACAGACTGAAATCCAGTGAGACCCGGAGCAAGTGATTACTGATATGTGGGTGGTGGTGGATGTCGAAGAGAAAGCAGGAAGAAAAAAAAATCTCGTGCGCTTAAGAAGGAAGGTACAGGCGCTTAAATGTCAGAATTGATTTAGTCACGTGCGTAACCTGCCTCTCTTCTTTATGCCTTGTTCTGCTTCATGTCGATTCATTCGAGACTGGAGAGGGCTCTAGACCTTTTACGCAGCACAAAAATTAAAGAGCGCCAGGAGGGTATTGTTTATCTCAAAAATATCTTTTCCCAACCATTGGAGGCCACCCGGTATCACAGGACTCAGATTCGAGATAAACGCGTCAAAGCAGAGCAGATCTGGGCCCCCATTCTCAACGGCCTCGAGACTTGCATCAGGTCTGAAAAGACTGCTGTGACCACGGCGAAGAAGAGCTCCGATAGCGCCGAAAAGAGGCTGTCCGAGGCTGCAGGCGTCTATCGGACTTTGATCACCCACACCATAACTCTTCTACCCAGAAAGCTCGTTGTTTCAGTATGGGAGTTCCTGCACAAAGGAATGAGGCGTCGGAAGGAGCTACACTCTGCAGTCGCGCTGCATTTCATCAGGGCGCTCGAGTGTGTGGCATCACACGCGGCCCATCTCATCCGTCTCGAAGATGAAAATTATGAGCAAAGCTGGCTCAATGTTCTCGAGCTGGGATTCAATATTGTCCTCAGAAAGCCTCTCACCACGCAGATATTCGATGTTGAACCCTCGAGTCCAGATAACTCTGAAATGTTCGAGGACGATGACTCACTGGCGATGGAGACATATGAAGAAAATCAGGCTTCTCCTGACAAGAAGAGGAAACGAGACGGTCTGACTCCCATTGAAGCTGGTCCCAGCCAACCACGACAATCTCTCGGGCCAATATCTTCAGAACAAGTGGCTGCCATGTCTCTTCTTTCTGTTCTTCTTAGCTCCAATTCAGCCCCAATATTACGCATTCGAGACTGCTCCTCCGCTATCCTTCGTTCTCTTAAAAGCTTTCTGGATCTTTATCATTCTGATACCTCCCTTCACCACGACTTTCTGCGAGCGACACTATCCACCCTGAGACATTTGTCATTAAATAGAAGGAATGAGGTTGTGGAGTTTGCAAGGAGTACCTGGGATCAGTTGCTGGATCTATGGGGCACGAAGAACAAGGTTCTCAAAGAGGTCCTGGTCTCCATCCTCCGCTTGCTCTTCCCCTACTTTACGGCCACCGATGTGGACCCTGTCACCCTTGCAGGTCTATCGAAAATGTGGAATCTCATGAGCGGAGGAGTGGAGAAGAAGTGGGCTGTCGAACCTCTTTCTCTCGAAACAATTAGGTTGGAGGCGGCAATAGACAACGATGACGCTTCCCAGAGTCAAAAGGCGTTCAAGGCAAAAACCTTTTGCGCTGGACCTCAGTTTGAGGTTGGACATGCCCTAACATGGGCTATTCTAGAGTTGCAAGCCGACTGTGCAGCAAGAGTATGTGATCCGATTCGTTGAGATCTTTATCTGACAATTATATAGCTTCACATATACTTTGATTCGAGTCCCTTATCTTCACAACCCACTCAATCAAGCAAAATTTCACGTCTTCTAGAAAATCCTTTGGCCTTTCTCATGCGTTCCATTCGTTCCACGCTATCAGTGTCTTTACGCATCCACGATCTCCAGATACTGTTGTTCTTTATCGATCGACACTGGCATACCGTTCACGATTCAATGCAATCTGAGATCATCCGAACTCTTTTGGAGTTCGTATCCTCAGATGACGGAGGGATCCAGAGTTGGACGTTCCTATGTCTTGCTGCAATAGCATATGCGGATTGCAGTGATCGAACTCCCCAGGTTCATCCCTCCTCACCTTCTAACACGACTTCAGTTTCAGGATCCTTACCTCGAGGTGCCTCAATTTGGGATTCAGTCTGGACACATGCGATCCGCCGCACCAGCTCACCTCAGGTGTGCCGCGCCGCTTGCCACACAGCTAGCGTCCTCCTCGTTTACGCACACTCAAACCCGGCTCAGCGGTCGTTGGTCCGATCACCTCTAACCTCCCACCGTGTTCTGGCCGAGATTGAGAGTCTCGCTAAGGAGTTAGATGTTCAAGGTCCTAGCGGCCCTTGCGACTCTGTCTGCAATTTTCTCTCTCATTGTTTGCGGGTTGCAAATCAAGACGTGCGATTATATCGAATGCAGCTTGAAGAGAAAGTGTTGACATGGCTTCTCGATACATGGAAACCTGCTCACGTGGACAGCTCTGAAAATCATCCTGCCCTGGCCAGCGATATCTTACTGCTGCTAGAGACTATTTGTGCTTCTTCGCAAAGCAGCTCCCTTCTCTGTCGGGTTTCGCTGCCAGTGTGTCTGACAGCAGAGACTCTTATTGCTGAGGAACAAACCAGAGTTATTCGAGAGTTCCTTTTAGATGCAAAGCTGCCTACGGCCATGAAGAAGAATGACCACTATATGCCCAGAAGCACGTCCAAAGAATCTCTTGATTCCGGAAATAGTTCTTTCTCAGCCTCCATACTTTCCGAACCTGACCTGGTCCAACCGCGTGGGAGAGAGCGGAAAGTTTCTGCCTTTTTCTTGAGATCCTTAGAATCTTTGATGCAGAATATTCCCTCGAATGGCAGCTCTTCTAGAGCTGATGCTGCAAAAAAGGCCTTGGAACTCGCTGTCATCAGTCTCTCGTTTGAATCCGTGCTGGTGATGAATGGGATTCAAGTTAACAGGCGAGTCGTGCAAGCGGCGTGCAAGCTGATCAGTTCGATTTCATTGTTTCTGGAGCGTAATCAGTGGACCCTGGAGGAAAAGGAACTGATTCTACGCGCCCTAGAGCCGCTAGCCGCGGTGGATGTCGATTCTTACAATGATCCTCCGTGGACAGTGCTGCTGCCCCCCACCAAGAGTACGGGCATTCGAGCGCAAACACTCAAGTCTTTGCTGTCAGATATTAGGCGACATCGAGATTCCTCAAGAGAAGCGAGAGTAAAACATCTAAAGATACTCTGGCGGAATGCTGATGTAGGTAACCTGACGGTATCATGTAAAACACGATCCTCAATTAATGCTCTAATCTTAGGTCCAATCCACTTTTAATACTGTCCTGGTTAATCTCCGGAATCTTCTGCGGATAACCATGGGCAAACAACCTGTATCTCCGGTCGATGCTCTCAGCGTTGATGACAGCTTTAGCGTGGGTCATGTTAGGATCCCATTACCCGGAGCTCCAAGCCAGGATACGACTCAGAATTCGGTTGTGCGGAGTGTCGCCGGTGCTTGCATCGCATTCCTCTGTGTCGGGCCTCTTTTGCAAGTGACGTCTGGCCAGCCAATACGTGATAATGAACTGACTGAGCTGATGCTTGACTGTGTGGATACCGATATTGAGCGATTCCTTCTCGTGTGCCCTGCATACTTCGATAACATCCGCAACAAGAGACTCGAAATGACCAACACGAATTTAGCGTCGTTTCTCACTCACCTATCGCAGCATTTTCAGAGTTATCCCCTGCAAAGGAGGGAGGACTTCAATCTACAATTGGTATCGTTCCTGGACGCGACGCTGTCATCCTGGATCGCCCTCGTGCAGGAGAACAAAGAAGAAGATATTGTTGATAATTTTGGGCATATCGCGCACTACTATTCTGTGAGCTTGCGAAACCAAAAGAATGGCTTCTGGAGGGTTCGTGATGCTATCGCGCGTCTTTTTGACCGATACCTTCTGCTAGACCCATCCCAGAAGGCTTGGACAAGAGATGATTCTCCGCATAAGACCCTTCTCCTTCTTATCAAGGACGATGACATTCGCATCAGATTTCGACTTAGTGCTATCAATGCCCGTCTGTTGGACTTGACCCCAGATCCAATGGCACTTTATGCTGAGATGCGAGAGCTATACGCAAAGGACCTGTCGCAGTAAGTGTGGAAGTTGATCTCACTCTAATACCACTAACGTGGACTTCCTAGGTTCGAGCACATACTTACCAGGATTCTTTCCCTTGGTAATATCATGGTTGTCAGCTCCGCAGTTCGTCGTGGACCCTATTGGCACTTGGTCGAAACGGCTTTTTATTCGGACGTGTTCAATCGACATATCGAATCGACCCTCGTTGGAGTGGCGCAGCGGCTAGGACTGAAGAGTTTGGCGGAACTACTGGAAGCCTACGCATACCAACTCGCCTATTCTATACGTCAAGCAGGCCAAAACGTGCTCTCATTACCGGTCAGTCTGCTGGGCTACAAAGATCTCAAGGAACGTGCCAATCAGACTATCCGTCATTTCACTCCCGCGAATCTCTTGGTAACAGGCGTGGAGAAAGACAGGAAGCATGGCAGAAGTTTGTTTGAAGGACATTGTCATGCGATCCAGAAATCCCCAGAGGAAGTTGTCCGAGAGTGTTTTGGCGACATTGTAGGATTTCAAATTCTTGCCTCTCTGGACCGCGGGGAGGATTCCTCGGAGAAACTGGAATGCGGCATTCTCAAAACTCTTGGTACGAATGATCCACTGGCTTTTCGAGAGAGTCTCAGGATCGCTGTCAATGGTGTCGTCACCTCAATTTTACGAACATTGTCCGAGCAGGACTTCACCGAAAACGGAACGATAGTGGAAGCTTTACGTGCCGTCGACGAATCAAGTAAATCGGCACAGCTGTTTTCTATTTTGACGAGACATCGACGCATTGACGACATCGCTACTCATCGACACAATCTCCCCCTCTTCAGCCCTTTCACCATTCTCGGGGCGCTCAGATGGCTCTTGACAGAGGTTCCTGGCAGTGATAATTATGCCCTCACGTACCACGTTCTGCAGGAATTGTTCGCAGCCGTTCAACGGTCTTTCCTCGTTAACGAACAGATCAGGCTGGTCAATGCTATCTCGTTGTGGGTCGCATCCAGGCATGCAATCACAGGCTTTGAGGATGCCACTTTGTTGCACGTTCTCATTCGAGGAGCTGTTTCACTGCTCGGACAATGGGACCTCGTACCTGCGGCCCAGTCTATCCTTGAATGGTGCTTCTCGCTTTACATCTCAGGTAATGACCCTCGTTTTCCAGATGTCATTATTCGCGTTGCTTGCATTTGCTATGATTATGCTGCTGACGCCGAAGAAGACGATGTTATTGGAAAAAACAAATGTGATGCGCTCATTGAATGGGTAGACGATCAAACCCACTTTCTGGCCTGCAACACTGTTGTTGCTGAGCAGGTAAAGCTAGCACTGCCCGCCTGGCCGCACGAACCCTCCCCGAAACTCTTGCCCCTATTCGATGACATCGACCCTATGAGCTTATCACGAGTCCTTGCAGATAAATATATCTCATCCAACAAATTCCGCTTAGTGCGCCGTCTTCGCGATCAAGCTCAATTGTCGATGCACGACAATAGCCAGTTTTCCCAGACAGACTTTTGGAAACTTAAAGAGTGCATGCCTCCAGCTGATCAACTTCGGGAGGAAGACGTGCATGCTTTTGCCAGTCTTCTTGTTTTGAACCAGGGTTCTATCAGTAGTTTCGGCAGCGACCCTGAGCCGAAACATGTTCTTCATCCCTCGGGCAAAAGTCGCCAGCAAAAAGAGTTTGCAGTTACCAAACTACAGACCCCTGAGAGTGCCTTCATACACATTCTATTGACTATGCTAGAAGACCATGATGACGATGGTTCTCGTCATGCCGCCTATCAGACCTTGCGCTCAGTCATCTCGACATTGTCCATGGAGACATTTGAAGCGCTTTCTCAAATATGGCCCCCAGAATATCGGATGGAAGTCAACTACCTTCGCGAATTCCCTCCATCACCTATTCTTCGAGATATACCTAACTTGTCGATGTCGCTATCATCTGCGGAGCTCACTAATGCGGCTCAAAACTTTCCTATTTGGATCAGTTCGATCACTACTCTTATTGCCGATATGTTATCGGCGACCAATCTGTTTTATGCCCAATTATGTGGCATACTTGCTTCTCACACTACTTTCGCGAGTAGAGTCCTCCCTTTACTGGTGCAAACTCTTTTGCAATCGTCCGAAGGTGTATCGCATTCAAAATCTCTATCGCGGTATTTTGAAGATCTCTTGTCTTCCACAGATACCGCGGTGCCTTGTCGTCAGTCCATAATCGATGTCGTTCTACACCTCCGGCATATCAAACCTGAAGGTGGCGACGCATTGGCGTACAATAAGTGGCTCGATATCGGCTTCCTTCCGTTATCTCAGAACGCAATAGCTTGTGGTGCTTATACCACAGCGCTACTGTTCCTTGAACTGAATGCAGAATATAGGGATCCTTCCGTCAACGACGACGTTTCAATCGAACATATCATGTACGAAATTTATCGCAACATTGACGAACCGGATGGATTTTACGCGATCCGTACTCAAGATCATCACCAGTTCTTGATGCGACGTTTTCATCATGAGAAAGAGTGGGAAAAGGCTTTCCGCTTTCATGGAGCTGCTTTAGAAACAGATGCTGGAAATCCCAGCGAGATCGAGGGCCTCTTACAGTCCTTCCATTCTTATGGTTTCAATCATATCGCTACTAAAACACTTCTCGATTCTCATCAAGAAATAAACTCATCGATGGCTTATCAGTTAGGCTGGAGAGCGGAAACGTGGGATCTTCCGGAATCCGATGACGGTCGTTTTCCTGGTGCCTCTTTATATCTCGCTCTTCGCGCTGTACATCGAGAAAGGGACCAGGGGGTTACGGACGCCGTTATTCGGCATGTTCTGTTCAAAGAAATGGATCACATTCGTGCGCTCGGATCCGAAAACATTTCGCAAATTCGCGAGGCAATTCAAACGCTGATGGCTCTTAGTCAAGCGACACAATGGAGATCTTTCTTCATTCAGGATATACTCGCTAGTAAAGACGCAGATATCCAAAAATGGTCAACATTCACCACGGTTGAGGACGGTTTTCGGTGGGGTCTCTCGTATAGTTAAGTTCGAACACAGTCTCATGCATTTGGTAGTTTTGACGACGTGGAAAGCATCATGGCAACGCGAATATCTCTGATCAAGTCAGCCCGACGAAGGGAGCAGCGTCATCAAATTGGAAATATGCTCTCTTCATTCGGTCGAACGTTATTGGAAGTCGAGAAGAAGTGCCTTCTTCGCTTGTCTCAAGCTGCTCGTGAAGCTCATCAAGTTCAAGTGGCATTGAACTCGGTCATTCGAGCGAAAAATCTTGAACATTTGTCCTCTCCATCTGTCACAGAAGAATTTGCTTCCGTCCTGTGGGCTCATAAAGAGCAGAAGCACGCCGTGGAGTATCTAACAGATCTGAGGAGAGATGCTCACGACTCCGATCCTATATGGCTTGCTCAGGTGATCGCACGACTGGTAAGATTTGCGCTTTTCCCTCTTTGAATAACATCTCATCAATCATGATAGGGTGCTTGGTCCGCGGAGGCGTGTCTCGAACAGCCTTCAGATATAAAACAAGAATTTTTCGACCAAGCGATCTCGATGATAAAAAATGTTCACGAAAATGAGAGCCGGGCCTCTGTATATCACCAATACGCGAAATTCGCCGAGTCACAGTATAAAACTGCTCTTGATTCGCCTGAACTTCTTCGTCTCAATATGTATAGAGAGCGCAAAGAACAAGAACGGAAACACTACGAACAAGTGACGAGGGGAAAATCTGATAAAGCACTGGTTAACCGACTTTCTGCCGTTAAAAAAGTACTCGCTCAGGACAGCAAAGCTATGACTGACTTCATTTCCAATCGGGATGCTTCTCTGAAGCAGGCCGTTCAAATGTACTCTCTTTGTCTAGAAGCTTCAAATAAGTTCGACGAAGATGTTTCAATCCAATTTTGCTCGCTCTGGTTATCCAACTTTGACTATGATATTATACAAGATGACTTGCTTCAAGCTTTGGGACGGATTCCATCCCATAAATTTGTGTTTTTGGCGGTAAGTCATGGCTTGAACATCACCTTTTTTGTAAAAACTCATCTCAAAAAAGCATCAAATTTTTTCAAGAATTGACGATAAATTGACAAGGTCGCAGAAAACCCTCAGACCCACTGTCATTAGAATGTGTTCCGAACACCCTTTTCACAGTCTCTATCAGCTTTACTGTCTCCAGCCATCCAAAACCAGTCAAAAGGCTCGTGGCTCTGCTCGAATATCTGGAGGCAAAGAATTAGAGCTGCCTCCTACTGGAAGGGCACTGACTGCACAGCAATTCTTCAAGCAACTTTTGAATGACCCATCGACCAGGGCTCGAACAGCTGCTGTCGAGGAACTCTGCGACGCCTCTTTGACCTTCGCCAACTATCCAGTTCCTAAAACCGACAGGAAAGTTCCTGATACCCAGCCCATTAGAAACCTACGATTGAGCCGATTGAGCGTTCCAGTCATCACAGCCTACACTTCCATTGACCCGACGACTCGGTACGATCCCAGCGAATGCGTTTGTGTGGATCAATATGCTCACCAATTCGATACTGCCGGGGGCGTAAATCTCCCGAAGATTATAAACTGCATTGGTTCCGATGGTCGAAAATACAAACAACTGGTAAAGCCAATCCATTTCCAAGTCATGATATGAACAGTATTGAACGGTCCATTTATCGTAGTTCAAAGGCGACCAGCGGGACGATCTGCGGCAAGATGCGGTTATGGAACAGGTATTTGACCTTGTCAACGTAGTTCTCCGACGCGACGGAGAGACGAAGAGACGAAACCTACACATCCGAGGTTATAAAGTTATACCGCTCGCGAGTCAAGCCGGTATCCTCGAATTTGTCACGAACACGACTACACTCAAAAGTTGGCTAGATAAAGCTCACCCAAGGTTCGGATGACATTGTATCATTATCTGTGATTTTTTGCTTGTTTCTGATCAGTTAGCAGATACCGTCCCAATGATATTACGTCCATCGGAAGGAAGTTCAAAGAATATTACGAGAATAATAGTCGCTCAAATATCGACCGTCACAGATTTTATACGGAATGTGTGGAGAATTTCCAGCCCGTGATGCGGCATTACTTCACCGAAACCCATAAAACACCCATTGCCTGGTTCCGCAGTAGACTGAACTACACGCGCAGCGTCGCTACCACGTCGATCGTTGGCCATGTTCTAGGACTCGGAGACCGACACACTTCCAATATCCTGATAGACAACAGCAAGGGCGAAATCGTTCATATCGATTTGGGAGTAGCTTTTGATCAAGTGAGTCTATGCATATTGGTGCGAGTACCTAGATTGATATTTCGCGACAGGGAAAACTCCTTCCTGTGCCGGAAACTGTGCCATTCCGAATGACACCTGACATGGTAGACGGCATGGGAATATCAAAGACAGACGGTGTATTCAAACGTTGCGCTGAGGAGACCCTCCGAGTGCTCCGCGATGGGTCCGATGTCATCATGACTGTTTTGCAAGTTTTTCGTTACGATCCTTTATACAACTGGTCGGTGGTTATCTCCCGCGTTAAGGTTTTGCTGAACTCCATCTCTTAAGGACAATGAGTGATTACAAAATGAAGAAACAAGTAGAAGTTGACGACTCTTCTATGGCAACGACAATACTCTCAAAGAACGCTGATGCCGAAAGGATCTTTTCCGAGAGATACGGAATAGGGATCAATATGGACAGCACTCGAGCTCAAGAAGACGCAGATCGTGCACTAATGGGCGTTTCGACAAAATTGAGTGGAAATCTAAGTGTCGCCGCAGCTGTACGATCTCTGGTTGCTGAGGCGACAAACACGTACAATTTGGGAACGATATTCTACGGTGCGTGTGTTTCTTATGTATGAGTTCATTCGAGATGGCTAATTCTCTGCTAGGATGGGGGCCTTATTATTAATTTATTGCATTACTCTTATTTCCTTCCTGAAAATGCTCAAGAATGTATCAAGTATGGCATTATAAACAACGAACACTGTATCCCCTGGGGGATCATAAATCGATATGTATTTACATAAATCATGGACTGGGTTGTGCCTCTCCCTAACTATTAAGGGTGCTGTTACATCGACTACGATATTGAATGGACATATACGGACCAAGAACGGAGAGCACTGAAGCAACAGAAGCTCAAGGGCAGGAGTCCTGGCCGGCGAAGGGTCCCCAGGGATCAGTGGCCGTCGCACGAGCGCTAGCCAACGGGTTATCTGCATAACCGTAGACGCTGAAACCAATTGTATTTTCCTCCATATCTTTGTGAGTTGGGGACTCATTGTAGTCTTTGGCCGTTTGTTCCGTAAATCGATGTGAGAGTCAGACTCCGGAGGGTTGGCAAAAGCAAGCTTGCAGGAGATGTAATAAAAGACAATGTGGCTGCAAATGTATTTTTCTTGAAACGATGTACATGCATCAATGACTCATCAGACACTCGGAGGACCTATAGATGAACTCAACATCGACGTGGATGAGTTACATTACAACTTCCTCGCCGACTACGACCGTTCAGAAAAATACAGGCTATCACTCATCTCCAAATAAGGAACTCCCCGTAGGAGGTTGATGGCTTTAGCAAGAAAGTCGAGCCTTCTCAGCCTTCTTCTAGCCCCCAGGAGATAATAATGCGCATAATAAGTCCCCAAATCGCAGCCAAGTAGAACGTTCGGCATCTTGCGGCCATCACTGGACTGATGCGTCATGGCAAAGATGCCACTTCAGTCCAATCATCAATGCCCCTTGTCGCGGAGTGACAGTCGCTGGAGACTACGACGCGGTGGCATTAGAATATATGGCCACCAACAGCGCCCTCTACGCGCATCGGGCATACCGGCTACGGGTACGGAGACATCGTCGCCAACAGCCTCCTCCTCCTCAAGACAAGTAATGAGTGCGTGCAGGACCCCATGCCTTTGTCGAGGTACATGGTAGCCGTGGTGCGGGTTACCTGATGTGATTTTAGAGGGAAAGTTCTTTGCATCGTAAATGTAACGGCGTTGCGCGTCTTGAGCGACCTGGAGTCACATGTTTTGCGGATCTCTCATCCTAAACATCACAAGCTGACGATGCCTTTTGGCGAAATCGTGTGCGGCTCTCCTGGTTCTGGAAAATCTACGTATTGCTTTGGAAAACATCAGTTGTTCACGGCTCTGAAAAGACCGATACACATCGTTAATCTGGACCCTGCAAATGACAACATTCCTTACCCGTGCTCGATAGATATCTCTTCCCTAATAACCCTTCAAGATGTCATGGACGAACACGGATTGGGTCCGAACGGTGGACTGCTCTATTGTATGGAATATCTGGAAACCAACTTTGACTGGCTGGAGGAACGTTTGAAGGAGCTTGATAATGAAGATGGAAGGTCTGGAGATTCATATGTTCTGTTTGACCTTCCTGGCCAGGTCGAGTTGAGCACCAACCACGAGAGCATTAAACGGGTAGTGGATAGGTTGCAGTCAAAATGTGGATTCAGGGTGCGCTCTCCATCACGACAAGCTCCCCCAACAATCTAACGATGTGTCAGCCCAGCTAGCGGCCGTTCACCTTTGTGACGCACACTATGTTACGGATGCAGCGAAATACATATCTGTCCTACTTCTGTCCTTACGGACAATGCTTCAACTGGAACTCCCACACATTAATGTGCTGTCCAAAATTGATTTAATAGGGAATTATGGCGATTTAGGTAAACCGTTTTCTCATTCAGTGTTTGAAGTGGGCTTGCTAAACTTTCTCCTTGTCCATTCGTAGACTTCAACCTTGACTTTTATACTGAAGTTCAGGACCTGTCGTATCTCGAAAACTCCCTATCCAGCTCTTTATCTCCACGATTTCAGGCGCTGAACACGGCGATGATTTCGCTGATCGAAGACTATGGTCTTGTGGGATTTGAGACGCTGGCTGTTGAAGTGGGTGGAATGATTTCCTTAAGAATACACGCTCTCATCGAATCGATGTATAGGATAGATCATCTATGCTCCATCTAACGCACGCCATTGACCGGGCGACAGGCTATGTGTTTCTCCCGCCTCCCAGTTCTTCTGCGGGACAAGGAAGACCAGAAGGAACTATCGACGAATCTCACAAACCAGTCTCTGCTCAACCGAATGAATATGGGCTGTTTTCAAGTGCTGCTGGACCTTTGAAGAATACGTTGTCGAACTCGTCCGAGGGCGTGAGTACGAGCAAGTTTGCAAGCGAGAAGGACGTGTATGACGTTAGAGATGTTCAAGTGAGTTTGTTTGGGCAGATGAGTGGTGCTGTGTATCTCAACTGATCATTTGGCGTAGGAACGCTGGATTGATGCAAAAGATGCTTGGGATGCGTTTGAAAAGCGCGAGTGGCGAAGGGAAGGTGAGATGATTAGGGATCAAGTAGCCAGAGCTAAGGCAGCAGGCAAATGATAGTCGAATGATATTTTGTATCCATTCGTTAACACTCAACCAAAAAGGGCCGCTGGAAGCAGGATTTGAACCTACGCACTCAGAGAGTAATAGATATTAGATAATTCAAATCTATCGCCTTAACGACTCGGCCATTCCAGCACGAGAGGGTCGGGACCTCGACTTGCTTGAATTATTTTTTGAGGGAACAGACGTTTCGGAGTCAACTTGTTGGTTCCCGGGATTCCACTGATAGACTGATGGAGATTGTGCCCGGTTTCGAGGGACCAGACTTGAGGGCTCCTGAAATAGTGGTGCAGGGCAATGTACCTGTGTGTTGGTGGCAGAGAAGCACGTGGCAGCCAGTTACTCTTTCCTATAACCCTCGACGATCCTCACTGCTCAGCTGTCAGTGATCGTTGCAACTTTTAACCTCATTCGGCCTGGCATTGTCAGGATATGTCCAGTGTTACACCGCGCCGCCAGAGCAAAAACTTTACTGTCGAATACCACAGGTTCTTTTTTATTTTATTTTTAAATCTTGGACAAGGTCGGCCTCACGTACGGTTTCTAGGCCGAGCAGGGAAAGCGTTGCGGAATACAACGCTCTGCTTGCCGAGTCGAATCTCCACGCCGCAGAAGCCAATAACTACAAGGGCTTTGTACCGTCCAGAACTCCTCCTGCCCCTCCTTCCAAGTCATCGACTCTCCAAAAATCTAGACTTCGAAAACTTTCGTTGCCTTCGAATACTCTCCCACAGCCTCCTTCAGCGCCTCCAACTTCCAACTCAACCATGACCACCTCACCTCCCCCCAGACCCTCTCGGGCCAATACCGCCAATCTGAACGATCTCTTCCAAGCAGAGCCAATGTCGACCAATCAAAGGCGCCTTTCTCAGCCAGCCCCTCCCTTGCCCAACGAGAGCCAGTTCTACGCTGATCCACTCGAATCTCCTCCCCAAGCCGATTATCATTCTCCTTCGGCCGGTACAATCGCTGGACGATCTCGCAGCAGCACTCAGTCCAAGGCAAAAAAAGGTGTCCTCGGTTTCATTTTCAACTCGACCAAGCGTCCAGAGATATCCACCCCCTACGATCCTGTTCATCTCACCCACGTCGGTTTCAATTCTTCTACCGGAGAGTTTACCGGTCTCCCAAAAGAATGGCAACAGCTTTTACAGGAAAGTGGTATCTCAAAGTCGGACCAGGAAAAGAATCCGCAAGCTGTTATGGAAATCGTCAAGTTCTATCAAGAGGGCCACGGAGATGTTTGGGATAAATTGGGTGCGATGGGCGGGGCGACACCTGATTTGGCCGGCGGTCTGGGCTATGGAGGAAAGGGCGATGAGGTTTTCCAGAATGCTGTAGGCACTCTTCTCTTTTTCCTTTACCTTTTTTTAAAGAAAAGAAAAATAATACTCATTCGCTTTTCAGCGACCACCACCTGCACCTCCCAAAAAGCCCAGCGCACCATCAGCTTATCGGCCTGCTCCTTCTCCGCCGACAACAGTGACACCCACTCTTGACCGATCCACTTCACAGCGAACGCCGACCAAAACTGCTCGGCCCAACGATCCTGCCGTAACTCGGTCCAACACTACTCGCGACAGGGATAGACGTCCGCAAGGCCCTGGCGCTTCCCCAGCCGGAACCCCCAGCACAAGCTCATCAGCTCACCGAACACCCAAGGCCTCACCTGGGTCCTCTTCCACTGATCTCCCGCTCAAAGCCCCTCAGCCTCATCGGGAAGCTCCACGTCCGGCAGAAGGCCGTCAGCAACAACCCGCTCCATCACCGGCTGCACAACAGCTCGCCAAAGCGACTGGCGGCGTCGCTACTCCCAGAAGACGTGAAAAGAAACCAGTAGACAAAGAAAAAGAGGAAGATATCGTTCGTAGATTGCAGCAGATCTGTACGGACGCAGATCCGACTCGCCTGTACAGGAACTTGGTCAAGATTGGACAAGGGTATGTACATCACCGCGCACGCGCAATTTCTTTGTCATCCCTGACTTTTCCTTCTAGTGCATCAGGAGGCGTCTACACCGCCTATCAAGTTGGAACGAACCTCTCCGTGGCTATCAAGCAAATGGATCTCGAAAAGCAACCTAAAAAAGACTTGATCATTAACGAAATTCTGGTCATGCGTTCCTCTCGTCATCCAAACATCGTCAACTACATCGATTCGTTTCTATACAAGAATGATCTCTGGGTCGTGATGGAGTACATGGAGGGCGGTTCATTGACAGATGTCGTTACAGCCAACTTGATGACAGAGGGACAAATTGCTGCTGTCTCAAGGGAGACTGCCCAAGGCCTAGAACACCTACATAGACACGGGGTCATTCATCGGGATATCAAGAGTGATAATGTCCTGTTGAGTATGGTAGGAGACATTAAACTCAGTAAGTGTGTTGTGGCCAATTAGCCATTCCGACCCATTCATATCTTACTCCGTCCAGCCGACTTTGGCTTCTGCGCCCAAATATCCGATCCCAACCATGCCAAACGAACCACTATGGTAGGAACCCCCTACTGGATGGCTCCCGAAGTGGTTACTCGTAAAGAGTATGGACCCAAGGTCGACATCTGGAGTCTGGGTATCATGGCTATCGAAATGATTGAGGGTGAACCGCCGTACCTGAACCAGAACCCGCTCAAGGCCTTGTATCTCATTGCAACGAATGGAACGCCAAAGATAGCCAATCCGGAGAATTTGTCGCCCACATTCACCGACTACTTGGCAAAGACTTTGGAAGTTGATGCAGAGAAAAGGCCGTCAGCGACTGAGCTTTTACAGGTAAGAAGCGTCTTCAGAGGAAAGTCATCCACTTTGTTTGCTTATCCGTTCTCTCTTTCCAGCATCCGTTCTTCAAGCTCTCGGAACCATTACGAACATTAGCGCCTCTCATCAAGGCAGCAAGGGAAATCGCGAAGAACAAGTGACATGGGCGATGAAGAATAGAAAAAACGAAACAAAGAACGGAATACCAGCAAGTGGCGGGTTCCGCACGACACCCACATGTAAAGCTGACCTGCAAGTAATCCTAATCTGTTTGGATTTCACCGCCATTGTTGTACTTTTACGCTTTGACACACAGGGCAACAAATTTCTTATACTCTTCCCCCCTCCCCGCGCTATCCTCGCTATAGCTATTCCGCTCAGTGCTTTCTGTTGCCCCCAATTACATTGCATTTGATCTGATACCTATACTCACTTACGTCCCCACCCATTTTCCAATTCCCTCTAATCATATGTTGTTCCTTCTCTCTTAAAATGCCCTTCCAGCCTGATCTTTTTCTCGTTTACTACCTTGCATCTTGATCTTTGACGGACGGTTTCTTTATCTGTTTAAACTCCCCAATTTTTTTTTCCCTTGTTTTTTTTTACAGTAAATAAAAGAAAAGAAAACCTTGCGATCATTATCTACTTATCTTTACTCGTACAAGTATGTGGAGTCTGAGCAGAAATTATTAACTTGACAATTTTAGACGTAAATTGGCTGTCTCTCTCTCTTCATATTCTGGATTTGGTTCAAGAGCCGTCAGAGCAAGTGCGGAACGGAGCTCATGACTCGTGTCTCAGAATCGAAAAGTGGCTCCGGCCCCGTTTTGTTTATTTGAAATTCGACCGCCTATATATTCCGCTGTGGAAGCATTGTTTCGGCCTCACACTTTTTTCTCTCCTTCACGACTTTTCACGCATCTCACACGACCCACAATAACGTCCTTTCGAGCTTGCTCTCTTTATTAACGCTTTTACGACTCTTACATCGAACCATGACATCCTCTCCTGCTGTCCTCGCCTCTGTTAACACAAATGTCTCTACCGAAGAAAACTCCCCGACCAGTTCCGAGTCGGGCGTCCACAATCAGACGCCCATTGCTTCTCCGACTTCCCTTTCAACTCAGCGTCGAACCCTTCACAAGAAGAAAAGTTCTGGAGATTTGAGGGATGACTTTTATCAGGCGTCCTTTGAGTTGCACCAAGTATATCAGGATTCCAAGGAGAAACCGGATTCTACTTGAAGCGCGACGAGGTTAGCCTTTGAAACTACTACTTACTTTGTTGATTGCTCAATCGCCACAATCGCCTTAGGGGTCATATCACCATTATTAACTGATGTAGCAGTATCCTCACACACACCGAGTGTGGCACATGCTTTCTTTTATCTCCCAACTCGATAGCGGAGTATCTATGCTTTTCTGATTGCTGTACTCAGCCTGTAGCTTTTACTAGTATCTTCCTTCCTCCTTGTATCCAATTTTTTAAAGCTGCCGGACTGATAGTAGTAGTAGCTGATACTATGTGTATTTCAATGCTTCAAAACATGACAAAGTTATAAGCGTCTTGATGTGCTCCAAGTGAATGATTTCACGTGATGATGACAATCTCTCTATTAGTCACCCAGATGTCCATCATTGCTGGCTGTTTTGGGGCTGTTGCTCTTCATAAATGCGCGTTTCAAGCTAACTGCTTTTTTCACCAACACCTCCACCCCTGCCTACCCACCATCGACCACCTCCTCACGCGTATCGTTTGCTACAAGCCATAATCTCGCTGTGAAGGAGTCGTTATCAAGATCTCTTATTTTGCTTGGATTCGACTTTTTATTGTGCTCCTCCCTTTTTTTACTCAACGCCCATCAGCACATTTATCAATGGCCTCTCCAAAGATGACGGAACCAGTACATCTACTAGTTCTTGTCCATGGAATGTGGGGCAACACCACTCACTTGGCGGAAATGGCGAGAATCGCAGAAGAAACGCTCTGTTCGAATGTACAAGATCCAGTTCATATTTTGCTAGCTGAAGCCAACCATGAAGAGGGCACTTATGATGGCATTGATTGGTGTGCGGAAAGAGTTGCCAGTGAGGTACGTTTCTCTGTGATTTTGCTCGACCATACCCGGGGCTATTACGAGTCTGATGGTCACCTTACAGATTATCAGAGAAATCCACCGCCTCCAAATTGAACAGCACAGACCCGTCCGAAAGTTTAGTATCACGGGGTATAGTCTCGGAGGTCTGGTATCGCGATATATTGTGGGTATACTTGCACAGCGTGGATTCTTCGCCGCACTTGAGGGAAATACCGAATCCGACCCGAACATGATCCTCATGACGCCGATGAATTTCAACACAATTGCCACTCCACATATCGGCCTGATTCGATATCCAACTCTCTTCTCCTCTCTCGCGCACGCTCTAGGCCCGAAATTGCTTAGTCGGACTGGTGAACAATTTTACCTCAACGATGACTGGTCTGGTAATGGCCGGCCCCTCCTAGACATCCTTTCCGACCCGACCCTCGTTTTTTACCAAGCCTTAACACGATTCAAACAAGTCCGGATTTTCGCTAATGCCGTGAATGATAATACCGTACCCTATGTGACGGCTGCTATCGAGGAGAAAGATCCATTCGTCGACTGGAACATCGACGACGGAGGGCTGAATGTGTATGTATCTATTTTTTACAGGGTTGGTTTTGGTACTGAGGCGAGCCTTTGAACTGACACAGGAAATTCCATCCCAAATACCAACCCATAATTTCTTCTTACACTAGAACTTCGCCCCTCTCTTATAACCAACCAGCTCAGATTGCACCTGGAAAGAAGAAATCCAAAAGATCAAAACCTCTCCTCAACCTTCCGCCTATTCTCATGCAACCGTTCCCTTGGAATATTATCATTTACATGCTTTTGCCCGTCCTCATCCCGCTCGTTTTCGTGGTCGTCTTTGTCAAGTTTACGAGGGCGACAAGCCGAAGTCGACAAAGGATCAGACTCTTAGAAAAAAGCGAGACTGGCGAGAATAGTCTAACCAGTGTGTTGGGAGCAAGGCTGAAAGAAGGAGTGGACTACATTGGAAGGATAGAGAAGAGGATTGAGGATGCTGTTGCGGATATCGTCGACGATCCCAGATCCATTGATACCTCTGGATCGGAAACAGAATTGCCGCCTGTGACATCGGGAACCTCTACACCTTCGGCATCTCTCTTATATGGATCCGTCTCCGGTATCTATTCATCCTCTTCCGCCGGGTCCAAATTATCGGCTTCTTTTGATCAACCCGCTGCCCCGCTCTCCTCCAAGTCGACTCATGGCCCATCGCTGACCCCGCTACAGCGTACAATTTGTGTGCGCTTGAATTCTATTCCTGGACTGAAGAAGGAATTGGCTTTCATTGATTCAGCTGATCCTATTGATTCTGCCAAGCTTCGACGCCCCATGCGGAACTCACATGCCACCATTGTCTCTCGGGACGTGAAGAATTACGAGTTCCATCGCATCGGAGAAGGCGTGCTGAGGTGCTGGGCAGATGGGTTGATTGTTTAGATGAGTCTGGCTGGCAGTTTGGGTAACATCATTGCCACTTATATATCATTATGTTATGTCGTGTTTATTTATGGCATTACATAATTCGTAGAATACTATATTGCTACCCGCCGTTTCTTTGATTATTTCTGTATTATGCCCCCAGTGCGTTCATCAAAATAAATTTGATTTGGTTGTAGAACGACTAATCGAGTCACGTGACAATGAGAAATACCAGCAATTCATCTTCCTGAGGATTCAAATTCTCTCTCGCAAGTCTCAGAGGAACCAGCGATTGAATCAGACACAGTGACCTGCCCGTCACCCCGCGTCGTCGTCGGTCTGCTCCACCTCTAATATCTCTACATTCTCGCACCTCTACTCATACTTAATTGCCGTCAGGACTTCCAGTCTACCAGTCTGCTTTTCTTCTTCTCTTTCTTTTTCAGTCTGGCTGAGATCGCTGTATTTCCTGTCGTCAGTCCGGCTGTTTCCTCATGGGACCCCGTTTCGGCGGAGTCGCGTGAATATCTATCTATCTGGATTCAACTCCTTCCTTGCCGACCATTCCATCGCCAAGGGTACGCCACAATTACTACCTCATGATACAGCTCGTTGAACAAAGAGGCGTCGGGGTCCGTGGCTTGCTCCACAATTTATATCTAGCAATGCCCAAAATCTTAAGAGGCGTCGAAAGCACTGTGTATTCAACAGTTACGCATAACACTGGGTATCACAAGGGGGATAGGTTTCACAATCACTGATGCATGGAAAATACAAAGACGTAGACAGACAATTTTGTTCCACTTCGTCAGCACCGACAGTTCCTGTTCAGCGAGATGCATGGATCTAGGAATCCTCGGTGTACTGCAAAACAACCCAGTCAGCGATGAAAGGAACACCATAAATTAGGAGGGTCAAGGTACATACCAGGACTGCCAACGAATTGGGCCACGGCGAAACAAACTTGTTCTCGTCGAGGTAAGCGTAGTTCAACTCGGGACGGTCATGATCTTGGAACCGGTTGAGAAGGCCAGAGTTGCCTGGGGCGCGCTTGATATCCTTGATAGCAAAGATACCACGAAGGACATGCGTCATGATCTGAAAGAGACGCATGAGTCAAGATGGTCAGAGGTGAGTATCAAATTCGACCAACCTGAACAGTAACATCTTCTCCAAGGCACCTGTAACAGATATTAATAGATAAGCGGCAGAGCTATGAAAAACCAGGAAAATTACCTCGTAATCCCATCGCTAATGAGATATGCTTTTCCGCTCTGATCTCGTTTAACGTTTACTGTCTCCGGGTCAGGGAATACTGTGTCCTGTTCAATGGTTCGTCACGGAGTCCCGTCAAGAGAAACATTGGTTCAACACACATTTTGTCCAGCAGCGAGGATATCCAAGAATACCCGGCCGTGTTTGTGAATGGTCAAGCCATCCGTGTTGTGATCATCCGATGCAGTACCTTTTACGGAAGTAGCAATAAGCACGGGTGACGAGGAACGAGACCGGAATAGTACTCACGATAGACTCCCTTGAACGGAGGGTCCAATCCTGCATACAACATCAGAGATAGTGAAAGGTTCGCAACAGGTGGAAAACTGACTCAGTGCTTCTCTTGCATAACCAGACAGATCACCACCTATGTCACCACCCAAAGCGGTCTGGCGAATGGTGTCCTCAAACGGCGAGTCCAGATAAAGGTTGATCATGTTTGTAAGGGCGACAGAGACCTCGACACTCCCTACCATCAAAGCCAAAATGACATTCGATTGCTCGCGAGACGAGTGGTAACCGAGATCATGCAAGTGCTTGATGATTACGTGCTCAGATCTCTTCGATCTAGAAAATAGGGAAAGGATGCCAGAGATGGATAGCTAGAACGACGGCACATGAGCACGAATAAGTAGTTCACAGGGTGAATAGACTTACGCGTTTAGGGAATAGACCACCAACGCCATTCTCGACGTATTGACCGAGTGTCTTGACGTGAGATTGAGCTCGCTCCTTCAAAACCATCAACTTCGACGTCTCAACATCCAAGAAGATGTATCTACCACGGACACGCTCAACACAAGTATACAAAATCAAGGAAAATGACCTACGAGTAAATGTCTCCAAGCATGCTGTATAACTCTGCAGCAGTGAAATCGCCGCTATCGGAAGCAGAAGCTTTAATACGAATTCCAGCCTTTGATTCACAGAAAATGATCAACCTCTGTTTTATGTTCGTTATAATCAAAAGACTCACAATGTCAGCAGCCCAGTGGATCGGTACAGCCTTGAGAACATCGCGAACGAGGTTCACTGAACGCGTCTTCGACCCAGAGAGATTGAAAGAGTTGCTCTTAATAAGCTCTTGCGTCTTTGAGTAGAAGAACTTTGACAACTCTTCGGAGGCCTCGGGACTTCCAGTGAAGACACCGATCACCCGTTTTTGTTCTGAACGATCTTCAGGTGCACTGAAAAATCTGAATGATGCACAATTAGAAAGGTGTATGGCTGCAAACAACGCATCGACATACCCTTTACCCGAAACAACATGTTTAGCTCTCTCTTCATAATGCGTGATGAACTTGGGGTCCTTGATGATATTACCCACTTGGTGATAATCCTTAGCAACCTGGCCTACTGCTCTTGGAACAGGCCGTTTCATATCGTATTTTTCTAGAGCGTCCAGATCCTTCAGGAAAACCGACATTGCATCCGGAGTCATTAACGGGAAGAACGCATAGGTGCTGTTCTCCGTAAACTGCCCGGGGAGATTGCGAAGGAAGAGTCGACCAAGGGCGCTGCCAAACCCGTAAGCATCGGACTGGCGCTGACAATCGGCAAAGCCCCATGCGGTGAGATTGAACGGGGTGTAATCATGGGTGAAGAAACGATCACCACGAGTGAGCGCAATGGCATCACTCAAGATAGCGCGACTGATTGTGTAGCCTGAGAGTATTTCAGTTTCTAATAAGCCGGAACGAGAGGTTTAGCGAGTTACCAGGGCAGAGGCCTGCACCGTCGACGACAGGCTTAGCCTCCTCTGCTTGCAGCCCAACGTAGAGCTCGAGATACTCGATATCCCCATACAGCTTTTCCGCGGCAAAGGCAATCTCAGGGTCCGAGTTCCAATCCAAGAAGGTGCTGAATGCTATTACCCCCGGGTTAGAACCAATGAAATTGAACGATGAAGAAACCTCACGTTTGAGACCAAGATACCTTCTGAAGTCATTCATCGAACAAACACCCCACATTCGGTTTTGGGAAATACCCATGATCTCGTGGAGACGCATACATTCTGAACGAGTCACGAATTGAGTTACGTTGGATAACAATTAAGGTGATCGGTACGTACCGGGAGTTCCTCGGGCACGGAACGCTCCTGCAGGATGCTCCGTTCTAAACATGGAAAAATTTGAGTCCACTTGTTGAGCGCCGAACAGTTGCTACTTACGCATTCTTCAACAAATTGGCTAAATCTTCATCTTTGAACGTGCCATCTTCCTGCCTCTGCATGCTGGAAAGAAATAATCGTCAGTACATTGGTACTATTCTATGGAGATTTTCCCGGGTACTGACTTTCCAAACGTCCAGTGGTGAATGTCGGGTAACGATTGCATGGCCTTTTTGGCTCCGACTACAAAGTCCGCAGGGGTAAGCTCATCCGAAGTCTTTCCAGGAAAAATCTTTTCAATCATCTTCATTGTCCAGTCTTCGTCTTCTTTGCTTGTGGTGGCATGCCAACGGTAAAGGCAGTTGAACTGGACCACAAGTTAAAACAGTTTTTGGGGACTCGGGGATCTATTCACCTCCACACTGCAAGCATTGCCCCGTCCTCTCTCGAACTCAGAGTGATCGAGATTTCTCATTTCCTACAGTCGCATAAGATCATTCCAACTGTAAACAGTTGTCAAGGATAGCTTACCCCGAAAGGATTCAAGCTCCAACTGCTTCCTTGCCTCACCAAACCCAGAATGCAAGAAACGTAATCGGAAAAGATGACTGTAATATTTATTATCAGTATCTCCGACAATGTAACAAGTCAATACTCAATTTACCTGTACCAAACCAGCCACAGTTAACCAGACGCGCAGTCTGGAACAATTCCTCATCTTGAGACGCACGGGCAGCATCAGAGAGTTTGGATGGATCCTGATATTTTCTGCGTTCATTGATGCTGAAGATTTTTTTCGCGATGTACTGGAAAAAGAAACTTTGATAAGGAATTCTTTCAAATTGGGCATGAACCACGTTCGTACGTTGTGATTCCTGCTGAACAAGACTAGAAGCACACAAACGGCAGGAGGAAGCAGCAGCAACCTATCCTC
Organism: Collybiopsis confluens; assembly: GCA_013368555.1. Classification (NCBI taxonomy): domain Eukaryota; kingdom Fungi; phylum Basidiomycota; class Agaricomycetes; order Agaricales; family Omphalotaceae; genus Collybiopsis; species Collybiopsis confluens. The sequence continues at coordinate 250,608 of JAACJN010000033.1, forward strand.
CGCGAACACATCAGGAAATAAAAATCCGAGGCCGGACTCTTTGTCGCGGACTCTGTCTTGGGTTTCTTGGTTATGGCCATACAAAGGAGCTAAGTCGCAGTAAGATGATGTCTCATTTACGTTGACATCGGTATGCGACGTCCGGAAGACACTGGTAAAAGAAAGATTACTTTTCGTGTTTGATACCGTGCATAAACTGACGGCACGCACCTGTGGATAACCAATGCAGCGAACGAAAACATCAAAGACGACAGTCCAGCCGGATGGCTCTGGAACTGTAAAAGATTGAATTCATTAATATCAGAGCGTTCTCTCAACCATCACCGCACAACGTACGCCATCTCGCTTCAAGAGGCTAGAACTTGTGTCAGAAGCCACGATCACGATAGGAGGTGTGTTTTTGTATTTATTTTTACTCACGTATCGAAAACCAGGCCTGGATCTGGCAACTCGCTTTGAGACAATGGGTGGGTTTGTTGAACGGTTCGCGCATAAGTCGCTCCAGCCTTTCCCAAATTGGGGTCGGCAATGTTGTTACCAGATCCGTCTGCAGATCTCCAAGCATACTTGTTGCTGACGAGTGTAGATGGCGGGTGGGACAGGTCATTGTATACTGCACGCAGTCAAGAAGGTTATAGGAAGTATAGCGGAATTTGACGCACGTAATTTGATTACTTCGTTCTGCGCCTTCTCCGCCAGTTCACCCGGAGGCATCTTGGAAAGTTTTGCGAGACCATGTTCAAGCTGTTCATGGATAAAGAAACACCCAGGAGGACAAATACACAGGGACGTACGAAGAGTTTCCTGTCATCGATGGCATCACCGTGTCTCAAAAAGTCCACCGTGGCGGCCTACAGTTGAGTTATTCTCTAAACTCCTTGTTTGGTAGACCGCATAACGCACCAGACCCGATTGCTCAAAACCCAAATGCGGGGTAGCTTTCTTGAACCCTGGAGTGGCACTAGCGGAACCATTCTGAGCAGCGGTGCCATTAGTATATGATGCGCCCTGGACATACCGAGTGTCAGTGGGAAAAGTGATGTAACTAGAAAAGGGAACGAACGTTAGCTAGCGGGGCATTAGGACCGGCGCTCGAGCGACGGTTGAAGATGGACGGGAACCTGTCAAGGGGACTGGGCTGAGACATTGGAGGAGGAAGGGGAGGAGGTTGAGGAATGGCGGAGGGGTCAGGCCTTATAGGCGGAGACGGCGCATTTGACAGGCAGAATGTCAAGTTATAGGAAGCGAATAACGAACACACGGGATCCGAAGTAGGGACCGTGCGTGGGTGCAGCGAGTTGTTCCCGACGTTCTTCTCGAACTCCAGACCAGTCTTTGTTAGGCCTGAACATATGATACCTCTGTATCTGTACTAATTCCAGCAAACATATCCCAGTGAGCGGCCGAAGAACGCTCACCGCTAATTAACTATCATATCGGTGTATTTGTTTTATATATTGCGATAAGTCATTGAAGACTTCGGCTTTGGAAGGCTCGGGAAGGTCATCAGAAAGTTCGAAAGGGTACGAGTCAAAGCTACGAGGCACCAGACTGAATGTGGCCGTCGAACAAATATATCCCTTTTAATGGCACATCATAGAAATCTACTGAATTAGAGACGCTGGTTCTACCTAAAAACGGTCATGCTGCTGTTGCCAACGGAGGTACCGTATATTTCGCCACCGCCTCGTCAAATATATCCGACTTATTCGCCAGGTCAATGACACTTGGATGGGTCGGATATTCGATAGTTAACCGACTATAGACAAGAGTCATTCGAAAAACGACAGCGTAGAAAAAAGACAGGCGTGCTCACTTCCAAAGCCCTGTCGCGTCCGTCTCTCCCTTCTTAGTCATAGCTAATCCAGACACAACAGCAGATGCAGCCAACGCCTCCGTGTCTTCCTTGTGTTGCTCCAGAGATTCTTCCAAATCTGATTTTGCCTCGGGAAATTCGTTTCTCAAAATACGTGTCACACCCCGAGCGGTTAGAATATGAGGTGAAGACAATGAGGGATTGCCCAGTTGCTCAGTATAGAATGTGTACGGATTGTGGTAGCCCTCCTTTCCCGTAACCAATCCGATAATGGACTCGATGAGCTGCAAAAGGAGATCGTCCTCTGCCCATCGTTTAGATCGCTCGTATTCCTTTTTAGCAAGGTCGGGGCGGTTAATGGATAAGTAAATTTGAACAATGACTGCTACGCTGAAAAAAAATGGAATGAAATGAACAAGTTGAGCCAAACTGAACAGTAACTTCTGCTTACGCTTCAAGATCTTCAGTGTCTGAGCCAAGGGTTTCGAGAGCTTCTTCTACCTCTCCAGCTCTAGCAAAAGCCGTTCCGGCCAAAACTCTCACTGTCGCCTTGTCGCGCTCAGTTCCTTCCAGGTCATCGCTTTCGATTTCGACAGACAAATCCCGCAATTCTTCCAAAGCCGCATTTTTTCCTGCAGAGTCTGGTGCATCCACGTAGTTGGCCAATGATCTTACAGCCTTTACAGCAACATTTTCAGAATCGGACGGTACCAGTTTGAGAGCAGCTTTGGGGTTGTTCAACGCAACATGGGCGCGGGCCTGATAGAGAAGAGTTGGTATAAAGTCGGGAGAGTTTTGGTCAGGCAAAGAGAGGTCGACGAGAGTTTTGTAGGCGCCTAGAAGGTGGGGATGAACTCGGGTAACGTTTTGTAGCATATAATCAGGATATACCTGACACGAATTGCTGTTTTACGTGGTAGAGCTCGGAAGAGTCCATGTTGAGTTGGAGTCAAAAACAGCCGAGCTGACTGACGCCTCAGATGGTGGCAGTGCAAGGATATAAAGAAGTTTCAGATTCAGGCCGTCATCCCGATAGAATTCTAGCTGGCCTAATTCTCCCCCAACATGTCCGGTGAGTATCGTTGCTCCTCATTGCGGCCAACGTTGACCTCGTATATTCTCTAGTCACCACTATCGCGAATGCCACTCAAGCTCAGCTCGACCACATTGATCAGGAGATACTGAATCATGAGGAAGCTGTCAGAGAGCTAAAGTCTCGTCGCAACCTCCTTGCCCCCATCTCCAAACTTCCTGCAGAGATCCTATGCACTATATTCATGTTCTGTAACGCTCCGGACCATGCCAACATGTATGCGCCAGCAGAGATAACCCGCTGGCGATGGATCATTGTCACTCACATCTCCCGACTCTGGCGCGCTTCGGCCATGAATTGCCCTATCTTATGGAGCAAACCAGAGTTTACCAAGACCGATTGGGCGTACGAGATGATCAGACGATCCAAGAAGGCACCTCTCACCATCGAAGTCAATTCCAATTACTGGCTCACCCCCCGTGTCGTTGACGCCGTCAGTGAAGGCCTCAAACATCTCGACAGAATCAACGAAATCCATCTGACTGCTTCCAGAGATAACATGGAAAAACTCCTCAGTAGTATCAATTTGCCTGCCCCTTTCCTACGTTCCCTCCATCTGGACATTGGGCGAAGCGACTACTACTACCATTCTCGAGCCGAACCGTACATGTTACCCGAGAATTTCCTCGCGGGCGATACTCAAAAGCTGAGGCACATCGAGCTCATTCGATGTTACCTGCGTTGGGATTCTCCCTTACTTAGTAATCTCAGCCATCTCCAGGTGCACAATCCGGGCGCACCGGCGCCGGCGCTTGACCAGTTTCTCGTTGCACTATCTGCTATGCCCAGACTCGAAACGCTGGACTTGGAACATGCGCTTCCCCTCAGTGCGGATACTGCATCCACCGAAAAACCCCGAGTCAATCTGGCCCGTTTGCGCAAGCTTCGCATAGTCAGTTCTCTCACCGAGTGCGCCATATTTCTTGACCGTGTCTCGTTTCCATCGAGTGCCACGGCGCACATCGTAGTCAGATGCGCCGATCCACCAGAAAATGGATCGGAAAGTTTGGACTTGGTCACCACCGTTTGCCAGCGGTTGCCGGTTGTTCAAGAATCCAGTAATAGTCGGACTCCTGTGATCAAAAGTCTCAGGGTGCAAAGTCTTGGTCCTGGTTTTGGGGTCATCGTTGAAGCCTGGAGCAACCCCCAAATGTTGAAGAACAAATCTTCCGCTGTCATCCCAAATTCCGATATGCCAATCACTCTCAACTCATTCGTAAATCCGTTATCCGGTGCTTGGCTCAAGCTCGAGATTTCTTGGCAGACCACCATGACGAGGCAGCTGCACAACGAAGTCGTTGCAGCTGTTTGCACTCCCTTGCCGTTATCCCAGCTCAAAACATTGCATGTGTGGACGGCGTATCACGATTGCTTCAACTCTTTGACATTCGCTAGGACGTTCGGTGTCTTGCCGAAAGTAAACCAATTGACAGTGCAAGGTGACAGCGCTCATGAACTCGTTGAAGCATTGAACCCTAGTCGTACAATGTTTACCACCGATCCTTCCAGCTCGTCTGCTGCCGGTTCTAACCGCCCAAATCATTCTTTCCCCGCCCTCCGCACTTTGAAATTACTCGAAACCGACTTTGACCGCAGCCACGATGACGAAAACACTCTTCTAGAGCCTCTCATTGATTGTCTCATACTGCGTTACGAGTCCAGGTCTGAAATTCAGAAACTCGTGCTGGAGAGATGTTCCCACCTGAATTCGGTTGATGTCACGGAGCTTGAGGATATTGTTGTCGATTTGGAGTGGGATGAGGTTGAGACCGGTTATAGCGATTCCGAGGATGATGATATGGACGATGATTTCGGTGATCCTACGGACTACATGGAAGAGTCCTACTTTGGATATGGGGATGCGTACATGAGCACAGATGAGGATATGATGTTTTTCTGAGGGTCGATGTCATAAGGATGATGCTGTAACAGACCTTTTTTCTCTTCCATCTTTACATCGTTTCGTACGTAGGTCCGTTTTTCTCGATCTCCGATGTCTTAGTGGCCATGGGTAGTCTGTTACAAATTGACGTGATTGGTTTGGTTAGCATGCCATGTGGCAAGCACGATTTACAGCTTTGACCATCTGCTACGGTCTAGCAATCAGGTTTATCTTATCTTTGAACATAAACTTTTCTTGCCAAGCACCCTCAGCTCATCTCTCCTATCAATATGATAGACGATGGATGTCGGATTTTTAATCACACGTTCTCAACAGCATGAACGGGAAGAGCGATAGAAATGAACACTTCCCATTATCATGGTAGTCTAATGTTGGATTATGCGTCAGAGGACAATACAGTTAGCATGATTCCAGACGAGTGTGGTGCATATGGAATTAAGTAGATTGATATCTGTTGCCAGTCTTGGCAATCCAAATAACGTCTGAAGATGGTAGTGCTACTTGATATCATTGACTATCAGCACAGATTCGAGGGGAAAAAAAGTCTCATATCTTAAAAAAAATTTGTATATCGCATTGCATTGCATGATCTACTCTGTCTATCTTACAAACAGCTTCTTGGATCTTACCGGTTTTGCCGCCCCTACATTTCCAGTCTCTTGTTGGTACATTCGATACGCTTCTCGAAGATGATCGGGCGAGAGCGGACCAGTGTCTCCTCGACGGCTTTGCACCTGGCGGGCTATCTGCAAAGATGGAGGCAAAGCTAAGAATCGCATTAGGACACGCACCTTTCTCAATTATCTCCCCAACAAACACTTTTCCAAAACCTGCCACAATTTGAGCGACTGGCTGGGAAACTTGCTGACCAGTGATTTGTTGAATGACCTTGAGTTTGGTGAGATAATGACTGAGCTCGGATAGTAAAGAAAAGCATGCCTTTCTGACGGCTTGCTTGGGTAGTGCGTGCCGCCGATACGCTTCAAACCGGTCGTATTGATCTGGACTAAAGTTTTCCATTAGAACCCTACAGCCTATATATTAGCGACAAGAACGCGAGATAGTGAAACGCAGCACACTTGAGGTTATCTTTCGACTGACTCTGCCAAGACAGTTGCGTCGAATAATCGTCATCCGCCATAGCAGGAAGAATCTCATCATCGCCTTCGCCTTCTTCCTCTGCCCCTGGGAGACCTGGGATTCGTGGAAGTACCCCTTCCGACGTCCTGAACAATCCCGCCATGTTCAAGGGAACACCGGAGGATGTTGTTAACCCTGGGCTAGAGGATTTGAAGTCTGAGGACGTCAAATTTTGTCCATATGCAGATATTCCCGTGGTTATGCTCGAACCAGGCCTGGGAGCTGCAATACTTGGACCTGATAGAACGCTGCTGCTTCCAGTTATAGTCGGAGAGTTGGAATTAGTAATCAGGTTGTTGAGGTTCCAATGTACATGTGGAGTATACGAGGAAAATGCAGGGCTTGTGTTGTTAGAAGTACTGGCAAACTCGGCCGATGTTGCGCGGGGTGAAGAAACGCCAGAAAGAACAGTGCCGCGAGGTTTGCGCCCTCGTTTAGCTCCTGATCCTCGAGGACGACCGGGGCCTTGATGCGAGGGCGTAGCCGGAGGGGGGTTTGGCTCAGGACTAGGACTGAAAGCGTATGGCGCGTCAGGAAGTGGTGGTGCACTCATGAGTTTTAGCGTGAGAATGTCACGTCCGTACTGAAAGACAATTTATGCTGTCGAGTCAGGGCCCAATATACAGGATGCCGAGGCAGAATTACTACGCTAGCAGTACCAATATGTAGCAACCTCCAAAATCTATAGCGAACGTTTGTCAACGAAAGGATTCGAATCCGAGTCCGAGTCATCTGCGAAATCGTGATTTTTATGTGCCCTGAAACCCTCTCCATTATTGCTTCGCTTTTTTGACCACGGTCCAATGTCCTCATCCTCACCATCTGCGTCTAAATCACTATGGATTGAATCAAAATCAGGCTCCGCCCCGACAGATGATGTTGGAGAGGAATCAGCCAGGGAAGAAGGTTCGGGAAACGCGAGACTCGAAATAGAGTCTAATACGTCATTATCGAAGTTGAGCTGCAGTGCTGGATCAAAGTCTGGTTCTTCGTCAGGCGGGGAGGGTATTGCTTGCGAATGAGACGGGCGGTGCCAATTGGCCATCCCCAGAGCGATGTCATAGGGCACAGCATACGGGTGCATTTCCTCATCCTCGTTCGGTGGAGTGGGCAGTTGGATATCATGGTGGGTGGAGGAGTTTTCGATGCTGTGATCTTCGCCATCAGACTCAGTCTCAGAAGTAGCAGCAGAGGGATGTCCGTCAGCAGTTGGTTTTTGCAAAGCTTGCTCGACAAGCTCATAGGTCTTTCCGCCTAAAGGAGCAGAGGATCGACGGCGGTAAAATAGAAGGTAGGCGTTTGCGTTCTATGAGACAGGGAATTAAGAAAATCTGCAAACCCAACGGTAGGCTCGAATCAGCACTTACCACTGCATTGCTTGCACTCGATTCAGACACAAAAGAATCATCGAAATGATACCACTTGTTGTTCATATGATTCTGTGCGTATGCTCGATAATGCCCACCCCCGAGACCACCTAGATGCTCGTCGACGGCGAACAAATCGTAGATCAATGGTTCTGCCGGCTGCTTACTTCCGCCCCCCTGACCCAATAGTTCAATCGAGTCGGTATCGACACCTCGGCCCTTGAGCTTCGACAGAATACCCCGCTCATTGACCCGCTCGTTTAGATCCAGACCTTCGATAGGGAAGTCCACGAACGCGTCAATCTTGTCTCGGAGTACTCTGGAGTTGCTAAACCTCTTCAAGTGCACCACCAGGACATCTGGCGTGCTCCATAAGTCAAACTTTTTCGTTGCCTGTTGGTGTTTCTTGCACTGTGGACAGTACCACAAGTCATCGGCTCCGAGTTGTTCCTCCTTTACGAATTCGTCCAGGCAGTCAGCGAGTGAGATACCCTTGGAAGATTTGGTGGCGGAAGCGCCGAGGATGTCCCGGTACTCTGGGTGAATGTATTCATCCCAGTTATCCCAAAGGGCATGTTCGAGTTTCGGGGACGAACGGCTGTCACCAAAGTAGTATGCCTTCATATTTTCATCAAACTCGCAGTAAAGCCCGTCGCCTTCTTGTAAGAGAACCCTACCTGTCTCGTCGTCGTCCTCAGTCCTACTCTGCACTTCCTCCACCCTTGAATCCCAGGAAACCTGGCTGGTGCTATAAACGCCGATACCGTACTCCTTGTGACCTGTACTGAGCACCAAATCAAAGAGATCTTTTTTGGGACCCAGACGAACAGGTGCAGCGCTTTCTTGCCCTGAAGCCAAATATGAAGCGTCATCATCGAAGTCGAGAACCATGCTCTTCTCGTCGACGATATCACCTTCCGGAGGGGTGGAAGGTGCAGGTTGATCACGAGCGGCTGGTTGAGTGACATTCACTGTGGCACCGTCATCACCAATCTTGATCTCCGTCACAGCTTCATCTTCCACAGGGTCAATAGTGATTGTCTCCACCCTCTCGTCTAGCTGAGAGATAGGGAAATCATGACCCAACTCCCACTTCCAAAGGTCTCGCCCATTCTTTGTCCAACGAGCGAGTCGTTGAACTACTGCGCCATAGATCCCTTCGACGCTTTTTGCCTGTTCATTTGATACTACGACGATGGTAGGATAGCCAAAGAGCCTACTGGACAGTGACGTTGAGCTATACCCGTAGGATCGCTGGGTACCATATGCATTGCTAGGGGGAATATCACACAAAAACATCGGAAGAACCCAAGGATCATCAGGGTGTTCACTGCGCTTCCAATTTCTAGACTGCTGTGAATGGCAAGGGAGTTCAAAGCAGATGATTGTATCGTTGTCGCTCATGTCCCCACAGAGGACGTTATCATCGAGACTCTTATAGAATCGGTGGCTGAAGTATTCGAGTGTTAAGAGCTACGAGAAAAAGGGTTAAAAATCTGCTCTCCAAGAGAACAATATCACCTACGTTTTCAGGCGGCGCATTCATCCACCTTCCGAGTAGAGCTCTCAGTTCTTTGAATGACGAGTCTCGACCGAGCTCGACCGGAATCTGATGTATTTTCAGCCAATATCATTCTCCAGATGATGTGTCGGCTTACCTTGAGATGGGGTCTCCCGGAGTCCCAAGGAACATAGTACACTACACTGCGCCACTTTTTCTGAATCGGTAGAGGGAGAGTCAAGTACATGAACGGATCAAAGGTTATAGAAACCTAAACCAGGACCAATCAATCTTTCGTTTGCACTCATTGCTGAATCACTTACTTTTTGGCACTCCGGACAAACTAGTGTACTACGGTATTGACCTTGACATAGGTCCACAATGACGCTGTCGTTCCTCTTCTTGTATCCCCCCCAGCTTTCTCTGGCAAATCTCAGCATTTCTTTATCCTCTTCCAGTTCTGCGTCCCATCCATGCTTCTGGATATATGCCTGGCGCTCTTTAGCCTCGTATTCCTCTTTGGCAACTTTATATTCCGCCTTGTCTTCTTCCTCTCCATCGACTTCTGCGGTCCGTCGAACCCGGAACGGTCGAGACACCGGCGGACGTGCACCAAACCAATCCGGCTTTTCCACATATGGCTTCTTCAAAACACGATTCAGATCCTCATGCAGCCCATCAAGTAGGAAAGCCACCAACTCCTGAGAATCGTGCTGCTGATAGCCAGAGAATTGGGGAGCGAAACGTGACAACTGCGATTTGAACTCTCGGGGGGAATACGAAGTCGCCGATGGGTTGAGGGCTCCTCCCCCTCCGTAACCTCCAAAACCCCCTCCAAAGCTATTGTTTCGCGAAAAGAACTTCGATGCCTTAGTTTTGGCACTGGAGAACAGCCCGTTTCCTGAAGATTCCTCCTTGAGTTTGTCCAACGCCCCAAACGTCTGTGCGAGTCCTGATCCAGCCCACATACGCGTCAGAAGAGCTCCAAATCCCTCGGCAATTGCACCGCCCATTCCAAGGGGATTGTCGACATTGAGCTCGCTAGTATACACTCCGGTGAGGAAATACTCAGTGAGCTCTTTCTGATGCCCGAGACACTGTATAGCCGAGTTCATAAAACAAGTGTTACCCCTGTGCGAATGTTAAGAAAAGAGGCGTCACTGAGCCTTGAACAAGGCTTACATATTCCCCAAGCCTAACGTCCCAGGTTCAATCCAACGTTCCTTTGCTTTTTCCCTTTTAGCAACTACCAACTTCTTCTCAACCTCCGCCTTCGCGTCACCGTTAGATTGGGTCAGCGAGGACAAGGACGATGCGCCCGACATGCGGTTAAAAAATGCTTCATTGGATTTGAAGATGGGTTCCACTCCATCCGCTGCCTTGGGTTTGACCAACCAGTCGAGAGTATCGATATCCTGGAACTCGACTGCAAACGCGTCATGACTCTGAATAGCAGCCTCCTCCAAAGTTTTGGACCCATTCGTGGATATGTTCATCAGCTCTGTGGCGACAAATTGAGAAACTGAGAGGTCACGAGTACTATGAGAAGAATGGGACTCGTTCAGCCGCCAAAGACGAGACTGGGGAAGATCCGTAGCTGTTCCAAGGTGAACGGCGGCAACAGCTTCGCGGGAAAGGTCCTTCAGGGTGGAGTGGATAGAAAGAGTAATGGAGGGAGGCGGTGAATCGAAAGTAGAGTTTTCTTTGACCAGGCGGAATATTTGAAAGGTCGGAGGAAGAAGTTCGACAGTAACAGTGCCTTTGTTGAATCCGCGGGCGATAGTTCGCCTGGGTAGAGATGCTGAAGGAGACCCATACCTGGATTCTTTGAGTCAGCAGCCACTAGAGAGAGAGAAAAGGTTCCGACCAGCTAGTCAACAACTTCCACGCATCTTCTGTAACGAGTTCATAGTCTACGCTCTCGGACAAGGTGGGTTTGAGATTTCCAAATTCGTCTAATAGTGCACTGGTCGACGGAGGCCCAAGTTGGTCCTCTGAAAGTGGCTCTAATTTGGATTTGGGATCTCGCCTGCCCAGAGCCGCCTGCCATCTCGAATACCAGGCTCGATCGACGAGAAACCAAGTCTGATTGAGAGCCAAGGGCAGCTTCTGGAGCTCGCTAAAACGGTCGAGTTTCGAAGCAGCACTGAGTTGATCTGCATGACCCTGCTCCTGCATGTAAGTGTCCATTTCCGTATCCTGGCTCATATTTGCAGAGTCGTGTATAGATAAAGAGCCGATCTGAGGGCGTGGGCTGCCGCGCTTTAGTGATTCTTCTTCGGTTTCGGAGTGGGCGGAGGTGCTTCGTTGGCGTTTTCGAGTTGGTGAGGAAGACGGCAGATTCGTCATTGAACGGTTTCAAAAGGCTGAAAAAATAATCATATGCACGTGACAAGAATGAGCGGCTGCCCAGCGCCCAGCGCCCCCTCACTCCCAGTCAAAATCCGGTCCGGGTAAATCGGGACTAATCGGGAAAATCTTGACTTCCCGATTACCTGCCAGAATTTGCTCAGATTTTGGCCGCTAATCTGAGTTGTTCTGGAAACTTCGACACGAACGTCAATTTGAGAAATCTTAATATGGTACAATCTGGGGAATTATGGAAATATGCGAAAACTCGGTGCCTCTGCGCCATATACGCCCCTCCTTGTACCCCTCAATCCTCCCTTGCCCTGAACCTGCAATTATGCTATCGTATGATGTTGCATTGTCCTGCCCAGCTCACATTGAATGAATACACGTCTTCGAATCAACAGAGATCAAGAAAAACTCACGATCGACTAACCGACAGCCATGTTCTCCTTCTCGGTCTCACTAGCTGGATTGGTACTCGCAGCAGGCAAAGATGCGTTGCCACTGTCTTTGCTTGATCTCTTTGCTTCACGCGCGCGAGATTCCCATACCTAGAAGAGCATTATATGAAACAAAAAAGAAAGTAAAGTAAATGTATGGCACGTACTTTCGCTTGCTCCTTAGAAAGATTCTGCCAAATTTGCGTGAATTCGCCGACTGTTGGACTGTTTGTTTTCAGGTAATCGGCAGCAAAGAGGTTTCTACGTGACGAGAATGAGTAATAGATTGATATCGAGAAAAACATGCATACCGTCCAGTGATAGCACAGTCAGCTGCCAGTACCATGGGAAGATCTTTGGCCAGAGGTCTTATACGGTTACCTGCTTTCGTGGCTGTTGCTGGAGCAGTACTGAACTCGGACTTGTTGGGAATGGGAACCGTATGAGGAACCCTTGTTGAGGCGCTAAAACTATTGTTAAAAGAGGATAACGGAATGTAAGTTGTACTCACAGCGGGTTGACCTAGAAAGTACATTGAAGGAATTCACGAGTATCATTTGAGGATAACAACACAAAACAAACCATACGCCGAGCTCGGACTGGAGCGGGACCAGGTTTGGCTTTTGGAGCTGCTGTTGCCAAATGTTCAGCAGCGTTGGTTGCAGGCTCCACTATCTTGGCAACATCAACATCGTTTTCGGCCGTAGTTTTGTCTCCAGGCTTGGTTCCAGATGTTGAAGCAATGGTGGGGTTGACATCCTGGGCTTCTAATAATTCTGTATCGTGAGAGCTGGTCTTCGGGCTTTCTAGACTAAGCAAAAGTGAGTAGACAAAAAAAGGGTAATATCACGGAGACTTACGCTAATTGTTCCTGAATGACCGAGAAACTGCCGGGTCAGCTGCAGTACATGAAATAAATGAAACTCATACCACTGGCCCACTTCCCGCACTGAGATCACCCTCATCGTTGTTCGAAGTCACTGATGTTCGATTAATTTGAATATCCCATTCAGTGGTGTTAGACGTCAGATTGGTTTCAGTTATGGAAGCAGGAGCAGCAGCAGCAGCTGGAGGCGCGTCAGAAGAACCATGAACAGAAGGGGTGTGTTTCGAAGCATCTCGAGTTTCAGAGTTGCGGTGGCGGTGTTTTGTTCGTTTACGAGGTGGTTCGCTGTTCTGTTCGGACTTGATTTGACGTCGTTCGGCACGAGTTACTAAAAAAAAAAAGTCAGTATCAATAGTCCAATGTCCATAATACAGCGCACCTGTGATGCCGGGGTCTCTCTCAAGCCCTCTTTCTCGAGTGTCCTTGCACCAATCAGGATACTTTGTTGTTGCATATACTTGAGCTTTCCACTTCCCATCGTCACACCAACGAAACTCCGGATATTCACTTGCCATTTTCTTGTGGAAATATTCAGCGACCGGGGCAGTAGCGCGGCCCCATGTATCCGGATCAAGATCAAGCCAAAAGAAAAAACCAAAGATTTGCTTTGCTGTTTCGTATACGTGCTTCATGAATGAGCTATCGTCCGCTCGGTATATGCTGGTAACAGGATCAAGAGTCTCGGATTGCAGAAAGCCAAGCGTACGGGGCAGTTTTTCTGAAGAGTTCTTCTTTTTTTGAATATATTCGGCCCATTCGGAATGAGAGAAAAAACGAATGTTGGGGCACTCCATGCTGCGGTCAAGACGAGGAAAGACATAGTCAAGCGGAGGAAGCCGTTGGTGAGCAGCAAGACCCATTGAAGAGATAGAAGAGGAAGCAGAGGTTGCGGAGGTTTGAACAGTCATGAGAGAAGCTTGCATTGAACGGAAGAGATTTTCGATTTTTTGGTTGTATTTCCTATAGAATTTGAGATAAAATTAGCTTTAGCCAGCTCAGATATGAATGAGACTTACTCGAGACAGGCCGCTTCGGCTTTCAGCTCAAAATTCTTCATGGTCAGGTCTCGATACGCAGGATTTCCAGACATGGCAAGTTCCTCAGCAGTGGCGCTTCGAATGATGTCTAGACGATGTGAAGCATTTGAAAAGGTGTTTGATTGCAGAGTGGGAAATACTGCTGGCTTAAGTCGGGGACGAATCTATGGATAAATCAAGAATTGGTAGAGAAGTCCGGAAAAGAACTCAAACGAACCACGTCACTTGGGCTGCTTTGATATGCCGAGATTGATGGAGTTCGAAAAGATGTAGGCGAGGTTGAGCTAGAAAAATAGTCTTCATTGTCGTCCATCTGAGTTGGTGGACTGAACATTGTAAAGATGAAAGAACGAAGGACAGGGTATTTTCGTTCACGTGACATATGAAGTACGCTGCGTATATGTGCTAATTGTTCTCAACTCTGATTTTATATTTACTGGTCGCTATTTATTGGCATGCTAGAACAGGTTCATATCCTCTTCGTGTCCTGTCTTTAGCGTTTCATCAAGACCACACTTCTCCACAACAAACCAAACCCCATTTGGCTCACCCGGTAGTGGGGGTAAAGGTTGCATCGACACCACAGAGCAGATAGCTTGGGTTGATACAATATGCAGATTATCTACTCCAAGATAATCACAAGCCCATAATGCACCAGAGGAATCCTCCCATAGATCTTCATATGGTTCGGAGTATATGGAAACAAGTGCGTAACTTTCTTCCACTTTGCCAGGTACAGATTTGAGAAAGTAATACCAGACTTCCGCGATGTTAATCTGATCATCAAAGCGAAGCTTTTGTAATTTAGAATTAGCTAGGAAATTTAACCCAAATAAATTTCAACGTACCAAGACATTGCGTGTGACTCGAGGTTTACGTTTCTTGAGTACATCGGTCTCGCAAAAACGGGACCTGGCAATCTGGCCATTTGGTAGTCGAAGGCGGCCCCATCTTCGTACCATATCATCACCAAAAAACTCTAGCAATACTCTGGACTCTTCCTCTTCTACTCTGTGTAAGCAACCCTCTCGAGGTCGTAGCATAACCAGACCATTCCCCATATCAAGCGCTCCCCTAGGTAAGGAAGTATTGGGATCAAGAGTGGGAAACATAGCCTTCAAAGCATTGACTTGAGCACGTCGAAGTGCTCTCTCTGCAAGATTTGCGTATGGATTTGAAGGCTGCTTAAGTTCCTGACCTAAGTCACCAATGGTACGCTCCATTGGAAATTGAGTTGAATATGCCCCCGGTCCAACTCGCACTACTTCCGGACAGGCATGAGCAGCAATTGTATGGATGCACGGTCGACAGAAGTGGATACGATCTTCCCGTCTTTGGTAGTAAAAGTGTTCGTACTCTTCCGCAAATTGCACAAGAAGGATATGGACCCGGGTGAGCTCATCTGCTGACAAGCTGTATCGGAAAAGAGTACGAATAGCAACTGTTGCTTTACAAACATTTCTCCAATCCTCAGGTCGAAGGATTGACCGGAACAGTCCAGGACCCAACCCGAAAACATATAAATAGTACTCGGTGGCCTTATAGCCACTGGACAACTTTTTGGTGGGGTTACGAGGAGGTCGATGGAAAGAACTCGGGAAGTACTGAGTAGCATTTTCCACATCTAGGCCATGCTGTTCCCAGGCCTCTCCGACGAGTTTTACCCAGTCCCAGGTAGCCTTGTTATCACTGGGGTCACAATCAAGTGTCCCTCGAAATAGAGCAATCAGTAGCTCCGTGAAATTGAGCTCGAATAGGTGCATGATGTCAAGAGCGAAGCACTTCGGTACTGGGAGGGATAGGGTGGGATGGAGACCAAGAAGGATAGAGGGTTTGGAAAGACCAGTAGCCTTCCGATTTCGTGCATAGTCAGTTGGGCCAGTCGAGCGTCTGAGTACAGCAAGATGTTCTTGGTACTCTTCCGGTGATTGCGGACTGAGTTGCTCTATGTCAACATCGTCATGTTGGTTATCGGTTACCGTGCAGACAAGAGGCTTTGCATGCGCAGCATAGTAATGGCCGCTGTTTGGTTTATGCCGACCCTTCATTTTACACCCGAGTCTGCAGCCTAGGGCACCGTGATGGGTAACACGTCCATCTATCTCAACAATACCCACAGCATCAGCGAGAGTCAATAAAGAGATGATGCGCTGATTGACAACATGACCCTTTGCAGCATCCCAGACTAGGATCCCTCTAGCGTTATTCTCGCGCTGTAATGCGGATATATGGTGAAGAGATGGGAAGAGAAAAGAATCGGTGTGCTTAGGCTTGTTCGGGCCAGGTATAGTGACACTCGGAAGAATTTTTTTCTTCTTGAACCGTTCCTTCGGTGAAAGATCTTGATTTATCCAGATCCCAATCCAACAGTCCGATTTCTTGTTTTGATAGAGCTGCGCTCCATCCAGGGACATGGATACAGCGGCATCATCTTCGGTTATGTGGATACGTTCGCAGAGATCCTGGATGTCCTCACCGCACCAGATATCATCCCATACCATTGTGGAACCGTCCTCCCCAGCCGTATCAATAGCAGCATCAATCTCACGAAGCTTACGGGTGCGATACATTCTAGCTTCTGCACCCTCAGAAGAGCGACGAATGGCGGCTAGCTGCGGACCCAGTAGAATGGTGCCGAACTGTTGGCGAGGGACTTTTTCACCAGTCAGATGAAGATGGTCGGGGTTGTATCGCGGCTCATGACAGTAGCGACACTGCTCCAGATTCTGAAATGGACCTGTGAATGCATGACATGAGTTGATGCACATGTCGTGTTTCACAGCAACGACCCCCGTGATATCTGCAATGAAGTTCTTCACTTTGTAGTAGGATAAGATTTTGGCGTCAGGGAAACATCGTTGTATGGCATCACGAATATCATTATACGTAGATTCGGAGGCGTGTGTAATGGCTAGGTACATGTCGATAGAAAGACGCGTGTAATGATCGAGTTCGTCCGGTAGATTCTCGAGCGGATTGCGCAGACGATAGAGGGTATGTTCCTCAAGTCCATCATTATCGAGAGAGGCATTCTTGAGGAGTTCAATAAACTCATCTGCGATGCGGATGTCTTCAATCTTGGATGCAGCCACCGTTTCGTCTCCATTTCGCACTTCAACTTCCTCAACATTTTCTCCCTCGGCGCCCAGACCATCTCCCAAAACCTGCTCTGACCGCATGTTCAGGTTTTCCATGACTGCAGCTGCAATACGGGCAGCTGCATCCTCAGCGTCTCTCTGTTCGTCTTCTCTGTAGCCCTGGCCTCTCCGCCCTTCACTTGTCCCATCGTCGTTGTCTTCAAGGTCCAGGGGGATTGTATTGGGCAACTGAGCGGGAGACGGGGGGTCATAGGAGCTGGCTGAATCGTCGACAATAGGCGGAGAAGAACGCGCGTTATCATCAAGAGGAACCGGCGATGAGTCGAGTCTTGCGTGCAGCTTCGGCTGAAGGGACGAGGACCTACGAATTCGTGGCCGTTTCGGGGGCGGAGAAAGAAAGGTGATTTGAGATCCAAAAGCCTTATAGACATAAGCAGTGTATCATCAGAGAACAGTCAAAGAAAAGCTGACCATGTCTTCATCGGACTGCGCCCTTGGAGGCGACATGTATCGAGGCTTTTTAAGTGGGCCTTTCTCCTCATTCTGTGTTTCTTCACGTATTTGATCTTGCTGCAGATGTCGACGAGCCGTTCGTGCTGATACAGGGTCCAAGATGCCTCCACATTTGGAGCATTGGCATACGACTTTGTCATCTCCGTCCATCTCAAGCTTTATTGAAGCTCCAATGGACAGAATTTATTCGATCGAGGCGTGCATGGAAAAGTAAAACAAGTATGCATCACGCGGTTCATTGCCACGTCATCTCGGTTTCTCCCACCTCATTCCGGATTTGTCAACATCCGCTCAGATTCTCCCGGACCGGATTTTGACTGGGCCTCACTGCCCATTCACCCCCATGCCCGATACCGCTTCGAGATTCTCGTATGATGGTGACGAGGACGCGTTGCCTCATACATTCTCTCTGTCTCGGCTTGAAGAAGCAGTCAAAACCGCTCTCGCACTCAAAGATTGTAAATTGATCAAGCTCGCACAAGGGACATTCAATTGCAAAAATATCTTTCTATGAATTTTAATGTGCAATTTTCCATAGATTTACCAGGTGTTGGCTAATGCTCCAAATGTTGTTGTCCGTGTTGCTGCGCCTGCATTTCCAAAAGATAAGATGGAGTCAGAGTGTGAGGGCTATGTGCTCAGTGATGCGGAAATGGCAGGAAGGTGAGGGCAATGGGCCCAAACACTGGCGTTGATAGACTACAGAAGAAGACGACAAAGCATCCAAATACATGGCTATACACGGAATGTGGAAACTAAGACATGGCCAGCTTTATGTCGCACTTTCTTGAAGCACAACTAAGTCAGGTGTTAAAGTTCTTTTTCCTGAAGACCTAAGTTGATTTCATTTCCTCACTTATTTATCTTTCTCCTCAGAAAATGAAGACTGTTCTACCTCAAATATTGTATATCCCGAAGTATTATTGCAAGCTCCATAAATATATATTTTCATGTTTAATGAATGAAGTTTTACTTTTTTAAGATATATGGAGGCGCAAGGCGCCGACTTGTGAACCGAAATTTTACCCTCACTGAAAGCTGTGACGAAATCTGTGGGCGCCTTCCGAGCGCTTACACCTGTTAAAAACGAAACCCTGAAAGGGTCACAGTGGCGCCCCCGAACGAAGTGCTCGATTTGGTACAGTATCTCGTATGAGAGTCTCCCTAGGACCGCACTTTGCGGTTTGGTCTCACCTAAACTGAGCCTTATATCCTTTTCTTCCTTCTTACGCCCTATACTCCATGCAAGGTTAAATCTAATGCTGTGAGACATTGAACTATCAAAGTACCGTCCATGGGCATACAATATTGAACAGCAAAAGCCACTGCCGTGACTGTCGTGTTATCATACAGCGCTTCGGCATGACCAAAAGGAGGGAATGCGCACAATTTCGATGCAAAATCGGCCGGGATTAAACCCGAAGAGCAATGCCCAAAGAGTGTCCGATACTCGGAGTCGGCGTCCGACTAACATCGGTGATTACCCGGATACCTAGCACCTCTCAAGTCTGGCTGTACTTCTTTCTCTGCCAATCACACTTTCACCTGGGGTCAGCCAACACTTATAAGCCCTGTACGATGCCCTGAGATATCGTCGAACACTTTTTCTTCATTTTCCTCAGTTAGCCAGGCATGTCCACTGCAGTCGTAAGAATCGCTCAATTTGCTTTCAAGAACTCCAATCTCATCTGACCACTTGTAGCCCGAGAAATCTACGGTCCTTGTCATTGGCGGTGGCCCAGGTGGAAGCTATGCTGCTGCTGCTCTTGTCCGTGAAGGTCACCAGGTCGTGGTCCTCGAAGCCGCCAAACACCCTCGGTGAGAAGCAACTAACACAATCGGAAAGCCCAAGCTTATACACGTTCTTGAAGATACCATATCGGAGAATCTTTGACTGCTGCTATGAGAACGTACATTCGTTTCATTGGGCTCGAAGAGGACTTTGTCAAGCACGGTTTTAATCTCAAGGTATGGTGATCTATAGTATCACGATAAATTATTACCTTTCCGACCTCACTTCCTTTCACAGCAAGGTGCCCTGTTCCAACTTGTCCAAGGAATGGAAGCGAACTGTACGTGAATATGTTCTTTGGAGATCAACTCAATTATTCAAGTTCCTTCGCTACATAGGGACCGATTTCCAGGCTCGTATACCTGACTACGAGACCTGGAACGTTGTGCGTTCAGAGATGGACAACCTTATGTTCCGTCACGCAGAGAAGCAGGGTGCTGTCGTTTTCGATGAGACCAAAGTCGACAACCTCGAATTCGAAAACAACGGTGACCCCAAGACCGCTCGCCCCGTCGCTGCCAACTGGACAAACAAGAAGGGTCAATCTGGCAAGATTCACTTTGACTGGCTCGTAGATGCCTCAGGAAGAGCAGGAATCATGTCAACCCAATACTTGAAGAACCGTGTCCACCGTGAAAGTTTCAGAAATGTTGCTGTCTGGTCATATTGGAAGGGCATTCGTGCCACTGGTCGACCATTCTCCTTCTACGCCGAAGTACTTACCGACAAAAAGGGCTGGGCGTGGTTCATTCCTCTCAACGACGGCACCGTCTCTGTAGGATTCGTGACACACCAGAGTACTTTCACAGAGCGCAGAGCTCAGACCAAGCCCGATGGAGCCAAGTACTCCATCACTGAGCACTACAACAACCAATTCCAATGGGCCCCTCACGTCACAGAGTTCGTAAGTGGAGGGCAGATGATTCCTGGAACCACCCACAGTGCTTCAGATTACAGCTACTGGGCAAAGGGATACTCCGGTGACCACTACCGTCTTGTTGGTGACGCTGCCAGTAAGTTTCCGATTTCTACTTCAATCCCTCGATAATCTCCAACCATTTGATGGCAGACTTTGTCGACCCCTTCTTCTCCACGGGTATTCACATCTCCATCTCCGGCGGCCTTGCTGCTGCTGCTACAATCTGCTCTTCGATGAGGGGCGATGTTGATGAAAAGACTGCCGGAAAGTGGCATGACATGAAGGTCGGAATGCTGCATCTCCGGTATGTACCACCAGGTAACTCATACGCCAGAGATAAATGACTAACTCGCTCGTAGATTCTTGCTCGCGGTCATGGGTGCATACCGCCGAATGGACCTCGAACAACAAAACTTTGACTACGCCGCTGAGCTGCTATGCCAAGGTCCAGAATATTTCAATCACACCTTCATCAACTACCGCGACGGTAAGTGATCCCGAGGTTTACATTTCTGCCCGTGCCTTTCAAGCTGACTCCCAA
Source organism: Collybiopsis confluens (assembly GCA_013368555.1). Classification (NCBI taxonomy): domain Eukaryota; kingdom Fungi; phylum Basidiomycota; class Agaricomycetes; order Agaricales; family Omphalotaceae; genus Collybiopsis; species Collybiopsis confluens. The sequence goes on from JAACJN010000033.1 coordinate 271,006, forward strand.
ATAGTCATCCGTAAGCAGCGAAAGGACCCTAACGACAAGAGGGAAGAATGGACTGCTGAGGACGTCCACCACATGATGGACCTCTTTGACCACTTCTTCGACTCCCGAGTAGACGAACCCGATGTTTCCGAAGTAATCAAAGAACACGGAATGCAGTCCATTTCCATCCATGCACCTATCTTGGGAGCAATCAAGATTGACGAGATGGCCGGCGGCAGCCAAATGACCAAGAACGTTCTCTGGAAGTACGATGCCAGAAAACTCTTTGGCCCCGAGGTCGAAATCGATTCACTCAAGCGACAGGCTCTATTCGGATACGTCGTTAACATTGAGCAGGGCAAGCTTGGTCTGGTGCCTCCTCGCGATGGTGACATGGTCGTACAGCTGAAGGAAACGCTCTGCGAGACTTGCCATTCAGATATCTGCCACTGCAGTCACTAATTTATGAACTTATAGAGTAGAGTCGCATATCATGTATTATCATCATCCCATCGCATCCATGAAGAATGAAAAGCTGTATTATTCTGCAATCTCTACCTCTTGCCCATTACTTAGATGCGATGATAGTATTTAGAAAGAGAAAAAAAGACGCTCGCTAATATAGAATCATAAACATCGTGCGTGTTTTTAAATGATTTTACCAACAAATACATGGTCGTCTACATATAACGCTACCCTACAACAGGCAAATCATCATCTACGTCGTCAGGATCATCTCCATCTTCGTGGACATCATCGTCCTCCTCTTGCTCCTGCTCCTCCTCATCTTCATCACTGTCATCCTCGCTTTCACTCTCATTAAAAGTCAGTGAAATATACTCATCGCCCAATTGGGCCTCGTCAGCAGTAAGTTGTTGCACTCCAAAATCACCTTCGGGGTCAGTCGAGGACCCAACAGAAGAAGATTCGGCATGAACATCTCCAGAACGAGAAACTGGTTTCCTGTTGCGGTTTGCGCGAATAACATGCGGAAGTTTGCATCCTTTGATAGAACAGCTTCCTCTCTCCGCAAAGTCAGGACATTCCCTAACGTGTTGCTTATCACAATCAAGACCCTTTTCGCAGTAACCGAGGACGGCGAAGTCGCGGCAGACACCCTGACGTGCGCCCACGTTTACATGCGGAAAGAGACAGTTGGGACGGGTGCAACGACCTTTATTGAGGAAGTGAAGGCAAATAGGCGTACGTTCCGGTATAGGGTCGTGAGAAAGATTGCAGGTATCAGCGTCTTTTGAACAGTTGTCTTGCAGAAAATTCCAGCAGATAGCAATCTTGGAGGGGTCGTGCTGATACATGCAAGTGAGGCCGCGTGAGCAGGAACCTGCATTCAAATGGAAGAAGAAAAAATATATCGGAATATGAATATTGACCAGAGAGGGTGTGCTCTGATTGGGTCTTCTTGTAAGACTGACGATGGCGCACCTGTTGTTGAGAACCGAGGACATTGCTTGTCAGAGTACTTCATACGTTTAGTCACAGATCGCCTAGGTCTATTGATGGTCAGATGAAAAGACGTGCCCCAATCCATAAATTCAACGGACTGAAAAGGCCTGCGACCGTTCGTAAGGGTCATGTTTCGATTTGACAATCCACCTCGGCGACCGCGAGAAGATTTCGGCTTGTATACACGATTTGGAGGGCGAGCTTTTCGGACATATGGTCCTGGAGTCGGGGTTGGAGCAGATGCGGCGGGCTTGCTGCCTGAAGCACTCGATACTACGGAGAGCTGTGAAAATTGCTACAGAGATAGAGTTTTAAACTCACCATCTTTCCGTACTAATGAGCGACCAGATGCCTGAAAGGCGACGCCATTGAGGACGACTTCCTTCACTTCAGTTGACGATGTCGAACGTTGCAGGGCTGGTACTGGAGGTCGAATGTATTTGTTGCTGGGCTTGTACTCGGGGTTGACGTATGTGTTCTTTCGGTATCCTGCTGGTTGAGCCGATAAACTCGACTTATGCAAGTTGATAGAGGCTATGAACATGATTCTCAGCAAAAATCTATGAAATTGAGAGCACTGCTCGCCTGTGATTCTTGCTATCTCGCTTTTCAGCTGCGCTTCCGATGATGAGGACATGATGGTGGAAGGCTAGAGATCACAACAAATGGATGACTAATAAGGTATGGGACATTCAGTTTCGGTTTCATCTTGAAAGCCAAATAAGAGTTGGGTCTCCCGCCCGTTACGGAATAAATCGCTCAACTCAAGTCAAAAAAAAACTGCAGAGGCGCTAGGGGAATCTCTCCTCTCTTTCTCTTTTTTTTCCTCTTTCCTCAACTTGAACAACTTTGATTTTTTTTAATTCTAGCCACAGACTCAGGATACGAGCCACAGTTTCGTGTTGGTCATGAAATGACGCAGTAGTCAGCTAACCTCCTTCTGAGTCCTCGAGCTTCCTGATTACCCCGCTCAGAGCGTTATCAACATCCGCCAGACTCGTCTCCTTCCTGAATACCTGCATATACATCTCTCCACCTATCACTCCGTCTACTTTGCGACTCATATGCCAGTATTGCGGACTCTGTCCCCGAGAAAAGACCTCTTGAATGCTGTGTCTACTGCAATTCGCGGATTAACGACTAAGAAGTGCTTGCTATGGTACCATACAATACCTACCTGTGAAGTAGCGCCCGCGCGTTAAAAAGATGTGCCGATTTGGAAGTGAATTGTTCAGAATCTCCATATATCGAAAACGGTTCTCGTCCCATAGCGAATAGATGCTGATCCTTAGGTTGTAGTATTTTATTCAGGGTCGGAATGGTTTCGGTGGAGCTAAAAAACATCGGTAATTTACAATTATTTTCAGGTGTAAGTGCTTCGGACTGACCTTTTCAAAGATTCCTCCTCGAGTACGTTCGCCATAGCATCAAATATAGTGTCAACCTTTCTGGAAAACGTTTCGAGTTCAGATATTGGGGGATCCATCTCCTGGCCAGACTTGTCTGAGCCAACGAGAGCAATTAGAAACGGGTGCCTCTGTGTACAGAAAATTGGAAGATGCGCGATAAGAAGCCAGGGAATCTTACTGTGAGATAGAAAATCCTTCTTTTCTTTGTGTTCAAGGGAGTAGCTTCTTCCGAGACATGAATAGTGCTCGACATGAATTGCCGTGGTGAAGGAGAGGGAGAATCGAACGATGATGCAAAATTCAGCCCAATTCCAGAGACGACGCTGATCCTATCTAGTTCTGCCGTCGTGAAATGCTCCGAATCTGTCACCTCAGGCAGAAACCTATCCGACGGAATGCCTTCTGAGGGCATGGCATCATCTAGGGGACGCTGGGTAACATTGGCCTCCGTGGCCTGATGTGGCGAACCTTCTTCCATAGTATGTGGTGGACTAGCTGTTTGCCCAAGTTCTACACTTTTCTCTGTTTCTTTCGCATCGGCACCGTCCGACTTCTGCCCGCTTTTCCCGAAGCTTAACCAATTCCATTTTGCAATATCTATATTCATACCCATAAAACTGGACCGGGCGGAATCGTTCGCAGGAGACTGGTAGTTCTGAAGAGCCAGCGAGGAATCTTCAGACTGCTGAGGGCGTGCGGTACCATCCTGAGTGATCGATGATGGTGGGGGTGTACCCTCTGGTGGAGGAGGTACTAGTTTCTGGATAAAATGAGAAAGAGCCATAGGAAAGCGGGCTTCCGAATATCGAGCGGATGGTATGATGTGTGTGGAGCTGGCAGCTATTGGGAAGATGTATTCGGGAATATCATTTGCAAGGGTATCTAGTATAGAAAGGATACTGCGATGTAGTGGGTGGAGGGGTGGTCCTGGGCGCGCGTTGTTAGTAATTTACAGAACACTATATCAGATAGTGACGGACCTAGATGATGGCCGAACTCAAGGCCATCTTCTATATTCCAGGACCATGCCCATACCGTGAAAAATCTTTCCAATTGCAATTCTAATGCTTCTTGACCAAGAGTAGACAGAATAGAGGTGAAAGATCCGTGTCTTAACTGCAAACAAATCATGTGTGGCGAGCCAGAAAGGGATGGGGATGGCGCGCACTTTGAATTCTTCATATCCCCTAAGAATGTCGGCTTGCGAGGCCTGATCATTTACTGCGAGTTCGTTGTGGTCGTATGTTGTAGGCTGAGGATCCTTTCCCTTGCCTTTCAAGATACTCCGGGCGCCCTTTTCCTTGGGTTGATTGAATACATTCACTGATGCTTTGGACGTGGATCTTGGAGACTTGGCCAGCTCAACTCCCTTCCTACTGAATTCATTCATTTGCTCGTCTTTAGAATGTCATTGACATACCGCATGTATGCAGAACTCTGGTTCTGGAAAGACCATTATCATTCTCCGGGTCTGTGAATGGACATTCTCGCATGCATCTTCTGAGCTGAACATCCTGAAAATATATCAAACAATGCCCCAAGTTTGAAGAGAGATGGATTTATACTCTGAAAAGTTGACCAAAGCTTTGGCCAGGCCTACTTGACGGAGCATCCTGTCGCGCGATATAGCCCGTTCCTTGGACGTATAGAACAGGATTTGAGACTGTTCCTCCGCATCTTCATCGTCAGTCGTATGAAACGCGGGTCGCAATGTAGGATTATAGATAGTAAGATATGAGAGACTTGCGGGAATTCTGGTCGATTCCATGAGCGGGAGATGAGGAGCATGGGATTTGCCGGATTGTGGGAATGTCACGCATCACGCACCTGTGCTTCCTTCGTTCCCGCCAGACAACCAATCCATTTTATCTCACGCATGATTCACATCCGTTATAATGCTATACTTGGGCTCATGTCCTATGTCTGTGGAGACGCCGAGAAAATCAAGTTTTTCAAGATGGAAAAAAGAAGGGAAAAAAAGAAAAGAGAGGGGAGATTATCATACATTACCTAATGGTAATTCAAGTCCTATGTCCATAGACGTAGGACTTGGGCCAATACTTGCGTGCTTCACTATCTACTAAGGAATATTCCAGTTCTGCGCCGCATAAAACGCTCTCGTTTCGGAATATTCGAAGAATCCGCGGTCAGTGGTCATTCCTCGGTATTAGAATTCCGAAAGAGTCTAAATTCCACCACAACCTCACGCCACAGTGCACACTTTGTGTTCTCGTTACCTTGCACTTTCAATGCAACCTCACCCTTAACATGTCACGGAACAGATTCGGAGGTTGGTTCCGAATGAGGGTCTCACTCGCTACCCCAAACGGTCTGACTTTTCTCACCTTCCTGCGACCGCGGGTACACACGCCTCGACGCATGGCGGGTTCAAAGATAGGACCCAATTTGACCAAGTTTAAAGTGAGGTATATAACGAGCCGCCGGGGAAAAAAGGTGATAATTGGAATAATCCTCTGAGGAACGACCTCTGGCACTTAGAAACACATTCTCTTTCACGATTCGCAGCCGCGCAAACATGGACCCCTTACAGAGCACTCTCAAGCCTGAAGAAGTTACTCGGGTACTTATTCAGCAAGCCGTCACGAAACACCGTATGAGGTATGATCTGGTATTCTTCAAAGCTGTGAGCATCAAGTTTCCCTTGGAGGCTTTTTGCCTTATCTGACGGAGGTAACCTTGGCAGGTTCTAGCAGGGCTCATGCTATCCTTTGGGGCCCTTATGAATGAAATAGTTTCGAGTGGGACTCCATCACTGAGTGCTGCAACTGCGAATCCTGCAATTCCCAAAATCTTGGGCGGCTTCGTGTTTCCTTCAGGATTCGTGTTGTACGTCTGTTATTCAAGTTATAATAGTCATACGCACTTTCGTATCTCTGTACAGGATTCCGATGCTAGGGTTGGAGCTATTGACCAGTAACATGATGGTACTCAGGGTTGATTTTCTTTATTCCTTCTATTCGATTAACATTGGGATTAGGTCTTTCCCCTCGGTATTGCGGCCGGTCAAATTCCGTGGTGGAGTCTTCTGATCAACTGGATCATCGGTGAGATGCCAAACATTTCCTAACTTACCGTAGATCTCTAGTACTGACTTCAGTTGCAGTGACCTTCGGTAATCTTGTAGGAAGTCTCTTTTCCGGTGACATTCTATTAAATTTCTCGAAGTGAGCCGCCGTTTGCTTACCAGATCATTGTGCAGCCGCGCTCCTAGTGCGCTGTAGGCTGTGCCCTGTCATCATCTAGTATAATATTGCTCTGATACTCCTTAAAGATAGTGGCATTCTTTCTTCGGAGCCGTTTTTCACTGGAGTGCAGACGTTTGCATCGTATGTGCACTACATTATAATGTATCTTTATAACTGTTCAATTTCCGTACAGAAAAAAAGCAGTCGATCCAGAATTTCATCAAATCTTTCTTCGTGGAATCGGCTGCAACATTCTGGTCTGCATTGCGATATGGGTATGTTTTTGCGGTAGTGCTGTACTCGAGCATGGACCTCAGCCTTTTGATAGCTTGGTACGGGTGCCAGAGAGACTGTCTCTAAAGTAAGCATGTTATATAACATAACAGGAAAAAAATCTTAAAGCCATTAACGGCAGTTGGTTGCAATCTGGATTCCTATCTGGGTGACCAACATACTGATTAGTTTCGTTGGGAGATCAACTCACCTTTTCTCCCGTAGATATTTGTTGCCTGCTCTTTTGATCATGGTTTGTCTGCCACAGGGTATTTTGTTCGGGAATTTAACAGATTAATTTAGCCATTGCCAACATGTTCTATATTCCTTTAGGTTTTTTTAGTGTTCTCTCTACAATACGCCCTAAAATCCACATCTGACGTTGTTTATTGGTCTATTTTTCTATTTTCTCCTCGGCTTTTAGGGATCATGTTCGACACACCTTCCCTATCCACTGCATACTATATTCGCAAGTGAGTGCCCGTGGTAGCCCGTTCTTTGGCTGTGCTCATGTACACTAATCTCAGGTCATTGATCGCAACTTATCTTGGAAATATTGTGGGCGCTTTTATCGTGTGGGGACCAGCTGCCTGGTTCTACATATGGAGCTCAGAGCACGATCCTAGTAGTCAAACATTGCATGATGCCGAAGCAGGATTTATATTGAAGGACAGATGAGTGGCAGATCGGGCTTCACTAGTATACTACGTCGAGCCTGTACTGGCAAGCAATTATTTATATAGATGTACTTTTAGTAAGTATCTGGTTTTCATAAGTAGTGATGTGCCGGCTCAGCTTTGACCTACGAGGTTTAGTTGGAGTTTTTGGTTGGAGTATCAATTGGTCTGTTTGTGGGTTTTTAGTAGGTTACTGTTACGCAGTGTTGCCGCGGTTCGTTCTCGAACCTACCATTTTGGCTGAACCTGAACCCAAACCTAAGGTTAAGAAAACTGTCCGGAGGTGTTGAGACTGAGGGTAGGGATAGGAGGAATGAATGAGTTTGTCTACCGTAACTCCCTTGTGTAACTGGGATCTTGAAGGATCGATCGTCAAGCCAAACTCAAAGATATCTCGATTCGAAAAATAATGCTATTCACAACCATTGTGCGATGTTATTACACGGTTTGCACTGTCTTCCCATTTAAAAATAAGTAATAATGCAATAATAGTCACTGGTAGCAGTAGTAAAGCAAATCACGGGCTCGGGAAAGCTCTACAACGTCCACGACGGACCTTCTTCAGTATCATCGACCTCGATTGTCTCAAGCGTCTTGCTCCACTCTATGACTTTAGGATGAGCTTTCACTTTCAAGGGGTCAAAGTTCAAGATCTGTTCTGTTTGTGTTAGAGCCTATATGACGAAACACAACTTGCGCGAAGAATACTCGCCTGCAGTCCGTCTAACGAGGTTGCACGCGACAGAGCAACATAAGCTTGACCTGGTAAGAAGAACGAAAACTGTGAGCTCCCGCGACTTATACCGAGAAGAATCACTGACCCTTCTCAAAAACTTTCCCAAGGTCGACCTTGACTCGATCCAAAGTTTGTCCCTGCGATTTATGAATTGACATAGCCCAAGAAAGAATTAAGGGCAACTAGAGATAAAAGATAAAATCACTATGTTGGAGAAGATTTGCTCTCTCACTGACCTGAGTTCTAGACGCCTGAACCTCCCCACTGGGAAGCTCGACCTTGAAATTCTCAGGCATAACCAGCATTTCCTTATGTTGGCCATTGGGCAGGATAAATTCTACAACGGGTAGGAATTGGGTGGGTCTAGCATTCGCACCAGGTTTCGAGGTGGAAGATGAAGGTTTCGAAAGGGTAGTAGTAGTCGGTGGTATTTCGCCTTCTTGCATGTATGTATTCGGATCCGCAAAACGGATAATACGGCCCATAGAGCCGTTGACTAAGGTTTCATCGATATTCTTGATGAGCATGACCTGGTGGATATATGAGAATCGTCGACTATTGGATCATTGTTCAAAAACTGACCTGGGCCTCGACACGAAGAACCAAAGTTTGAGGCGCCATGAAATTACCGAGTAGCTTTTCTCGTTGGGGACCATCCACTGCGCCGCCGTCAATCGCTGTGAACGTTCTCGCATCATCCGTCAAGCGGTTGAGACGAGTTTGATTGGATCGGTCAACTTCTTCACGACGGGGGAATCTAAGAAGAAGAAGCATCCGTTCAGTCAACGACTACTGAGGATCGGATGCGACTTACAGTTCGGTGGGGCCCAGCCCATCTTCGTACACTATGTTCCGAGAAAGAGATCGAAACTTGCCAATGGACTGTTGAGATAGACGCCCAAATCGCATTTCGTTCAACATGTTCACAAATGCTGGCATGTGTCAGATACGGAAAACAGTGTACAATGTATACTTGGCACACCTGGATCCTTCTGTCGAAAAACCTGTGTCAAGTTAAACGTTCTCTCGATAGCTTGCGGCCAGTGTGTAGCTTCAAAAGCGAATTTCACTGCGCCACTCTTGGTGACAGGAGGAAGCTGGAAAAAGTCACCGGTCACAACCATCTATTTCGGAAAGGTTGAGTAGAGTGGTCTGGGTGCTAGAAGAAAAAACTGGGTACCTGGATGCCGCCAAACGGACGAGAGTTCTTTCGCAGAATCGAACCCACTTCCGCGAGTTTATCGAAGAGGTCCCCGTCTACCATCGAAACTGCCAGGGTGTATAAGCGGAGCGGACGATCGTAAGATACAAACGACCTGGATTACCTTCATCAATGATGAGTACTTGGGTTCTCGCCCATCTAGTAGTGGCCTTCTTATTCTTGCGAACTTTTGAAGCTAGTTCCTTTGCATTCTCGAGTCCTAAACCGAATCCCGCAAATGAATGCATAGTGACACCTCCAATGTTGCATGCCGCAATTCCTGGGGTGGGGGGGTATTGAACAATCGTGCCCCTACTCAGCATTGTTATAACATAACTCACCAGTAGAGGCAGTGATAGCAACCGCATCCAGGGCCTTGAATTTCTTTTTCAGGCTCTTGATGATTTCGCGTAACAGGACAGACTTTCCCGTGCCTACATGATCATGGTCGCAAAAGAGCGCATACAAGCACAGGAGAGAGGAGTATTACTCACCCGCACTTCCCGTATAAAACACACTCTTCCCATCCTCGACTAGACGGAGAATCTGACTCTGCTCTTGACTGAGAAACATTCCAGCCATTCGAGACTTGCCCAGAGTTCGTGGCAAGTCCTTGATCTGAGGCTTCACACTGGCATTCACAGATCTCCCAATCGAAGATCTCGAAGGTGCGGACATCCCATTCTGGCTGTCTTCCTTCCAAGAAGCTGGTAGCTCTCGTCTCTTCTTCGGAGGCGGCACATGAGCTTCGTCCTGGAACAGTGCGGGGTCAGAAGGCCTCTTGTTAAACGTCCTGGACTCTACGAGGGGTTGAGAGGATTTTGCGCTGGACAGTAGGTTCGAGGCGGAGCCGTTGAGAGCTGCTTCGATGGCTTTCATGCGCAACTCTTTTCCGGTGAGCTTTACTTTGGGTGGTGATGGAGGCCACTCAATGGATTCCTGGGGGTCTACCTCCCGGGATAAAGTCCTGGTGTTTTCAGAAAAGTCCCGTTTGAAGGTTCCAAGGCCTGACCGGGACTTGGTCATTGTGGACATCGTTCAGGAAGGTTGATTCTTTTTTTACCCACGCTCGCGTCTAAACTGTTTCGTCACGTGAAAATTGATGGCGCAACGCGTTTCGCGTATTCGGTGTTCAAGCCTGTGAGCTTAACTATCGAATATAACGGTTCGTACGTCTCACCTGTAAAAATTCGACTATCATATCAACAATCACACCAAAGAGTACCCGATAATCGATGTAATACTCAAGTTCGCCGTGCAAAAAAAAATGATCATAATTTTAGTAGATACTCTATGCAATATTGACCGACTAAAAATCACCGCCTCTAAGTGGACAGTCCAGACGTTTGTGAACAGCAGAGCTTACCTTTGCGTATAATGAATCTACCACTTTGCTCACTTGGCCCAGCGTATTTATAGCGCTATCATACATTTCCTGTTCGATTCGTCAGAAAAGCGGGGGCACGAATTAAGAATTAACTCACGTCTGCTTTAGGCTCATCATATACCAGTAGACAGCCTCGTCCTTGGTCGAGAACACCGTAGAAGACTTTGTCGAGAATCATTTGCGATAGCCTGTAGGCGGAGATTATTAGCGGGGGATCCCATTTGTACTGAAGAACTCACTTTGTTTCTACACTCTGTCTCCCTTGACCGACTGCCTCTGCAATGTATTCCAACTCTACAACTGAGTAGGGTTCTACGATTCTGAGTAGATTCTGCTGAAGTAAAGCGTCGTATAAATCGGAAAGATGGGATCGAATAGTGGGGTCGGAAGAGAGTTCTACGAGGCGCAATTTATGACACATTGAAAACAGAATGCAAAGCGGGCCGCACCATCTTTATAATCTTTGAGCGCCTTCTCGAAGTCGGCCAGGTTCCGGGCTTGATGTGCTTTCGCGACTGAGCGCATACTTTCGACCTCTCGCAGCTGAGAGTACTTGACGGCGAGTTTAATGGACAACAATGAGGTCACATCTTCCGGCTGTAACATGGGGCTTGAATGCGCGAGTAAATAGCCAACCAAATAATGATCTCTTACGAGGTTCAGCATAATTTTGCAAAGCATCATATACTTTAACGCGCTGAGAGCTTTGGCATCGTCTTCCCCTTGTGTTGAAAGATTTTCAAAGGCTTCATAAAAGTAGGAGTACCCGGTAGTGTAATCTTTATCTTCAGCATGAAGGATGCCTGTATTCAATCCAGTCAGTAACTATTGTGACACCGAGTTCAATGAAACGAACCAGACTGGAGATCAAGAGACGCCTGAAGTGCAGGTGGACAGTAGATAGAGTTTGCGGCTGTCCTTGCAGATGTAAGGCCAGCCTAGGCGAACGTGTTCACAGGTGATCTGTATATATATGAACAAAGCGATGTACCTTGGCTTTAGACATGTTTCCGATCCCTCGGTAGACGCGGCTTTCAAGGAGATGAACTTCGGTCAGAATCATCTTGTCGTCCAACCTCCGAAGTTCGGTCAGTAAAGTGTCGATCAGAGCAAGTGCAGATTTGTATTCATGTGCTTCGAGTTGACTGAGTGAAAATAAACACGAAGAAAGATGGACAATGGCGATTGGAGTACTCGCAGGCCAGCTAATCTCGTTTCCAAGCTCTGCTTTAGGAAAATCCGCTTTTCACGTTTCGCCCACTCAATGTTGTCTTTCAGGACGGACATTTGTATTTTTTGGCTATCTTGGATAGTGTTGAAGTAGTCCAAAAGGGTTCGAACTGAACATGGAGTTAGACATCACTCTGGATTAGAGATTGATACGTACTCAGTTTGGCGGTCTTTGCTTTGGCGGTGGAAGACATGAAGGATCGGGAAAGGTTGATAACTTCTGCAACGCCTTGGGCATTGCTTGGACATATTAAACGTGAAAGGGAAATAAGGAGATCAGACATACTTTTGATCTCTATACAACTGGCCCAAATTGACAAGGGCCGTCTCCTGGTCGCGGAGGAGTTGAGTGCTTTCATTTTGGGAAGCTTTTGAAGAAAGAATCTGCTTGTAGAGAGATTCTGCACGTTTTGGATCAGATTTAACCGCTGAGTCTGCGTCCGTCAGTAGCTGGGCAGTCGAGGACATTGTGGAATGAAAGCAAAGAAGAAGAATTACGCGTCGCGCTGTGGGAACTTTTTCGCAGTTAAGCGCCCATTCTCCGGACATGACCACCAGGCTTCGACATCGTCCAACAGGCGAAGAGGAAGATGCTGCTGCTCTCAAGCTCGGTCCAGGTCAGCACAATAATTTATTTGTCAAGTCCTGCGTTCCTCTGATCCTTTTTTTTTTTTAGAATTCAATAACGCCGGTTGCCTCCTCATCTCAGAGGTAAAATATCTGTTGGAAAACAGAGACAAGGATGCACCAGATACTGCGTAACAACTCCTTTCCTACGCTTCCTATCAAAATCATTATCTCATACACTCATAGCGTGTACAATAAAACTCTCGAATACGTGAAAACATTCACCAAATTCAATACTACGGACTCTGCCAGTGCCGTTCGAGAGTAGGTCACTTCCAGTATCCATATGCTACACTACCATGTCACTCCGAATGTCAGAACTTTACGACGCGAACCTGCCCTTACTCAATTTGAAACAGCCCAAATAGCAAATCTCTGCCCTGCAGATGCAGAAGAAGCTAAAAGCGTTGTCCCAAGGTCCGTTCCTTTGCTGGGTCTTTCTCCTACCTTGTTTGACTTTCTTCCTCCAGTCTGGTTAAACTCGAGGATGACAGATTGCAGGCATTGCTGGATGAAATACAAACAATGCGCAAATTTCAATCATAGCAATTGTTCCACATGTACACTATTTAGCCCTCCGCTTCTAGCAATTCCTTTTTACTCAGATTCTCCTCTGTGTCCACTTCCGCCTCGTCCCACATGTCAGCTTCCACCTTTACATTATCATCCTCTGCAAAGCTAGTCAGGTTGAACACTTTCCGCTCTCTAAACGGCAGTTCGCGACGTTCGCCCTTTTTTAGCACAGCATCCGGCGGTACTTCACCTCTGAGATTCAGATACAGAAGATCGTTGCCTCCATACGAGTCCACCGAACGTATCCAAGCGTCAAATCTACAGTAATTATATCATTTCCCATCAGCGTTTTCCAAGAAAGAAAAGGATTATTCAGTCCTCACAATCCCTTCCTATCCTCAATGCGCTGCATATTATCATAAATATACTTTTGCTTGAACATATTCATCTCTTCCGCGTAGTTATCAAAATTTATCGGTTCCCGGTAATCGGAATCGGAAGGTGGCTTGGTTCCATTGTGCTTGGCTATTTTTGTGTTGTAACCGTGGAAAATGGGATGTTCGAGTAAGAGACCCAGCGCAGGCATCTTTGGTATGTTTACCATTGTCAAACTCATCAGCTGTATACGCTCGTCATAAAGAAATAGAAGAACAAGGACAGTTTCTCAGCGCACCTCGTCCAGAACGCTGACAGGCGTTCCTGTACGGCAAATCATTATCAGCGCAAACATCATTTTGCGCTGTATTCAATGTATGTATAAGTTACGATTAGTAAAGAAAGGTGAATTATGCCCACAATCTAATCACTGGTCAGTATTTTGTAAGCAGTGTTCGGAACAGCAGCATACCTGATGCAGCATGAAGCTTTGGCCGTGCAAAGAAACCGCAAACCACTCCGTCTCTCCATACACGCATGGCTCTGATACCTGCACGTATGCTCGTTATCTAGCTTCCATGGCAAAACCTCATTCTTGAATTCGTACCTCCAATTCCTTCATATATCTCTCATTCGTCTTATCTTTAGGATCCCGCGCGACAGTAAAATTGTGGAAGTTATGAGTCTTTTCGTACTTTTTTACAGCGTGCCTCAGACGTTCTATATGAGACGGTGTCGCCCTCCACGCCCTCTTGCGCACCATATCTTTTTGGGGCGTCGATAGTGCAATATCGACAGCAGACCAGAATGGGTCGTCCTTCCACTCGACTTCGAGGTCTTGCGAGGCTGCATATTCCCGTAAAACACGATCTAGTCCTGATCCTGGCTTGGGCGGTATCAATAGATACGAAGGAAAGAAGTAGGTGTATTTGCGGGCATCACAAAACCTGTAACGCCAGGTCAGATACGGAAATCTCACTGACTGAGGCGTTCTCTTACTTTCGGGCATTGAAAGACTGTTGAACACGTTGCTGAGACAGTCGGATAAATTAGGATTGAAGATGGGGGAAATTTAATGAAGGAGCTCACAAAACCCCACAGGCGAATGTCCTTGGGTAACTTGGAGTTGATATCGGATCGCAGGTCTTCGACACCCGGAATCTCCGTAATCATTTTCATGGAAACGAGGTTTCCTACAGCATGTACACCTGCGTCTGTCCTTGCTGCCCTAGCAAAGGAAACCTGTAACTTGGATTGAGAAAATTGTCCAGGGACGTGTGCGAAGTTGAACAACCAGCCTTGATGGGGTCCGCTGCATTATCTTTTGAGACTGCTCCAACTGCTATCAATGCTCTGAATAACTCTCCTTCTATAGTTCGAGGCTCAGGCAAGCCGGCTTGAGCCTTTTGACTGTCTCGGAATAAGAACGGCTCATCTCAGGGGAGAGCGGACGCACAATTGCATTCCTCGATATGCAGACCCACAGAATCCTATCATCAGCGCACATTCGCGTTTGGGAAGGCGAGGTTCCTTTGGTGTATCCGAGTGCTCTGCCTTCGATGCCGACTGTGCATGATCGTATCTTCTCCGTCGATCCAGTCTAAGTTTCTTTTTGTCCTTGGTACTCAATGAAAATTTTGACGACCCCGCAGCCTCTGTCGTTCGTTCTTTCGTATCTGCAGATTCAGAGCTTGGTTAGAGGTGCTATGCTTCGCTCGCAGAATTTCCCTCGAATAGTCAAATCACCTTGCACCTCCAACTTTAAACGCTTTGGTAGTTCGGCGTCGGCCGTTGATAGCTCAGTATCGGAGGTCCGTTTACTCATATGAAAAGATGCTGCGAATGCACACCTCCGTGCGTAGATTGAGAGATCTTCTAAGGCTAGGCGGAAGAAAAAATGTTGAGAAAGCACCCCCACCATCCGGTCCGATCCAGATCCGAGCGCTGCCAAATGCAAGTCGATTGCTTGAGTCCGACTACTAGATATTCGGTATATTGCGCTACAAATTGTCTTTGTCCGTAGCGAATGCGAATAAAGGACAGGTATTCATGTATAGTAGTCATTCATGGTAACATTAGAACCCTCCAAGACACCCAAAAAAAAAACCAAGAAAACCCAGGTAAGACAAGAGCTAAACAAAAGGAATGAACGCTCAATGATTTTGAACCTATTTCTGAGCCCACATCTGCACAACCCGCTCCTCGCACGCGGTATACGTCGCAATCAGTCCCCCGTACTGCTCAGAAACCTCTGCTCGAGGCTCAGCAACACACTTCATTCCCAACTTTTCATCATCTACCATCGCATTCATTTCTTCAAAGGTACCTCTACTGTTTCCGTTTTGCTTCCACCACGAATACTTGGCAAGTAGCGCTCCCCCCATCCCCGCTGCTTCTTTGGTGGCACTGACATAAACTTTCATGTTGAACAAGTCGGCGGCAAGTTGGCGAATCGTCTGGTTCGCTGATGACCCGCCAGTCAGAACCAGACGCTGGAGCGGAGGTGAATCAGGAGGCAAAATCGCGGCAATCCGTGAACGAATCGATAAAAACTGTGATTCCAGGATCATGCGAGGTTGCGACCCAGAAGGTACGTCCTCTTCGCCGAGCAATGCAGGAATAACTTCAGTTGTGCGGAAGTAGAATTCACCATTCACGCCGGGAGGAATGATTTCAGGGAGTGGAAAATACAATCCCATAAAGCCATTGCAGCCCAGAGATTCGCTCTCGACCAAAGTGTTAAACTTGGACCAGTCATGTTCGGCGTATCTATCCCGAATCTGTTCTCGAGCCAAGGCCCCATTCTTGTAACAGAGCATGGCGATCTGTGCATCGGGAGCTGTTGTGGGGTGCGAAAGAAGATGTGATGTAGTAAAACGCTTCGGAGGAGTCTCTGCGGGAGGAATAGATAAAAGGAAGGTAGTCGAAGTCCCTAAAGATAACAGGGCATCTCCGGGAACGGAGAATGCTACGACAGTGGCGGGATTGTCCCCAGTAAATGGGGCGATGATACAATCTGCGATGTGGATGATTGGTAAGTGATAGGCATGCCGCAAGCATTCAATAAAACTATACCTGGGCTAAAGTTCCAACGGTTGGTCCAGTAAGAACTTATTTTTCCCAAGCTCGTTCCGCCTGACACAGGTTCCTGGGTATCAGTGGGTCAAAAGACTGAAAACAGTTCAAAGACATTCGCTTACTGGCCCAAGTTTAGAACGAAGTTCTGGCCCTCCGCAAATATCCAGAAGTCTGTTGTCCCATTTGCAGGTAATAACATCCATCAGGTTCATCCCGCTAGCATCAGAGATTTCTATGGGGGCAATTCGACCAAGAAAGAGCGAAGGCATGAAAGATGAGACGAGAGAGACTCGAGCTGTCGCATAATAAGCAGAAGGATTGGTTTTCCAAATCTAACAATATGATCAGTACCGCGGAATCTTGTTAGAAAAATTAATGACCTACACGAGCAATCTGAGTGCCAGTAAAACGCTCGTAAGCTCTACTTCCTGAAATATCTGCGAGAATCTGGGGACCCCCAATAGCCGCCTCGATTTCCCGGCACTCGGTCGTGGTAGAGGAATCTTGCCAGATAGGTGCACGAGGAAGAGAGAATGCTTTGGGAGGCAATTGTGAGGTCAACGTCTGTCCCGGGTCAAGCGATGCTAGAACTTGCTCTGCTTGGTAAGACCAATAGACCGAACCGTGTTGCTAAGATAGCAATTGAAAGTCATATTCTACCGAAGTAAAGACAAGTTACCTGTCCAGCACCAGAGATGGCAGCAATTGCGCCAAAATCGACATTTGCTCGCTTCATCCTCTCCATCAATAAGTCAAAGGCAGCGATCCATAACGCAACGGGCGTTTGGACTTCCCCTTGGGCTGGGCCTTTGATAGCACCATTTTCAGTGCCATAACCAGGGAGATCCTGGTCAAAACGGACAGAGGACTCATGTACAATTGAGCAGTCCTCTCGAACAAGAACCGCTTTCAACTGCTGAGTGGAGAGGTCAAGTCCGAGAAAGAGTGGGTCCATTGGAGGACGTCCTGGATCTGGGGAAAGGGAATGGGTTCCGAAGATTTACACCGTCAGGAACCGGTCCAGGAGAACCAAATGGCCCGGGAACAGATACTCCGAGAATCCCAGCCTAGGCGAAAGAGAGTACACCGAGCTTTCACTTCATCTGGCTTCTATTTTCACAACAAGAAAAACGGACAGTAACCTTGCACGGAAAGCTATATGCGATGAGGTGTACAATATTGGGTGGTTGAACAGAAAGGAAGAAAGAATTCGACAGCAGATAACAAGGAAGAACGATCAAAACCTCCACCACATACATTCTTAACGAGCGACAAGCATCCCCTCTACCATACAGCGCATATCTTTACATTATGTGTCATGCATCCTCGGCAACAGCTGTGTTGGTCTTGGCGGGACCGGGAGCCCTGGACAATGCTTTGACTTGTTCACTCAAGGAGCTGGTCTCCCTCTCACCTACATCGAACCCACTTTCTCCTTGCACGTTGATGTCCCGAGATCGCCTCCTAGCCATCTTTGGGTTAAATAGCTCGGCAGCTTTCGGTGGTGGTCGTTGAAAGGTGTTGAGGTCGTCCATAACGTTGCTCTGGGTCCCAACATTGAACACATGAGGATGGTGGACGAGGACGTTCCCATGTCCTTGCGCATTCGGGGGACCAAATGAATCCGACGAAGGCGGCGACATTATCACAGAGCGTGCTGCATTAGACCATACATTTCCAGCTGCAGGTCTCCTTTCTGGCGTAGCGTTAGTTGGTAAAGGCGGGAAATCGTTAGAGTGCAAGGACATGGGAGGCGATTGCATGTGATGCTGTGGCGCAGGTCGTCGAGGAGAGTTGTGAGATTGTCCATGCCCAGAATTGCCGAATCCACGAGGAGACACGGGAGTTATGTTTCTTGCATTGTTGTCAGTGGTGTGATGTGATTCATGCGGACGATTCGTAGCATGAAGGGTGGGGTCAGGTTTAAGTCCGACTGCCCAGTCAGGTCGAGGCGGTAGAGGATGCTGAGAAGATGACGTTGATGTGTATGTACGTCTAGACGACGACGAAGTGGAGGAGGACTGTGGAGAATACTTCAGAGACATTCAGACAATAATTGGAAGGACTGAACTGACAGCGATCGAAGAGACTTCATCACTATTTGAGGAACGGTAAGCTCCCGAGGAACTGCCGTTACTGGTATTCGACTGTCTTCGTATTGAATGCAATCGAGGCCCAGTGGTTTCACCGTTAGTAAGAGTACTACTCAAAGATCCAGCGCCGGTAATAATCGGCGGACCCCCAATCCCAATACCAGGACCATAACTCCATGATATTCGACCAAGAGAGCGTGGCTTTGGGTTGCCGTTAGGCGGCTCATGCCGAATATTATCACCGAGGTATGAATGTGCTTCCATATTTGAGAGGTTGCCTGGGGAGGTGTGAGGTCCCATTGCTGACAATGGGACGCTTATACTCCGTTCATCAAAAAGATGGCCACCCACACGCCTTGGTGATGCGATCGAGTGATCACCAGGCGGCGTGTAATACCCGGGCATTGGATATCCATATCCAGGGGGTTGTGGCATGAACGGGGAAGGAGGGTATGGATGATGAGTAGGTGGGCCAGATGGACCATTTGGACTGTTTTGCGACGGCAAAGGAGTAGTATGTAATGGACCCGGAGCAGGAGAATTCGGTTGTGGACCCTGCTGCCACAAGTACGGAGAATACATCGTCTGATGGGGAGGCGGTGGCGGATGATGATGATGTCGATGTTGATACATATCTCCAGATAGAGACGGTTCAGAAGAACCTGGGGCCGATGGAGGCATTGGTGGATGTGGTTGTGCATACGGATAGTAATATCCAGGATATGGCGGCATGAAGGGATGATTAGGGTGCGTAGGAGCCGAGTACGGGAAAGGGTAGGGAGTTGAAGAATATTGCTGAGCAGGCACAGGCTCAAAGGAGCCACTATTGGGCGGTGGTTCGTACAAGGAAGGATAGGAGAATGAGGGTGAAGGAGCACGGGAATTCCGTGAACTACCAGAACCACTAGAAGTGAGTGGTTGGAAAGAAGACGTCGACCTGGTAGGGCGTGGCTTATTTCCTCTTCTTAGGTCCTTCCTATTAGAAGATCCAGAGCGGTCACTTTCAGTGGCCAGATGATTATAAGAATCCTCTGCGTCTCCGATGCTACTTGTAGAGCTCGACGCTAGGCTGGCAGAAGATGAGCTAGCGCTCATGTCTTTATCCTTTTTCTCGTCAAAGTCCATAAAAATCCGAGAACGAGCTTCGTTATATGCTGCTTCGCGTTCTTCTAGTGTCTTCCACTTTTTGCTAGCACTGGCACTGCTGCGCCCGCCTATGCTGCCGGTTTCAGAAGGCTCGATGTCAGAGTAATCTGCGTCTTCGCCAGTAACGGAGCCGGCGTGGGATTGGGGTTTGACACGACGTTCATGGGGAGACCTTTGTATGATTGTAAAAGACTGCTGAGGAGTTTGTTCGGGCGGCACAAGGTCTGCCAATCGTCGGATGGGTCTGTACAAACAAATGAATATCCAGGCGCGGCAGTATCGCTCACAGACAACCTACATTCGACTTTCTGTGATGACCACCATTGAGAGCTCCTTAGTTGAAGAGTCCACTTCTATCCGGAGCCTGTAATACGTCGAACAGCGATGCAAAAGCATGCGCTGGTAACTAGAGGCTGCGGTAATGGGTGCGCGACATCTGAAGGGAAAATTTGATGAGATCCCGCACGAAGCGAAACGGACAACATTAACGTCGCACTTTTTATCATTTATAAGCTCCTCCATAAGCTCACCGAGCCTCAGCACGTAGATTCTATCCTTGCTCCTGAGAGCTTCCAAGATTGAGGGATCGACGTCGGGCTCGGATGAGGTCGAGCTTGCAGCACTAGAAGCAGGGTTCTGGCTGTCACCGGAAGAGGGATATATGGTACCAAAAGGAAAGGCATCAAAGGACGAAAAGCTTGGTGAATCCGAGAGAGTTCCCTCTGAGGGTATGACGAGACTAGTGGTGCTGGAATTGGCAGTAAGGCTGGGAGCGACGTTTCCGAAATCGGACATTGTGACGATAGACGGAGATGAGGCTCGAGAAGATGACGCGGAGGATTCTGAAGGCGGAGGATTGCTTCTATGGTCTGAGGTCGAGAAAGAAAAGCCAGCGATATTAGAGCAGCCTTTGAGCGATCTAGGCGGGCTTGAAGGTTGAGCGAAATCGTGGGCTACTCACCAGGCGGCATAGCAAGCATAATTCATGGATACGATGTCTGCGTCTGGCGACGTTCGACTTGAACAGTCGTTTTCAATGAGAGGGTGAGGGACGGAAGACAAGTAGGGCGTGCTGAGCCTTAGGTAAGCCAGTGTATCTACTGATCCCTACTAGTACGTGGTTCCAGCATGGTATTACTTGTATACATGTATGTCTCTAACGAAGGAGTAGATTTGGATTATTTCAATGAGCAGTTCCTCCAGATACAGAAGGATGTACCACTTGATAAATATTAAATCCTAGACTGCAAAAAGCATCAGTTTCACCGCTTTTCGCGCCCATCGATTGCTCTTACCAAAATACAAAAATGAACATGCCGTATACCGCCAGCGCAAGAGCGGCACGATTCAAAAGTCTCGAGTCCTCGTCGCCGCGGCTCATCTGTTTTCCTATGTAAACTCCAGTTCATCTTCTTACTGTCAAGAACACGTACCTTCCAATAGAACAGCCCTGGAAGAATGAAAGATATAGTTGTTGAGCCAGTCGAGCCAACGAACGAAAGCACTAGAAAGGGAGGATTAGTCAGTGCATTGAAACTGCTCTCAGTCGCTCAAAACTTTATACCTATCTTAAGATCGTCCACAAGATATGCGATGGTATAGGTACTGACAATGATAGCTAGTGTCAAGACAGTGTGCTTGGTACTGGTCATAGCACCGCTACCATGATCATCGACCGCTTCTTCCTCCTCGTTATCAGTATGCTTCGATCCAGCATGGAACACCTTGTCCAAGCAGTTGCGACAAGGATGGACCTGCAGCGGGTAAGAAAATAACACAAGTATCACAATAGCTACTTGGCCAATCGCAATAAATAAAGAATTCGACGGGTACATTGCGATAATATTTGCGCCAACCTAACGAGGTATGTTCATCATAAAGCGAGCAGATATCACCAATGCTTACATTAGTTCCAAATGTCAGGTACCCAAAGACGGCAATAATTTCATAAACCATTGTGGCGGAACCGATAGCTGAACCAATGATGATATTCATTCGAGACTGGTTGTTGTTCTTGACCTCGTTGAAGATTGGAAATAGCTGCGTATCATCCATCACTTGTCTGAATCGCTCATGGTTGAAGAACAGAATCTAACATACATTTTGCGCACATGTAAACGCAAAGACCTGCACGGGAAACGTCGAAACAAAGTTGGAGGTAAAGCGAACCCAACGTATCTCTCCAGCTACTGGCATATTCTTGAGAGGCCAAAAGTAGCATCGTATGACAATAATGAGGAGATACCCTACGAGAAAAGTTTCGTAGTGAGCCAAAATGAAAAACAAAAAAAAGATGCCCGAAAACCTCACCGACTGAGAACAAAGCCACATAGCTAGTGTGCCTTAAGCTGTTTAATTGACGAAGAAACGCCAGCGGTATCAACACGAGCATGAAGATGCCGAGCCAGTTCCTGCCATTCAGCATCCACTGAGGTGGTTCTTTATTACTGAGATCGTGATAGAGGGATGAAACAACATTTGGTGTTAGGCCTTTGATAATAATCAAGTAGCTGAGATGGCGAACATGAGGATTTGGCCCGGACGAAAGGATTCAAAGACCGACCTGATGGACACACCAAAGCACTTTATCGCAATAGCAGCATCGAAGAATACCGCTGCTTTGGGAAACGTCATCTGCGCGACCGCAAAGAAGGAAGCGCGCCTATAGGGAGCTTTCGCCGCGCAGAGAGTGAGAAGGTGTAGGCCAAAAACGGCTATACCTCCTGACAAGAGGCAAGTCAATATTCCAGGAATGATTCCAGCGGATGCCAGAGCGAGTGGAAAGGTTAACATCCCTAGGAATATAGGTGAGCAGTAAGTCGAGCTCAATATCAGGTCTACGCACCACTTCCAATGATTGTATTCGCCAAATTACTTGCAGAACTGACCATACTGGCATGTCCATCCGCTTTAGCGACTTTTGGTGGGGAATGACCACCTAGTAATGCGCTCTGTTCGCCTGAATCCTCATGGTCGGCGCCTCCGGACACAGACGCTGGATTGTGACCCGTTCCATAAGCGTTGGTCATTTCAAAATCCTCGCTGATATTGCTAGTAGGACGGTCTGTGAAACTAACAGATCGTCTGCGGTGAACTTCTGTGGTTGTGAACGTGTCGGAAGGGAACGAGGCAGAAAAGTCGGTATTCGTATCCTGCCCGGAAATTAGATGGTGGTTTGGGGCAGCCAGACCTAGCGTTCTTCTAAAACTTCAAAGTTAAGCACCTTGAAGTAGAAGCTTAAGCGGTCAAAGTATGTCAAATTCACACGGCTAATCTTATGCAGTGCTACCGACTACTTGCGCTGGAAGAATGTCTGAATCGTTCCACTTCCAGGCCGTTTATTAGACGAAGCCTTTGGCTTGGGTTTCACAGCAGCCTTAGGTTCTTTGCTCTTTTTCATTGGAGCAGAATCACTGTCCGCTCCTGCATTTTCTGATTTGGCCGCCTCTTTCTTCTTCGTAGGTTTGTCCGAAGAATCGCTCTCCTCTCTGCCTTTCCCCTTCGACGCCCCTGCATTCTCGTCGACAGATTCGTAGTCGCTATAGTCCTCAGTCACTGAGCAAGTGAGCTTATCAGGACATGAATAATAGAGTGAGGAAAACGTTCTCACCCATATAACCTTTCTCGTCAAAGAACTCTCTCTTCCTCATCACTCTTTTCTTCTTCAAGCCATTCCTCCCAGTCGGTATTACCTTTTTCG
Source organism: Collybiopsis confluens (assembly GCA_013368555.1). Taxonomy (NCBI): domain Eukaryota; kingdom Fungi; phylum Basidiomycota; class Agaricomycetes; order Agaricales; family Omphalotaceae; genus Collybiopsis; species Collybiopsis confluens. The sequence goes on from JAACJN010000033.1 coordinate 294,100, forward strand.
CCTTTCTCTTGGGCTTGGGCTGTGGTTTCGTCTCATCCATCTGAACATCTTCAGCCTCTGCCTCGGAAGGTTCCGGGGGTTTCTTGCGGAACGCTGACTGCGAGGCACGATTAGAGACAACTTCGACTTGGTCTATTGCAAAATAAAAAAATAAGCATTGGTGGGGACACTATCACGAAAAGTCGTACCGTCGTCGATGTCCATCATAGCCAATACATCCTCGTCTTCCTCTCTGACCAAATGTTTACCTTTGCCTTTACTCTTTGTCTTGGAGAATTTTGGTTCTGATTCTTCTTCTTCTTCTTCACTGACGACCACACCTCGTTTGACTTTGATGTTCGACTTCGAATTATACTTCTTCATTTCTTTCTCTTCTTTATCTTCCTCTGATTCGGAAATCAGGCCTGATTTACGTTTCGTTCCAGCCTGAACATAGACATAATGGAAAGACTTGGTCGAAAGCGATGGAGACTAAGGGTGGTACCTTTTTGACAGGAGCTTTCGCCTTGCCTCTGGAAGATGCCAAAGCTACCGTTTCGTTATTTTCATCGTCCGATTTAGATTCCAGCTTCTTCTTGGACGGGGCAGCTGAGGATGAGCTGACTCTTTGAAAAGGTGGAATAAATAATGCCTACCACGGGATCGAGTTCATTCTTTAAAGAGGATTCAGTTTTCGCCAACGTTTTCGCGTTTGTTGCCTCTTTTGGTAGAGGTTGATCTTTTTTCGTCGAATCTTTCATTGTTTTGGGCTCTTTATCTTTAGGTTTTATGTTCGCAAAAAAGTCTTTTGGTTTCGATTTTTCTTTGCTCGATATTGAACCGCTCTTCTTGAGGGAGCTATTGGCTGGAGCAGAGGCTGTCTTTACCACAGATGATGAGCTCGCGGCCGCCGTAGACACTGCAGCAGGTGGTGGAAGGGGAAGTGGTACATATTTTCCCTTGGCTTCCTGTTAAGATCTCAGTCTCTTGTGAACGATAGCGTAAATTTATGAGTCGTACCCGAACGTTGCCGACAATCTTTCCTACTATTTCCGCCATTTCAGACCCCTTCTTGTTGTCAATATCCCGAACGATTTCAGTGGGGCCGCAGATAAGTCCCATGTCCTGAAAACGAATGCATTGGCGTGCGCGTTTGACGTGGAAGGACATGACATACGCGGATAGGTGCTGGTGATAGACTATAGACATGAACACTGGCTACTGTCGAAAACTTGGATTTAACAACTGAGCAAAGAATTTAAGTCTTCGTGGGATAGAGAAAGTCAGAGGCCGCGCACTCTCCAAATCTCTTTCACCGACAAGGACGACCTCCGTCATTTCGACGACCTCCTCTCCATCATCCTCGAAATCAACGGTTTTTTCTTCTTGAAAATCAGCACTGTCAACTTCCATAGCATCGGATTCTCTCGTTTGGGAATCTGTTCCTGACTCGACTTGGCCAGTAACGAGATATGTCGCAGCAACGCGGTATTGACCTTCCAGGATAGTCTTAGAGTAGAAAGAATACAGAGCCCTAAGAGAATGTAAGGTAAATGGCACAAGACAGTAACTCAAAGCACGTACTCCTTCGCATCGTTAACGTGCATGGACAGTTGACGACTGAGAGATCGGTAGGTGACCTGGTAGACAGTTTCCGCTGAGCGTTTATTGAATAACAAAGAACACAAACAGTTACTCGCAATGTTTCCTTCGATGAGCACCTGCTTAGTTAACAAATCATCCACATTCTGAGAGGTCATGGTCAGTGAAAAGAACGACGCGACACACGTGATTCGTCAGTGACCCTTTTTACCTACCACCATCGTCGGGACGATGGAGCAGTATGACATCTCAAAATTACCCAAAGAGACCAGTGAGGATCTTTTGAATGTTTTTGCGTTCTAGAGCCTTATTAGCCATCCTCTTTGAAGCACGTCATTTCGCCCAAGATTCAGACGGTACCCTGCTCTGGTTTACCTCTCCTCCTGTAAGCACCCCGGGGCGCTTTCGAACACAACCTGGGCTCGCGTATCCTAGACATAGCCTGCAGTACTTGCACTGGAGAGCGATGAAGACAAAATTGAAAGGGTCCGAGATTGTCCAAGAAGCCTGTGAACCAGAAAGCAAAGAACCGACGAATACAGGGCATTGAAATTCGGAAATGGTGTGAAGCACATCCTACTGAAGTCATATAACTGGGGCAAAGTAGACTTACCCAAGTGCATTGATCATGATGGAGCTGGACACCAGTACGACGTAATCTGTGGCATTTAGTTCATCCTGTTACATTGTCAGAATTTCTACCTACAGCATGTCATTCTTTGTACATTTATAGTACCCGCGTCAGGAAACAATTTGCAGTATAATGATCTCCGGTTCAGTTATTCAATTTCAGTAAGGTGCAGAGACACGAATCAAGAAGTCGAAGATACTAGGTAAACATACAACATACGCGATGGGTAGCAGTTTGAAAATAGATATTTTTCCACATCCAATCCACATGAGAAACCAAGAGACAATTTTGTCCATATCATGAAAGCCATATCATGAAAGCTATCAATTCTATATTCACCCCTCCAATTTCTGTGTCATACTCCTCTGCCTCCTAGCGTCCATCATTATTCTTTTGCCCACCGGCGACAGCTCCGAGGACGACGCAGGGGAGGGGGTCATCCCCTTTGGAGGTCTAAACGATTCCGGCGTGACAACTGAGCGAAGCAGCGACGAGCGGCGGGAAGGGCCAGTTCCAGAGGGAGATGAACGCGAGCGAGATGTCTTCGAGGAGTGAACGGATGAGCTGCTGTGAGATCGAATAGGCGTGAATGGAATGTCCGGCGTAGCAGATAATGTCAGGCCGGCGTTCTCTTTCATAGAAGCTATAAGAGACTTGTTACTTCCGTGCCCTCGGCTCTTACTTTCTTTTTTGGAAGTTTTGGCGATTATCACAGCAGGAGCGTCGGTACTGATAATCGAACTTGATGCCCTCCGAAGTTTCATCGGCCGAGAAGGTACCGGTGTAAATGGATCCTCCGAGGAGCAATTCTGAGCATTGGACCTTTCAATGAGTCCGGGTCGGAATTCGTTCTCGTCCTTGAGATTACGACGCGATCGTGACTTGGAGCGCCGGCGGTGCTCGTCAAGAGACCTGGGGCCTCTTGGAATCCTACCAGTCGGGCGATCAGAGCCGTCGGCCATGGGCGTTGGCGCAGTGATGGTCACTTTCGTGGGTCCAGTCATAATCACTCGAGTGCGGGGAGCCTGGCTAGGGTTTTCCGTATTGATAGTGAATTCATCAACACGGCCCGCGTGCGGATGACTATCAGTATGAGAGTCCGGGAGTTGATTAGATGAAGTGCGATGGTAGATGTTACCACTGAAGATATCGATATCGCGGGAGTTGGATTGTGAGAGCTCATTATGAAGAGGCGAGGCAGAAGGAGCCGCGGCAGTTTCAGGAGTATTGGCGAAGAATCCAGACTCAGATGAGTCCTTCTCAGCGACCGCTTGTGATTTCCGTTTTTGTTTCTTTTCGGTTAGGAATCCAAACACTTCGGAAGCTCTTCGAGGAGTTTTGAGATTTACACAAGCGTTTTCCGTCCCGTTCGGGTGGTGCGTGTCGATAATTCGTGAAATCTGGGATCGGTCAGTGACGGCACTGAGCTCGACATCCATGGATGATATGGCAGGATCATTATTTATCATAAAGCTTGACGACGTGGAAAGATTGTGTTCAGAAATAAATGTAGATTCATGCGTAGCATGAACTTTGTGGCCCAGTAAAAGACTGTCGGAGAAACGAGAGTGAGAAACTGCGAATGAGTCGACGTTCTCCGAATGGGGGGTCTCTAGCATAAGAGATGATACAGAAGACGACGCCGAAGTGCTATTAGCCTCTCTATATATGTGTTAGCAATTTCAGACGTGAACGTGCTAGTAGTAAAACTTACCCAAGGAATCGTTCGGCCCAAGATATGTCGCCCTCCAAAGAGCTGCTAGTGTTGCGATGTGGTTCACCGAGAAGTTCACGAAGTGTCGAACCATTTCTCCGGGTCTGCTCTCGCCCATCTCGGCTCTTGGGAGGTGTATTTGAGAAAGCTTTTGATGGCAATTGGCCATGCTCATCGTACAAATCGAGCAAGCTGGCGACGGAAGGATCTCTACGAAGGCCTTGTAGATGAGTGGAGGTGAATTCCGATTCGTCTGCGAGGCCGAAGGTTGCAGCGGGACCAACTGTTTGTGCACGGCGACGAGGCGGCGGCGGGTCATCGGCCACGCCACGATTAGCCAGCGGAAATTCGGTGCAAGTGTGCTGTTGCCTAGGATGAACTTTGACAATATATGTGCCACGGCGACTTAAATTTGCGCTGGCGGGAAGACTTGTGGTGGAAGAAGACGGAGTGTGTAGAGCGCTATTGATCGGATGCGCTAAAGGAATGGGCTATCAGTACTTTAAGCGTATGCGGGGTGTATTCACTTACGCAGAGGTGGCAGAGAAGAGAAGTGGGTCTCTGAAACGACAGCGTATCTGGCAGAAGAGGACCTTAGTAAAAGGTTGGCCGCGATTTCATTGTCTTCGTCGCTCATGACAGGATAAGTGGCCCGTGTGCCAGTTTCATCGACCCAGGCAGCATTTTGGGCACTATCCCGTCCCTGTTTCTTTCTGCTGCTGCTCTTTTTGCTTCCAAGAGAGAGAATCCGTTTGAAAAAGCCCATGTGTCGCAGTCGGGGGATCAAGTCGAACACATCACGTGGTCGCTGCATCGGGTCTTGTTCCCACACTAACAACGGAACATATGCTGCAGAGGCTCGTCGTCCAGAACACAGGCAGCACCGCTCGAGATTTTTGCTTTCTTGAGCGCAATGTCCTGAGCCATCTGAAACTTGCTGCAAGTATACTTGGCTGTTGGCGGCGGCTACGGAATTCTGACATGATTGGTGCTTTGTAGTTGCTCTTTTCAGTGCTGTCGTCTTCTCTCATTCTTCATGTCCGACTCGTTCCCGATGCTGGCGAAAATGCCAAAGGATCCAACGTCAATTTGCCTCTAGCTTCCTTGGAATTTGCTGCAGCCTTGCTCGCAATTATCGCTGGATTATGGGAGTATGTCAATGGCTATCGAGATTTATTGCACATGAGAGCGTTTTTGGCTGGTACAAAGTAAAGAGAATCAATCCATCCTCGGCGTCGCTCAGGGTGCTAATGTTTCTTTATGGTACCATAGGGCCCATCTATCCATAATGGTGGTGATTCTGGCGATTATTCTGGTGACTTGTGTAGTTTTGCTCGCGGATAGGGATCTTTGAACGGACCGATGTATATATGAGTCAGACGATAAATGTATTTTATCTACTCTTGATCCTGACCACCACCTTCGTTATTTTTCCCCCTCTATTTCTTTTTTTTCCCTAATGAAAGTCACTCAAAAGATTGCACAATGCGAAAAGGAAAATAAGACTTGGTGGTCTTTTGAGTATTTCCCCCCTAGGACTGCCCAAGTTTGTTTCTCCCCTCGTCCGTCTCCGTCGACATCCTTTATGTCCTACAGGGTCTTCAAAATCTTCTGGACCGTATTGAACGTATGCGAGGACTAGGTCCTGAGTTCATCGACATCACTTGGAATGCTGGTGGTCGAACTTCCGAGCTTACGGCTGAAATGGTGAAAACATGCCAAAGCCTCATTGGAATTGAGACCTGCATGCATCTGACCTGCACCAATATGCCCAAGGAAAAGGTTGACATTGCTCTTCGGGTACGTGTCTCGCGTTTGACTCAATCAAGAAATAAAATAAAATATTCAATCCAACCCTGTCTGCAGGAAGCAAAACTTTCAGGCTGCCGCAACGTTTTGGCCCTTCGAGGGGACCCTCCAGTGGGAAAATCAGACTGGGAAGCTGTGGAAGGCGGTTTTGTTCACGGTCTCGACCTCGTCCGACACATTCGTCGTGAATACGGAGACTATTTCGATATCGCTGTCGCCGGTTTTCCTCAGCATCAAACCCTTCCCCCAGTCGAACTCGAGTTCGAATTGAAATGTCTCAAAGACAAAATTGACGCCGGTGTCAACTTTATTTTTACCCAGATGTTTTATGATGTCGATATTTTCATCGCTTGGGTCAAGACTGTGAGAGCGTATGGTATCACTGTCCCGATAGTACCTGGTATCGCTCCCATCCAGACGTGGAATGGTTTTCAGAGAGCCACTAGTCTTGCCAAAATCGTCATCCCACAGAGTTTCTTGGATGTGTTGGAACCGCATAAAACAGATGATGAAAAGGTTCGAGAGCTCGGGACGGACCTGGTCGCGGGCATGTGCGAAAAAATCCTGAACGCCAATCTTGGCATACATGGATTGCACTTCTACACCATGAACTTGGAGAAAGGGACCAAAATGTTACTCGAAAAGCTGCAGCTCGTTCCACGACTCGAAACAGTCAAACCGCTTCCGTGGAGGCAGGTGAGCCTAGTTATATCTCATTCCCCTGTCTAACTTTCTCACACAAATTCCAGTCCCTCACCCCTACCAGGCGGCAAGAGACCATTCGACCCATCTTCTGGGCGAATCGCACCAAATCGTACCTCTCTCGTACTGAAAATTGGGACGAGTATCCAAACGGTCGTTTTGGTGATTCTCGTAGCCCTGCATACGGCGAACTCGACGGCTATGGCATCTCTATCAAGCAAACAGCATCTGAAGCTCTTGAACTTTGGGGTGAACCCACCTCCTTTGAAGACGTTGCTTCCCTCTTTGCGCGATTTTGTAAAGGCACCTTGAAGGCTTTGCCGTGGTCGGATCAAAAACCAGCTGTTGAAACCCATGTCATAGCAGACCAGCTTACGAGGATGAATGAGCTGGGATTTCTGACTATCAATTCACAGCCGGCTGTCAATGGTGCGAGAAGTGATGATAAGACATTTGGATGGGGTCCTCCAAATGGATATGTATACCAAAAGGTGGGTTCTTCGACCACTGCTGCCCTCCTCAATTTTGATACTCATTTGCTTCTAGGCTTATCTCGAGTTCTTTGTCCAACCAGCCCTACTCTCTGTCCTTCTATCTTACATTGAACGTGATGCCAATATCACCTACTACGTTATCAACAAACGCGGAGACCTTCGCACGAACACTCATTCTGATGGCCCTAACGCAGTAACCTGGGGAGTCTTCCCAGGTAAAGAGATTGTTCAGCCGACAATCGTAGAGGCCGTCAGCTTCATGGCCTGGAAGGTGAGATCTACCAATGTTTTTCTTCGACGTATCTGCAGCTCTTTTTCTTTTCTTTGTAGGACGAAGCATTCGAATTGGGTCTACAATGGTCTCGTGTTTACGATGACGATTCATCCTCTGCCAGCCTTATCTCCGAACTCATGGAGAGCTGTTATCTCGTCAATGTTGTCCATAACGATTTCCACGATGCAAACGCCCTCTTTCGCCCGTTCTTCCTGGCAGGGGAAGAACACAAAGCTTCCAAGGATAGATTGAACGGAGGTATTCCTAACGGAAGCGCTTCCAGACACTAGATATCCTTCAACTTTTAGTGCCTGTAGACTCTCGTGCTTTCGACGGCCTCAACGGCCTCTTTACTTTTCTAACTTTTGTCGTCTCCCCAACGGGACGCTCGCTCCCCCGCATTCGCTTCATTTATCACATTCAACAAACAGTGCTTCAACGGTCACTGGAACTTCTCTTTGGCTTTCCCCAACGAAGGCCTCGTTTGTAATAATCTTTTCGTGACGCCACCCGAACGTCTAGCACTCCCCTCCCTCTGTTTTGTATCATATAATCGCGTCAAACCTGTTCTCAGTCCACTTTTTCTCTTCTTTTCTTGCATCTTTTGTAGCAATTCTCTTCGGGTTCAACCCCCGTACTGTTTTCATAATGACCCCTACCATTATCATCGTCTCCTCGAATCCATGCATTGCATTCCTCATTTCTCTGCATCAACTGCATCTTATTTGTATACACCATACTACATTCAATACCATCCTCAGCTTTTTGGGCTTTAGCACAATGATACAATTCTACAAAGTGTTACTGTATAAATACGACAGCATGGAGATAAAGATACACATTCCACTATTAAAACTGGCCTATAATAATGATACTCAGGGAAATCCGATTATTTTATATCAACGGGGAGAAGAAAAAGTCCAGGTTTGGAGGAGGAGGTCCTGCTGTAAGTCCGCTGGGAATATCCACCATTTCGCCGGAAAGGTCTGAGGAAGAAATCACACAAGTCTGTCAGAAAAGGGAAAGGGAGACAAGGACGAATAAAAGAGGACACGCCTAATAATTTAATTTTCAGGCCAATCTCTGTTAGGGCCTGCACAAATCCAGCGGTTTCTTTCGATGCTACATGACCGCTATCTTTCCTGAGCATATTCAGTCCATCTGTCCAATCGGCCCAGCGAGACTGGTCGGGTGCTATCTGATCTGCGAGAGACCGGATACCGCCCTCGTCGTGAGCTGCGAGGAGAGAAAATGACAATGGCGAAGGACCCAGCGGACTGGCCGGCGGAAGGTCGCTATGATGCAAAACATTTGGTGGTAGGAGACATTGACCCGTTGCGATCTCAACTATAGCGGCAATTTCAATCCGCTCTGGAAGATCTTCGAGGCCGCTGCGGACGGGGAATTTCATCGCACTATCGACGTAGTGTAGGTAACGGAGGCCGTTGTCTAAACGCATAAAGCTGGCACATTCAAACGTTAGAAACGGGAATAGAGAAAAATCAGGACGGCTTACCGCCATGGCTTATTGGGCCGACGAGAATCTCGGGACATTGGCGAATCACCCGGCACAGCGATGACGAACCAAGCACCTTGCAATAGGCATTGAATTCTCTGTTGGCGGACAAATTCATACGACTCTTTGTATATTTTGGCTCGTAAATTTCTACATCCACAACACATGAGAGCGGGACAAAAGTAAGCCATACGCGACGGACGTACCGAACGGGAACCTTGCTCAGAAGGTCATCCTCCAATTCAAGTTCCTTCATCTGCCGATCTCGAACTGCTCGATACTCGCACTCCAGCAAATCATGTTCAACTTCATGCCATGCCCGAACGTTCTCGCTTCGGAGAGCAACTTTGACTCTGGAAAGTACGTTGAGTATACTGCAGTAAACCGGAGCATATTCTCGATACTTACTGACTTCGGACCAGGGCAACTACTCGAACAAAGTCTCCAGATGCAGCTCCGCTTTCGCTCCACATACGCAAGAAAAAGCTGGTGGCTAACGCATGAACCTTGAAAAAGTCCAAGAAGAAAGGTTGGAACGTTGTAGAGGTGGAATCTACAAATGAACGTGAGTATATGCTTCGAGTGAATAAAAAGCGAAGCATACAGCCAGGGGCAAAGATGGCCCAGTGTTCCGATAAAAGTTCCACCACCTCATTCGACGCTCTCGCAATGGGACACCGCCGTTCGGCCGGTCGACTCAGTTGCTCCAGAACCACCTTGGAGAAATCTGGATCTCGTTCAACAAACCGTTTCTGAAAATCGATGAGAATCAGACCCCAATAGCAAAAATCATGGACAGGCACGTACTAGACACTCCAGACCTAGAACCCCGACGTCGTTGAATTCCATCACTATATCCTCTGAATCGAATCCTAACTTGCGCCATTTAAGTTGCTGGCCGTTCTCGTCGACTTCCTCTATCAACTTGCTGTGATTCCAGATGGAGTTAAGGTCAGCCATTTGCGAGGGCTGGGTTTCAAAGTCTACTGGGGTACTTTTTTTACGGTAAATCACTCTAAGCATATTGGCTTGAAAATCTAAGATGCCCGACGTGAGGTCTTCCACAGTATGTTGAGACATGAGTCGCTGAAAATCGAAGGTCGAAAACAATCATGCGTCTAGCAGAAGCGCAACATACCACAACAGCTCTCCGTACCCGCAGCCTTTCCATTTTTGAGATGAACTCTTCCCATCTCAAGTCACTCACATGAGTTAGAAGCGAATTGATCAACATCATACTGACAACGGGTTAGGATGGGATCACGCTAATATTTATTTTCTTCACCTGTTCTGTGCCATGCCAGTGTCTGCGCTTCCTAAACGACTCACAACCGTTTCCAGTAGGCTCGGTTCTTTACGCATCTGCTCAAAGACAATTGCAAACCCATAGCGATAAACGGATCCCGGAACTAAGACAGGTCCAGATGTGCTGGAGCTAGCTTGAGAGCCTGGAGCATTGGTAGGGTCCGCTTCAACAAGTTTTTTCAATATTGCTGTAGCCGGTCGACAAGCGTTGATGGGGGAATGTAAAGAGGACAAAACCTGAACGACCCTCAAAATGAAATCGTCGTCAAGCGATGCCCATCCGTAGTCCAATTCCATCAGATTGGAGATACACATAAGAGCATGCTAAGTGGAATATAAAATGGACGCCCCCACGGTAAATATTGTGCGACTGACTGCTAGTATATTCCCTTGCGATGTGAAAACTATATCAACCAATTGAGCAACACCGTCGAAGTTGACGAACTCGTGAGCGAATTCGTTTTCCTGCAAATAAAAAAAAAAATCAGATTTGTGCTTAGACAACGGATGAGCCGCTACTCACTCGGACATATTTCTGAAGGGTGTGTAGCGTCAGCCTAACATTTTTAGGATTCCTCTCTCCCAGTATCTTCACCATCTCCTTTGCATCCTTGGCAGGTGCGTTGACAAGTCTATGACGATAATGAAACAGTGTGAATACAATCTACGACGACCAGTAGCTCACTTGAGATCCAGTTTAGCCTTGATTTTCTTCCTCAGATTGTCATTGGTCACCAAGTCATTATTTTCATCTCTCAAGGCGTAATCCGAGGGAGCTCCTTTGATTTTGAGATTGACACAGAGCTGCCTGACCACATCGGCTACGGTCAGAGTGGGGTCAATTCGGGCGCGGACTGTGACACCTTCATTGGTAGTAACGTTATTGGTTGGTACCAGACCCGACTTTGACTGGTTTCCATTGGGATTAGACGCAGGAGCAGATGTCACAGGACTCCGAGGAGGCAGAGAATTGTGATTCGACATATAGATCACTACAGTGCCGAATAGAAGCGAGAGTCCAGGATCGTCGAAATTCTGGTAGAAACGACGGTCAATGAAAAACGGAAATGAAGAGAGATATGTGGCAAGGTTCAGTAAAAAAGCGCAATTGGCGTCTCGGATTGAGCTCAAACAGAGTTCGACCTACGACTGACGTGCAAATATAACGACAATTCATCATAAAGTCCACCCAGAGCCATTACTCACAGAAGAGCCAAAACACTAATTATAATGGTGGAATACGCCGGTATCTGTTGGCAGTGGGTGCCTGTATTAGGAACTGCGTATACAGCTGGACCAAAGAGACTCACGTTGAGAGGAGAAACAGCTATAATATGCAAGATGAAAAAATTTGGTCCAACAGCATCGTTGGCGATCACTTTGTCCCACGCTCGGCGACTACGGCATCGCCGACTCGCTCCGGATCCGGAGGTCAGTAGCCGGCCCAGCGGTCTCGTCAGCGAAAGTAAAAAAAACACGCCCCCTCGATCCTTTACAGTAGAAATGTCATGCAGCTGTCTCGCCAATCTTTCAGTGTTCAGCGAGCTGTCTGTTACGACGAAGCTTCAAGCTTCGACGTGAGCTCGTAAAAAATGAGGATGACCCCAACCCGTCAAGCCTCGTAATGAATCTCTTTGGTTTTTTTCGGAGGTTACGTTTGCAGTGTGTTGCGGGCAGCGGGGTATCATTGAATGCGCGGGATAGGCACATGTAACACAGTTTAAATCTTTACAAAGTCAAGATTCTGTCGATGGATTATATTCTACGTCTAGGCTGTGGGCCCCCCGAAGCAAACGGAGACCAGTTTGCCCAGACAAATCGTTTGTGGATGATACCGCAGATACCGCAGAATCCAGATTCCAAGCTGGATGGTTCGCACGTGAGCTGCTCACCCGAATCAAGCTCTCTATCCTACGCCCATGTCGCCTCCAACTCAATCCCCTCCTACTCCATATATCGATGTGCCCCTCAATTTTGACTGTAACTTATTGTCCGAGTCTCTATCTCTCGATACCATTTCCATTGTATCCACAGAGTCCATCCCGCCCTTTCCACCCGGCTGCATGGTCCCTCTTTTGTCTTTCCTTTCCCTCGATGACTTGCCTTGTAACCGGACAAACTCCAAACTCGACTCTCTGTCCTCTGCGACTACAACTATACCCACCCCTCCCCGCCTAAGAACCCTGCTCAAGGAAAACCTTTGTATATCTAAATGGACGGTATGAAATCATTCAGGGAACACCCGCTCGCCGTGTTGAAATTGTTTTATCCAGGAAACTCTCATCACTGCTGATGCTCCTGGACACGTTCCCTGGGGTGAAGTCGAGTCCAACGAATCCACAATATGGAAACCAGAAGGCTCTTTGTATTCCTGCGACGCTTTCCAACAAGCTCTGTTGAATTCGAGGCAACGTACTCCTTTGACAAATATCACTAATCGACGCATCTCGTCCAATTCCAATGCTCATCATCGAAAGGCTCTCGTCTTTGAACACGAAATCACGCTACCCTCTGACATTGGGACGAAGCGCTGGTCTGTCCAAGTTCCCGCTGGCTCCATGAATCCCGATATGGTCGATATGATGCTCGAACTGCGTAACCTCAACACTTTTTTTAAAGAAGAGGAAGAACTAGAAGGTATCGCTTTGAACCAAGCCAGCAAGCTCGAAGTACCACCGATCTCTGTTGACCAAGAATATGCTCATCCCCCTTCGCTGATCGTCTCCGATTCTCACTCAGTCATTCCCTTATCGCTAGAGTCCAGTGGAAGCTTACAAACCGTGCAGAAAACCCTCGCCGGCCGTCGTGGAAACAACTCAATCCCCCCATTGGCGATAAAGTCTGAGCTCATGGATCCAAGTACTTACCCCAGTATTCCCAGCGCCTTCCTCGGGTCCCCATCTTCCTATCGTCCTACATTCGAGTTTATCCGAGACTCGCGATCTTCTACCGACTTTGAAGACATGATCCGTAGCTTGCACTCGCAGTGCGCATCATTACAAGTAACAGCCCCACCTTGTCCAGCGTTGCTGGAAGAGGAAGAAATTTCAAGCTCCCTAATACAGATGTCGCAATCTCAGCATTCTTCTTCATCAAGCACGACCGATGAATGGGCTTTTGCGAATAGTCTCTTGGAGAAGTATCCGGATTTCTGCGTTGAGCAAGGTTTTGATCCTCCGCATGCTGATAGCAACAATTCTCATGAAAACCACCCCGAAGTCATGACTACACTCATTCCCTCCGAAATGCTGTCCTTATCTTTGAATGTCAATGATCCTGTGAATATCTCACCCTCCTCCCCGTCAGTTGCCAGTAGCACATCGCCTACGCTTTTGAGTAATTCGCCTAGAGGTATCCTCAAGCGATGCAAAAGCGTACGTTTCGCAGAAAATCCATTGTTGGATCAGGTTCCAAGTAAGCCGGTGCTTAAACAAGAAAAAGAAATCATCCGCACTCCCATCCGCCACTCCTTAGTACCCCTCACCACCCGCGCTTTGAAGCGTCCATCGCCTTTGCGTCATACGCTAAATCCTCAGTCTACCATCGTTCCTCCCCCAACGGAGTCCGTTGTGTCCACGATTACCCGAAAGAGTACGCCCAGCCATCCAGGCTTCAATGCGACGAAGCTCTCTTCTATAGCGGCTCAGCCCGTAAAGCGCGCCACGACGACGCGGGTAAAGTCGATGTTGCAGACCGGAGATACTCCCGTTCCGTCTCTTGAGAAACCGAAGGAAAAGATACAGGCGACATCTCTCGGCGTTCGTTCCGAAATACACTCGTCCCGGGTGGCAAAGAAAATAAAAAAGTAAAACCGAAGGCTCCTTTCTCATCCAACAGACACACCTTGGACGAAAATGCGTTACGCCGCGCGGTAGCGCACCCTGCAGAAATTCAGAAAAGTCGAATGCCGGTACCTTTGAGGAACATCTTCACTAGATTCAAATGATACTCGTACATAGATGATAACTGCTATACCCTATCATAATCCGAATAAAAAATAAAAAACACCCTGACACGTCAAAGACCCACGGGATGTCCATTTTTGCTATTAATTGCTCAATCGTTTCGCTTGTCAAAAGAAAAAAAGTTTATACAGTGGGGTAGACATGATCATAAGAAAAATGTCACAGCAATCACAACGCTAACCATACGAAGTACATAAATTGTCAGATTCAAATCTGGGAGGACGTTATGGAAAAAGAAGCATGAAATTCACATTCCTCGACCTCTATGCATGCCCCGGCCAGCAAACCCGATCCTGAATGGGTTCCCGCCACGTCCAAGGAAGGGAATGTTCGGACCCGGAATAACGCCTCCGGGAATGATTGGAGGGGTTTCACCTTGCTCTCTAGCTCTGCCTGGATTACGCATATGCCGATGTCGACTATATGCTTGCAGTGTCTCCGATTCGGTCTCCAGGTCGCTATCATCGTCACTTTGATTCGGCTAAATAGATGACAATGTCAGTCAGCTGTACAAAAAAAAAAATTCAAATGCAAATCATTTGCCTCCAAGTCAATTACGAGAGCACCAGTGTGCCAGCCAGAAGCAGCGGCTGAAATGCAAAACCGATCTTTGGTTTTTTTTCTATTGTGATCGAAGCGTACTTCGGTTGGGTTGTCGACGTTCGGAGGCGTTCCTCGGTTGCTCTCTAATGCGTGACGACGATGTGCTTCATTTGCAAAGCCACCTGGTGTCCCAGGAGCGAGTTCTCCGGGATCGCCAAGTCCAAGAGCACCGTCCGAGTATTGGCCCCACGTTAGCAGCTTTCCACCAGCTGTAACAGCGGCAAAGTGATAATCACCGAGGACTACTGATATGACAGATCTGTTCTGTAGTCCAGGGATGATCTTCGGGTGTGCGTCAGGCTTGGTCTCCTCATCTCCTCCCATGAGAACAATGGATTCCGAGTAGGCAAAGAACGTCCTGAAATGAGCCGATACCTGGGTCAAGTCTGAGAACCCGGAATCATAATGCAAGTACAAATACTACATGCTTACATGGCTGATCTTAAAATTTGCTGGAACCTCCAGATTACCGCTGGAGAAGGCCGGAAGACTCCGGACCCTTTCACCCTCACTGAAGTTTGATAACTTGAAAGACTAGTGAGATGGGGTGTAGGAACTTGCAAAGAAATCACACTCACATATTTCCAGCCACCCTGCGGGGCTTCGCCAAGGTCGTTGTATATAACGACATGCCCCCGATTAGTCAAACCGATGATTGCGCTATCAAACCCTGCAATTCTTATGATTCTGACTTCACCCTCGCTTTCCGTGGAATCGTTGTTTAGAGTAGGCAGCGAAGGCAAGGAGGGCAGGATGACAGGATCCATCGTTAAATCCCAGGGTGCGCATTCGATGATGCCATCAGCGGTTGAGTGGGCACCAGTCCCATCTTCGTTATCCATTTCGAGCATCTTAGTCTCAATGATGGTCTCCATCGGATTGGAGAACGGCCACCAGACTACAACAGCTCCAGACCTTGTCAACGCGGACGAAAAAGTCCAGCCACATTCGACTTGTATGG
The DNA here is from genome assembly GCA_013368555.1 of Collybiopsis confluens. Classification (NCBI taxonomy): domain Eukaryota; kingdom Fungi; phylum Basidiomycota; class Agaricomycetes; order Agaricales; family Omphalotaceae; genus Collybiopsis; species Collybiopsis confluens. Next base: position 309,655 of record JAACJN010000033.1, read on the forward strand.
GTGTAAAATCGGGGGTGTCAAAATAGTGAGAAACGAGTCTAAAAGGCCTTCCCCAATTTACGAATGTCCATATCTGATTGTAGGAGTCGAGAGAGGAAGAGTGCAACCTTCCGCAACTGAGCCCTGAATCAGTGGACTTGGATCAGGCGTTATCAGAGCGATACTTCACCTAATGCTGCGAATAGAGGTTGGTAACCTCAACTTTAGAGAAGTGGCGGTCATCTTGCCAGACTGTGAAAATCCATCCCGATTCAAAGCAAACGATTGCCCATCCAGCGCCCCTCAGACTGGGCATGAGCTCCCGCACGGACTATGGGAACGGTTCGCACCTACCCCAAACATGGATAGCACCATTGGAATCCAGAGCTTGAAAGGACCTTGAGCGGTGAAGTGTAAGCAGAGTAGATTTAATCGGAAGGAATAAGGCTGCTTACATTCCTCCAGCAACGAGATCTACCATACGAATTCCAGGGAACTTCAACTCCAACGGATAGGAAACGTTACCCAAAGTCGATTGAGGGAATTTGGTTTGGCCTAGACGTCCATTTCCTTTGCTCCTAGTAGAGTCCTGATATTGAGACTATCGGTGTGTCGCACGACATCCGATTTCAACTCACCCCCATGCGAATACTGATATGAGAATGTCAGTCACCGGATGCCCTCGACTTCTGGAAAGTCCTTACTTACCTCTTGGTCTCGTTAACCGCAGATAAATAAATTTCCAACCAATTGTGCGAGCGGTATTCTCATCTGGAAAGTTGAAGTCTGCTGAAGTCTTCCGTCTCCAGAGAGTTTCATCGGAGCATAGGGTAGCGAAGAACTATTACTTGCGATTAGCCTTTACTGTGCAATTGACATGCCCCGCAGTCGAGTCACCTTGTTTGTGCATTGCAGATGGAGCAGGTCAGCGAGAGGTAGAAGAGGGAGTAGCTTATCAAGGAATATTTCGATCGGTATCTCTGTCAAAGATATCATGGGCGATGGTGTGGTGAGCGTTGGAGGATAACTTGGTGACGTCAGGTGATATTACTAAGCTTCGATTGGCAAAGATTGGCTTTGACCATTACCATATATGGTAATAAAGCCATAATATACGTAACGGGAGAGCCGTTTGATTTCTTTGCACCAGCTTTAGTGGGTATTGTGCTGCTTGAAGACTTTTGGATTAACGACGCATTTTTTTCCAAGCCGGCTCATACACCACAATCCGATGAATAACTTCACCAAGGATTCCTTGGCACGTGCATAATAGGCTCCGAGCATAGTACTGAATTCAACCCCTGTCAGGCAAATGAATGGTTGGGCATTGTATGTGTTCAAGATGGAAAATATACCGAAGAAGCCGCCCTATACTTGGTACCGACTTTCTACTAGAGTTGTCGCGGCTGCTGGTGTTTCTCTCCTGTCCAAGCCTGTCCATCGCCGGAAGCCCTGAACCATGTATAAAATCTAAGATACGGAACGGCTGTATCATGATTCACTGTGGCAACGACAATGTCTGAACCTACGGGACAGCCTCAAGAAAGTTCCTGGGCGGCTTTCCAGCCTTCGATGGCCCCTACGCGCTTCCGAATTTGAGCCAGCGATAGTAAGCTGATTCACCTCAAGATCAAGAAGGTGAACACTCAAGCTATGATATACTTTCATTTCCCGACTATTGAACATCCCGGTCAAGTTGAATACCTTCTCTACCTGCACACCCTTAACACCTCCCTACCGACCACTGTGATTCATTATGGACGTGAATAGTTGGATCTAACATCTCATCCTATTTTTTCCATTTACAATTGGCAGTCCGTGTCACTTTTACTTTGACGCTTGATCAAATGCCACTCATCCATTTAAAGTTCGATATCAGATTTTCTTGATGGAGCTTGCGCAGCTGTATAATAATGAGTAACATAAATCGGTAAAAGCGTCCAGTCCCAAGTCCCGATGCGCATATATCCACCTTTTGCGGCTTTGAGGGGGTTGCACGGCAGACCAGGTCCGGACGTCAAGCACTCAGATAAGATGATTAACACAAAGAGTCAGCGGGCGGAACCTCCGCACAGCCGTGGTGGTTCAATCAAGAACGTGCTTGAATTTGGGTTTACTCAAACCATGAATCGGGGAAGGGCAATCTGGGGTAATATCCTATGTGCACAGGCCATCGTTCAACTTGGTATCACGCGTTCTCGAACGGCGTCGACTCCGAGTAGAGCAATGTATCCCCATACTCAAACCTCAGCAATCAAAGCGTGGAAAAGAACGTAGTCTTATTATATATACATAACAGTGAACGAAGAAGTCGTGACTGTGTACTACAATGCGAGAAGTAAAGCGCAGAATATAGAGGTAAGTGTACGTACTACTATCGAGGGAGATAGGACAAATACAGTTGGGTCCGTCCGCAGGATTTTAGCCGGCAAAAATCATGAGGTAGGTTGGAGGAAGAATTAAGTGGAACGGGGCCAAAGTCGAGTTTTAAAAAATACAAAGAAATAAAGACAGTAAGTAATAGAAATAGTATGTTACTATCGACCGGGTAGAGTAGCGAAAATACGATATGTATAGAGGAAGTACTATGTGCAAGTAGGGGCCAGAGCAGAAAAACAAGATACATGAATACACGCCAGAGATCCAAAGCCCGAGTCCATAGAAAACAGGGCTGATCCACCAGTAACGGAGAACAGGACAAGAGAAGAAGACGAGGAAAATGAGGCAGCATAGATTAAAAAAAAGAGATAGGTACTACAGCGAAGGAAAAAAAAAAAAAACTACTTGAAAAAGAAAGCAAGAGCTTACAGGATCCGAGGACACAGCGACGATCGACGATAAATAACCTACGGAGAGTCGACGGGTAGGAGCTGGAGGAAGAACCGATTTCGGCCCACACCTCCCCCTCAATAATCATCTCCACTCCCACGGCCCATACTCGCATGCCCAGAGCTAGGCCTTCTACCGCCATTTCCCTCGTAATACGCCTCCGGATCATACGTCATGTCACTGCCCACCGGAGGCTGAAGCGGGGGAAGAGTATCTCGGTCGTACCCAGGCAGAGGAGTCAACAGCATGCTGTCCGGGGGAAGTCGACCGGTCTGCAGCTGGGAGGGGGGAGGAATCGTAAGATCAGAGGATTCCATCGGACTGGAATGCGAACGATAACTGGAGCCCGGGTTGTCAAAATGGAGCTGGTGAAGACTGTGGCTGTGACCATGGCCAGGATGGAAATGCGACATCGAGGATTGAGAGGGGAGGGAAGACGAAAGGAATGAAGGACCCGACGACCTTGAGGAGGTGGCCCACGGCGAGGTTGGAGTGGGATCGTATCGGGAACGCGCACCAAAGGGCAAACCGGCCCTCTCCTCTCTCTCGGCTGAGGTGAAGGCCATATCGTCGTTCAGATATCGCGAGTGGGACGAGAGACCTGCGAGTGTCATGCCACTCGAATGTCCAAAACGCTGGTGAGAAGAGGGATAGCGACTAGCGTGTGGGTCACCAAGCTCATGTTCAGCGCCAGGGAAATGGCCAGGACGTCGAGAAACGCCACCAAGGGTAACAGCTTCCGATTCCTTCTTCGCTTTTCGCCACTGCTTTCGCAACTCTTTGAATTCTACAATAGTGGGCCCGTTAGAAATAGTTCCGCGGTACGGAAGGGAAAAAATAAATAAGAGGGATCGCGAAATGAACGGAAGAAAAAGAAAGAAAAAATTGCCAAGGTACATACCATTCGGGCTACGCTTCTGACCGTGTTTTTGCATTGTGACATGAGCGTTGAGATGGTTTAGTGTTCCGTATGCCTTATTACAATCTGGCCAAGAACATTGATAGAGCCGCTCAATCTCGTCGTAGCGGCGACGAGGACGCTTTTTGACGGCATTTCCTGGCAGAGCAACAAATGAGTAGGTCTTGCTATTGGGATCCAATGGACTGCGACTGCCGTCCGCGTCCAGTTCGTCGACGGGGATATGCTGAGCGGACGAGCTGATACCAATTGGTGAGATGGGGGAACGATCCTCTGCAATGGGCGAATACTGGAGCCCTTGACTCATGTTCGGGGAGCCAGCAAAGTTGGTTTGGAAGGGAGACAAGGGGGAGTCAAGACCTTCATTGGCATGCGTCGCATGGGACATGTGATGAGAATCCAGTTTGGACTTCCAGGCAGATTGAGAACGCGAGGAAGAGTACTGGAGGTGGTGCTGGTGCTGAAGATGCAGGTCCCGAAGAGAGCCTATACTTGCACCTCGATGCAAGGAATGGGGGAAGGGAGGGCGGGAAGAAGAAGAAGAAGAATTACTGAGAGACATAGAGTAGGACGAAGACGAGTTGGAGTACGCGTTGGGGATTGCAAGGATTGCAGGCTCTGACATGCGTCTGTGGTCAAGGATGGACGAGGGGGGAGTAGGATCTGGCTCGAAAAGGCCAGGATTATAAGATGATAGATGTGAGGGCTGCTGGAAATCCACAGAAGAGTGTACGTCACCAGGAGAAGGGGAATCGGATGGATAAGAAGAAGCATTCGCATCGGATTCTCTTACGGTATTGAATGGAAAGGCATTCTGGGGTGTAGCCACTGGGTGATGATGAAAGATGGAGGAGGAGGAAGCGGGGTAGGCAGAGGGCGGATCACTGTCGTACATTTCCGTGGGTGAACTGGGCGAACCGAACGGAGGCTCAGCATAATAGAAATTCGGAGAAGGCCCGGGCGAAGAGCTCAGGTCCTCGTCCACCGTGTCGGGGAGTTGGCAGACGAGACAGAGGTGGTGACGAGGTGCGAAATGTCGTTGTAGAACGTTGCGCGCTCAGCGACGGCCTTTGGGCCAACTGGGTCGCACTGGAACAGCTGGGAGACGACGGTGTCGGAGGAAGGAAACATTGGCGGAAAACCGCCTCTAGGGAAGGAAGCTCGCACTTTATCTCACCGCAGCTGCAATTCATTCCTTCAAATCTCATTCGATACACAGTCCCGTTATGGTACCCACAATCTCGATCCTCTGTCAGTGTCACAGGGTCCTTGTCCCTCTTTTCCTTTTTCGGCCTTCCCAGACACTTTTCATTCCTCCCCTCCTCCTTCCTCCTCACTCTTTCATATCTCCTTCCAAGTGGTGTGTCCATTCTACAACTCAATTCAACATGGTTCAATCATACCTTTTCCGGGAGGGGGGGGGACCCGCCAAGAATAAGATTTTACAACCGATGGTCATCTTTTTACGAAAGTTGAAAAAAAAAAAAAAAAACAAGGCCGAATCAAGCATTCAAATCCACCCCTACCTCCGACATTCAAATGGCCGCAACACGGCCGGGGTCACTGTTCCGAACTACTTGCCAGAGTTGGAAAACGTCAAAAAGCTGAAGCGAGTTACGGCGAAACGATGTAGAACAGGCTGTCGAGCTGGGTGGCGAGCAATTGAAAGGTGATATCCAAGATTCTTCATCGGCTCTGGCGTTTCCCATCATCCGGAGGGCAAGGAGGCAGTCCCCACTGGTTTCGTACCTTGAATAAATACAGATTCAGTGATCCCCAATTGCAACTCTCCAACGTCCACTTCTAACATACCGAACTTGAGAGAAGACGGCAAGTATAGTGCGCGCGCCGCGCTGTGCGCAACCTTCCTCACGGCATACCAACCGTACTTGCCGGCACAGAGTTGCAATGAAAATGCGCTTTGTATGACCATCAACCAGATCAGCTTGGGGATCCAGAACTGGCCCCCCGGTTACGTCGGAACCGGATTGGGACAAGATTTTTTTCTTTTTCTTTGTGTGTGACATTCCAAGGCGCACCACTCCTCTTTGTCTGTCAACCTATTCTGGCCTGCTGATTGCTTCGTACAACCAAAGTCCTCATGGCCAGTGTGTTCAACCCAGTTGTTTTCGACAAGCCCGACCTGTACATGGACGACACGACCTTGGAAGAACCCATTTGGCAGACCTTACCGTCTCAAGATCTTAGTGGGGCGGGATGGTACATACACTTTTCTTCCAGATTAGATGTAACATTAGATGATGATAAGCGCGATCGCAACAAGGCACAAAAAGCAAAGCCACTGTTTGCACCGTCATCCAAGACCACGATTGTCGTCGAACACCGGTGAGGGTCCCATGAGCGAGACCCCGCATAAACGGCAGGTCCCAAAAGATCTGAAATGGCGCGAATAGAGCGACCTCACTGACCAATCGCGCGCATAAGATCTTTTCAGGTGCTATCGGCCCGAATGTTTGGAAAGAGTCCCCGGATCAGGAAGCTCTGGCTTGCAGGCGATTTGTGGATCGACAGTGGGGATGTTACAGATTTCTCTTCCCATGTTCTTCGACACTTGCGTCGCCCACGATATGTTCAAAGCCCGCGAGCTACAAGAAGAAGCCCTTTCAATTTTGATCTCGGAAGAAGGAGGTGGGTCAAGTTCCGTCATGTGAAAGCTGGAAACGAAGCACCTATCAATTCTCTACACCTTGAAGGAGCATCCCTGTACCCGCGAACAAAATTGCGAGTTGAACGTTGAACACCGCCCCAAAGCCGCGACAAGAGACCTGCGGGATCCCTGAGATCCTTGAATGGATTGACATGAATAGACATTCACTGTTCAATTATTTTTATTTTCAATCAGCGGTTGCACTGTGATATCAGGGAAGCGAGCGTTTTTTACTTTGCAGTATTGTATTGCAGAGAGGGGGGGTGTCATGGTCTCATGATACTCGCATCTACAGAAAGAATGAGAAAGGAAAGTTGAATGGATGTCTGTTGTGGGACAATACACCGTGTCCTATCGTATCGTGATATAATGTTGCTGAGAAGTCGAGGAGGGTCCAGGTACTGTATGTGCAACGTTAATGAATGTCAGAACGGGGCGACTCCCAAATTCACGCCGAATGTTACCCCCAAGGAAACATACAAACAAGCAGGAGAGCCCCGAGCTCACGAAACCCGACAAATCCGGTTCTGAATCAACTGTTGAAAGATTGACATGGACATCGGATAATAGAACGTAGGGTTCGTGATACCAAGGCCACAGAACGTCTAATAAGTAGAAATTAAAAGACGGGAACCAGCAGAGGTGAGAGCAGAGTCAAGAGGGGGGATCGGGACCGGGACGGAGCGCCTAACCGGTCATGCTTAGCTAATCCCATACCTCAGCACCGACCAGGATGCCCAGAGGCATTCCCAACGCAAAACGCGACGATACCGGGATCAAATACACTACTTTTCATGTTCCTTTGGCGTCAGTTTGCTGGTCATCAGCCCCTGTCTCTTCCTCTGACTCTTTCCTCCAGCACAAATCCAAAGCATCTAGCTACTTCCTACCTCAAATCCGACTCCCAGACAATATGGTCCAGAAACAGCCAGCGGAAAAACAAAGATGAAGGCCCTCTGCCAGAAAATAGGCAGGTTTAGTAAACGATGTCTTGAATCTTTCCTCTGAAAACTCATAGTCCAGACGTGGTTCTCAAGTCCTCGTTCTGCATCTGGGCTCGAGAGATTCGCGCATCGGCAGAGCCTCAGATGTTACACCGGTCACCATTCCAACCGTAGTCGCTCGCAGGTCCAAACCTGCTGTTTCTTCCCCTCCATTTGTTCAAGGCATCTCCCGCCCATCTCTGCCAAAAAACAACCATCGCGTCACTGGTAAAAAGACCGAGAAAGACGAGTATCCAGTCCCTGCATCATCAGACGACGCGGTATGTGTAAAAAATCTTTCCCCCTTTCCGCAATTCTCTTAACAAATGCCCAGTTTGAGCAAAAGATTGCTGCCATAACGACTTCTCTCCGGGATAGGATGCGTTTTTACAAGCTGCGGGTAACCCCCAATGCCGCGCATATTGCTTCCACTTTCAATGCACCATTCAAACCGGAAATAATAGCCGAACATAACGACCCATATCGCATTGACTGGATAGCCGGTTCCACTGATGAAGATGTACTTGTTGGAGAAAAAGTGAGTTTTGTTCAAACCCAAGATAAGACCGTATATACATTTAATCCCATCTCAGGCTCTTCGTCTTGCAGATCCGCAGTCCTCCAATTTCATCGTCAGATGGCCCATATATGGTCCGAATTTTAATACCCGCGACTATCCGTCATTGCAAGTCCTTCTCAGCGATATTGAAACCCTTGTCCAGCTCACGCTCTCGGAAAAATTTTCCATCGAGCCTGCAGATTACAAGGTTTGTCTTTTTATGGGCATTATCCTGAATCGTTTTGTTCAGTTGTGAATTCTATCTCTTGAATAGAATTATTCAGTCGTTCTCATCGTCCCAGACTTTTATGATCGTTGCTACGTGCGAGATTTGGTCAACACAATGCTAATATCGATGGGGTTCAAGCAGCTATGTGCGCAACAAGTGAGGGATCAAATGTTATCCTACATCTTCGGATACTTGCTCACGTCCTTTTAGGAATCATTAGCTGCTACATATGGTGCGGGCATGTCAAGTGCCTGTGTGGTTGATATAGGTGCCAAAACGACCAGTATTGCTTGCGTAGACGAGGGCCTCGTTATTGCCGACTCCCGGTCCGTCTTCAAAAATCAATCATTCAATCAAATTATACTCACAATACACAGGATGTCTCTGAATCTCGGTGGCGACGATATCACTGAATTCTTATACGTTTTACTTGACCGCATAAGCTTTCCTTACAAGGATATCGATCTGGCTAGATCCTACGATTGGAAGGTTATGGAAGATCTCAAAGTCCGTCTTTGTACTCTGCTAGAAGTACGTGTTGCACCCAGAGATACTGTTTTTGGTTATTCCGCTCCGTTTCCTAAATGGCCCTACGTTCCCAGGTTGACGTTGCCTTGAATTTGTACGATTTCGTGGTTCGTAGACCTGGTTCCGCCGCCGAAAAGTACGGTTTGCGCGCATACGATGAAATAATTCTAGCACCGATGGTGAGCCCTCCCACTGGCACGCAAGTATCAAAAATCATACAGCTGAACCCACACTGCAGGTCATTTTTGAACCTCGAGTCATCGAGTTTGAGAAGAAGCGCACCGGGCTCCGTGATTTCCACAAAGACGTTGCCGAGGATATACTCGAGCACTCTGGTGACCGCATTGTGCGTCTCTTCACATTTCTGTTGTTGTTCCCTACCAACACGCCTACTCAGACCCCAACGTCCGCAATGATAATTTCCACTCAGCACCTACTACCAGGACTGCAGTACGCCGATCAAAGAGGTGGCGTTTTATTCTCTCGTTATCCTCATTCGTTCAATTCGTTAATCGAGAAATCTGTATAGCTGATAACAACAATTCTTCAGATGCAGGCCCCGCGTTGGGTTCCTCGTCTAATATTGCTGTCGAAGGCTCAGCGGACGTTCCGATGGAAATTATCGAAGTCGACAACGAAGACAACAAGTCCTCGGTCGCTCCACCACAAACCAGTCCATCTAAATCCACACGCCGACCTTCATCCGAACCGGACCCAACTCTACCCGGAGGCCCAGGGTTTGGCATAGACGTATGCTTCGAAGCCAGTAAATTGCCCTTGGATGTAGCCATATTCAATAGCGCCAGAGCTTCTGGAGGCGACGAAAAAATTCGCAAGTATCTTCAAGCCGTATTAGTTATTGGTGGCGCGGCTCGGGTACCGGGGATGGGTCATGCACTAGAGAGCAGGTGGGTGTAATCTCTTGACACTTGTTGAGCGTATGCCCTTGTTTACAAAAATCTTTTTCTTTTTCTTTTCTGGCAGGTTGCAGGCGATCGCGACGCCACTTGTACAAAACATGGAAAAGGTTCAAATCATTCCTCCGCCAAAAGATGTCGATCCCCGCGTACTTGCATGGAAAGGTGGTGCCGTTTTGGGTAAAATGGACGGGGCGACGGAACTATGGGTTACTCAACACGACTGGGTGATTAAAATTTATTTTTCCTTTCTCGGCCGGGCTCAACTGAATTAATGTTTCTTCAGGATATTTTGGGTATGAGGGGCTTGAAAGAACGATGCTTTTTCTTGTAGGGGCGGGATAAGAAGTGTATTATCATATTGTACCTTTTTTTTTTCTTTTCGCAGTTTCAGTCAGATGTACTTAGTCGAATACGGCCGAGCGCTCAATATCAATCTGTATCACAAGAACCGAGGTGGCGCAAGGCACACTGCGAAGTTCGGCAATCGGGACCTGGTAAATTTTTGCGTTTGCGCGTGCCGCACGAGCTTGTATGAGGGCCTCAAAGGCGCCTCTAGCGGAGCAAGAAATCAATTAGATATCTAAATATGCAAGAGATTACAGTACACTTCGTTGATAAATGCGGAAAGCCCAGACACCAAAAAGAATTACCAAAAGGCACACCTAGAACGACGTTCAGAGTGGGTTGTGGGTTGTAAATCATTTAACTCACCATCCAGAAAAGAGTTGGCAAAGATTTTCCAGGGAAGTAGCTTGATCGATCAGCTTGTCAACCTGCGATTTTACGGAAAGAGAATCCTCTGGGTCAAAATCGCGGCCTGAGAGTAAATCAGAATCTAGAAAAAAAAATCTGCGTGATGAACCGCCCCACCGGTCAATTTCTTCTGTACACGCTCATACACCGCTACAGCACGGTCATTTCGGACTTCACGGATGACTTGCTCCCCTGCGATCGTACTTCCAATTACCTGATCTATTTCTAAACGTAAGAAAATTGAAGAGTGGAACGGAAGTGGCCACACACCCCCAAAGATGTCGTTCTCGTCTGCTCTGAATTTACGTCTTATCGGCCCTTGTGGATGTGCAGCAGCTCGAACCAACTCAGCCGAGTTATTTGGATCTGAAAGAGTTCAATTCCCTGGACCCTGGATAAGAGGTGACGCTGACCTTCTATCCGTCTTCCTTCGTCGGTTTGCATCAATCTCCAGCTGATCAAGGGGTCGTACACGAATGCTTCCAATACGGCCATCAAGGACTCCTTATTGTCCCTCAAAACCTTCATTGTAATCTCACAGGTATTTCGGAAGCTTCCTTCTATGCCACTGACCTGTAAAACTGGTTAATTGGTGTAGGGTCTCAGCGTAGAATCCGACTCGCCTCCATTGCATGTGATAGCATTCTCGTCAGCCTGAAAGGGACTGTCTCGGGAAACTTCTCGCGCATCATTGCGACCTCGAAGCAATCACCAAAATCACAGTTAATAACCTTCCCCGTACTCCTTTCTACGAGTATATTTGAAGGATGTCGATCGCCCAGTCCCAAAATGTGCCCGACCATGCTGTTCACGGCAAGCGAGCGGGTGTAGGTTGCCCGACGTTCCAGCCAATGCTCCGAGTTTTGACTCTTCAGCCAAAGTACCCGATACAGATCCTGACCCGTAGTATTTTCCAATGCGTACTCGAAAACCTCAACTTTTTGAAGGAGCGTAAGATTTTCATAATCGGGGGCCATCTGCATATGGACAATTCAAAACCAAAGCCAACGGATCGATTAAATTCGTACCTGGAGCATTAGACGATACTCGATGTTCAGTAGGACCTTCCTCGAGTCACGGTAGTCACGAACAAGGACATGCAGAGTGTCACTGCCCTGGACTAGTCCCAGCAAGCCAGCGTTGGGAGCCAACGGTATGATTGAATATCGTTGGATGTGTAGGCGTCGCATGTAGCTGCTAGTATCAACGGACAGCAGATTATTGACCAAACTGAAGAGTTGCATGACTCTTTCATCTTGGCGAAGGTCTTCGTGACCTGAAAAATAAATGTAGATTGAATTTCCACCCAGGTTCAAAGTAAGAAGTCAAACCTTTGAGGATGTATTGGTAGTCTCTGCCGTCGCTTCCTTTGAGAGAGAAACGACGAGGACGCTGTTTGGAAGCTATGACGGAGAGTTTCTGAGCAAAGCTCGCAATGGTGACAATTTCGCGGCCACTTTGATAGGTCCCTGATAGACATTAAACATAATAGGTTGGGATAAACGCATCGATCGTTACCTGGAACAGCTAGTTTGAGATTCCTAAGAGAGAGGAGAATGGGAGAGACGTATTGTAAATCTAACGTCGTTAATTGTGGCAGGTGTTTTTCAATCTTCTTGAAAACCTAGTGATAATCTTAGCACAAGCTTGGGGAACGAGAGCAACAAGGCTTACAGTATAATAGATGTCCCACGCTTTGTCTAACTCTCTAGTCTCCCCGTGTATACGATATTGACGACAGACTTCCCTGGCTTCGGCCAATTCACGTCCAAAGACCTGTGCAAAAGATGTCTCTCTCGCAGTTCGAGGGCCCTGTTCAGAGGGTTAAGGATCAGAAAAAAGACATCAGCAAAAGACTAGCGTGAGAATATGTACCTCCTCCAGCTTGGCATGTAAAGGTTCGAGAACAGCGATCATGCCCTCAGGATTCTTTTCCGTGAAATAAAGACGAGAAGCCTCTTCGAGACCTTCATGCCATTGCTCATGCCAAAGAATAGCAATGCGTATGATTTCGTGACTGACTACGAGGGCCTGCACGGCTGTCAATTTCGTTATGAATGTCCTAAGAATTGAATCCTACCTGCTCAACGATATCGGAGCTGTGGTCTCGCATCTCGTTCATGATGGTGATTGCAGCATCCGCCCGCGTTTCACTTGAGGACTTCGAGGCGACAGTAAGTGGATATATCAATGCTTGCGGATGATCTTTGCCGATATTGATGAGGACATTATGGATGGTTCGTCTAATGAGTAGATTGGGTGTTTGGATACGAGCTATAATCTTCGAGGGTAGATTCGTTGATAATGGTTAGTGAGGAACAGCAGGCAGAGGGACTCACTTGCGGAATGACGTGAAGCCAGGTATCGATGCCCACTTTGGCAAACCCGAGTGTCATTGCATTGCTCACATTGTCGTTCGATCCAAATTTGAACCAAAGAGTCAAAAGGCGTAGAGTATCTTGTAGGGCATCCTGATTTCGCAACGAGATAGATTGGAACAATCCTGTGACACGGCCAGTGAGTAAGGAAAATTACGATTGATATCGCTTCATACCTTCAATTGCTTGGACTGCATGGTTAGCGAGGGCAGTGTTGGATATGTGGTGACCATCTTCGCGTTGATTCTCAAAGTAGTTAACAACTTCAACGTTGGCCAGTGCCCAAGTATGCCATGCTTTGTACCAGTCGGGATCATACCGGGTCGCATGGACGTAACAAGCGAGAATGCTGTTGACAAGTTGAGGATCCTTGGGGCAAAGTTGGCAAATTACGTTCGAATAACATAATACGCTTGCTCACCGAACCCCAATTCTCGTGAAGCTGGACCTGCCAATCCCCCAGCTTGAAATAACATCGGGCGAGTAGCCGCGAAAGCTGGTCACTTCGCTGTTTTACTGCCGATGAACGCTGGTGCTCATTTTCCATCATATCATTGGATACTTTGGCCGAAAATTCCTTCAGATAGTTGAAACTCTCCTGCTGGTGCCCGGTGGCCCACATGTACTTGAGGTGAGCGTAAACAACATCAGGAGACGCTTTTAGATTTTGTTGTTCGCGAATGGGATGCCGATTCTATGGCGGAGATCAGGATATCTTCCCCAATTCGTACAGATGACAGACCTTGTCGTTAGAGAGCAGAGACTCCAGAGTCTTTTCGGCTAAGACCATACGGTCTGATTTTCGACAAAGATTGGCAAATTTGATCCACATCTGGGGCGCATCTTCCGGTCTCAATACCAGAGTGCGGACTTGCAGGATGCGCTGCCAAACCTCGACATCGCGCTGACATCCTTGCAGCCTTATACCTGATCAAGAAAGAGCAGGAAAAGTACACTAGATATGCTTACCGTTTCATCCATGTTTTTCGCATGGAGGCCTGGCGATCTGCTTGATCAGCGCTTTGCTTGTAAGCGATGATTTCTTCTAATTCCGATAGCATCTGAGCCCGAACCATGATGCTACACAACAATTTAGTGGGAAGAGGTGTGCCATGATCCGTGACTTACTTGTATGAGCTAACGTAACCTTCGCCAACAAAGGATGTAAGCTCAGGATAAAGGAGGTCCCTAGCCTTGGCGATGTGTGTCTTCGCTTTGGAGAATTGGTTTTGGTGTATAGATAAGATGGCACGGTAGAAAGCACGGTCTGGGGAATCTGGGCGCATGGTGGCAATAAAATCGTCCATTGAGTCCCATTCATTCAAAGACCAAGCGGCTGCAGCGGCAATTGGTCCAATTTCGCGGCGATCTTCATGATTTGCATGATCCCATATTTCGTCGACTTGAACGGCCAACTGATCCCATTCTCCCAAGGCGTTCAGACATTTCATGCGCCCTATTTGAACTCCGGGGGCGTTTGGATCTATTTCAGCCTTCTTGTTGTAGACCTGAAGAGCCTCTTGCCATCGTCCCAGTCTCTCGTACCATTCCTCGTGCCGGGTGACGTCATACTGCTCCCGAGCCATCAGTAAAGTTCCCCACGCAGCATCGTGTTGTTGCAGGCGAGTATTAATGGTAATCAGAGCCTCGATGGTGGAAGGGGATGGTTCAGAATAATACTCCAGCTCCTTATAATGCAGAGCCTTTGCATAAGCGAGGTACTTTAGTGCGTACTCGCCCAGAGTACGGTGCTCTATGGGTAGGGGCTTTTCTTCATGTTCCATAAACTCCGCCAAGTTGAGCCACCGATGAATGAGCTCAGAAGGCGCAGCGGGTGCTGAGATAGCAGTTTCAATACTTCGTATGAGATCTTCCTGTAAGAAATCATCAGTGAATGAATCGAAATTTTATGGGGATACAAACCTGATATTGGTCATATAACTCAACCCAACAAGACATGAATGCGGCATTGAATAGCTCTTTTGCAAGCGGAACATGAACATCAACGAGGCTCATACACGCACGGAGTGCATGAGAGGGTGATTCTTTCATAAATTCTACACTGAGTTTGTGCATCCAAGCGGTCCAATCCTCTTTCGTAGCAACATCCGATGTGTCCCAGGCTTGTTTCAAATGCTGCTGATTGACAATCATTCTGGCACTCTCAGCGGGAGCCGAAAATTCAGCTACTTTGGTGCCGTCACTGAAATTTGCAGACGTTAACAGCTACAACGAAACACAGAAAAGATCTCACCCAGAGTCGATGGTTCCAGCGTCCTGAGGCAGCCGTTCTCCATTCAGCAATTTCGAAATCAAGCCTTCGTAGCGACCATGAGTGATTCGATTTCTCAAAACGGCCTGAAAGTGACATGAGCAAAAAATTTTCGGAGGCTACAGCTAGATTTTACCTTGTTGATCGTAGGTACAAAAATAGCAAAGTCTGAGCCGAGCTGTATTGCAAGTGAGCACATTGTGTCCAGAACAGCCATTCGGACTTCCTGAGTAGAATTTTCCAGTACGCGAACCAATGGATGTACAATGCGTGAGGCGTGGTCGGAAAAATTGACCCTTCTGGACAATCCGTCGATGGTTTGGATCGCTTTCTTACGCAGAGTGGCAGTGCCGTCCAGGCGTTCGTACGACTTGACGATGACGGGGATGACTAGATGTAGATATTCTTCGATATTGGCTCCAAAGGTTTGGAAAGCGTCGAGGACTTTGATCTGAGTATTGATTTTTTTCTCGGTAAGATCGCCATCGAACACCCTGAGAACCAAAGGGATGATCTTCGAAAGGAAACGTTTGAATTCTGCATTCAGTGCCTTTCCGAGTGCTTCGATCAAAGAGACAATAGGCAGGTGAAGAGTCGCATTCTCCCAAAGATCCTTGATAAGGTCGAAAACATCCTGCGTATAATTACGGATATGTTGCTTCAAAATCCCGACGAGGATAGCCAGTTGTTGAAGATGGAATTCCTGGTATCGAGCCGATGAGTTGCGGGCAACGTTTGCAAAAGCAGGTATTATCTGCAGAAACATCAATGAGTCTCATGGCGAGAAAAACTCTTGAGTACTTGCCTGAGGGAGAAACGCGACAGATTTCAGCCCTTGTGTTTTGAAAATTGACATAATTGCCTCTATAACTGCGTGGTGATGGTTACCGAGGGCAGGGTCCTTCAATATCGCCAGAAGCGACGTAATCACCACAGTTTGGTAGTAGTCATCCGATGCACTCAGAGGGCCCGGTTGACTGATTGGAACTTGGTTTATGGCCATGATCGACGTCTCACTTGTGGCTTCATCGGCACCTTTATCCTGCTAAAATTAAGGAATGCGCGGAGGCCAAACAATACACGGACGAACCTTCCGTCGATAAGGATCCACAGCTCCTAAGATACCTAAAACTTTCACAACTTCTCGCCGCACAGTCTGAGCGGGTTCAGCGCGTAAAATCTTCCAAAGTACTTGCAAAAGTTGGGGATGGTCAACCAAGGGTTGAATCACATACCCGGTGCTCGAACAAACTTGTCCAAGAGTTTTGAGCGCTGCGTCCCTTTTAGTCATAGAAGTATCCGAGAGCTTCGACATGATTACAGGCATCAATTTTGGAATGTGAGGCAAGGCGCTTTCCCCTGCCGCGCAAGTGAGTTCTCCAAGACTCAGCATGATATGTGCAGCAACATTGGGATTAGGATCGTCGGCTTTATCGAGGAGTACACTGAGCATAGGGATTGCGTATGGCTTGATGATCCGCTGTGTGGCTTGAATCAGAGCAGTGAGGATATGGGTGCACTCTTCTCGGCTTCGCCTGTCCAGTCAATCGATCAGCAGAAAACCGACAGCGAGAAGTTTCACTCATACCGGACAGTCGAATATTCCAATTCCGTCAAAAGTTGGATTAGAGCCTTTCGAAGGGAAGGCATAACATATGCTGGATTGTGTTTTGCTAATCGTCCTATCAGATTGACTGCTTTCAATCGATTTTCGAAGACTTCATCATTGAGCGCAATAAATAATGATCGAACATTCTCTGCCTGAGCAAGATGCTTGTCAAACCTCTCGTGCAAGGAGGAAAGGACAGTCAGTCGTATTGTCGCGTCTATTACATAACATAGTGATGAGTACAGCATCGTTCCTTAACATCACAAATCTCACCGGGATCGGCTATACCGACCGTTAAGAGCTTGTCGAGGACATCACTGATGACCTCTATGGCGTGGCTGCTCGCCTGGTAGCATATCGGGTCGTGCATGAACAATCGACAGCAAGTCAGCGCTGCAGCACGCCGAACCTCTGCGTGATCATCCTCTAAGTAAGGCAAGGCACAGCTGCGAACGACCTCGTTCAGTGTATGTCCTGTGAGCCTTCAGAGTTATCTCCCGTGGAAATATCAATAACATTCTTACCATTGAAATCGAAGCTTCCGAGGGTTTTCAGGGCCAGAGTGATTAGCTCTGGATCTTTACCATTGCCGCTGACCTGTATCACAGTCAGCAGGTATAATGTCAACCGCAGAGTATATGCAGACCTGGGAAACGTTTAGATCTCGGCTAATGGTCGTAGCTTGATGTCCCGCGAGAGAGGGCGGTGCACCGAGGGGTTTGTACGACTGGCCGCTCAAAATCACGCAAAGCAATTCGAGAAGTCGATCTACATCGATCAGTCGAACCTTTCCGACAGAACTGCACGAAATTCTGAGTCACCTTGAATGGTCCTCAGTAACGGACCGATGTCCCGAGCAATAAAGGTAAGAGCTTGAACCAGAGGTTCACTTAGTCCACACGCGAACATGAGGTCCAATTGATCGTGGAGAAGCTTCGTTAAATTTGGTCCGACGGCCTCCGCTAGCATTCCGAGACACTGGAAGATGGGCTCTTCTGATAACGCATTCTTCCTTCTGAGCGAGGAATCAGAAGGGCAAGTGAATCCGACGGTAAAGGCGCTTACCCGCGAGCTTGAAGCCCCATTTTGATCTGCTTCATGACAGAATCCAAAAACGGCTTCATATCGCTTCCCACCTGCTTTGCCGTATGGCCAATCGCAATGAAGGCTAATGGGCGTATCTCAACAAAATGCAAGTGAAGCCAAGTTCAAACCATCTCACCGTAATGACGTTCATTGGATTTTTCGAGCTGTTGTAATAGATGGGCCATGGCTTTATGAAGAAAGTGTTCCGTGAAGGTTTGGGTATCGTATTGGGCCAACGT
Organism: Collybiopsis confluens; assembly: GCA_013368555.1. Taxonomy (NCBI): domain Eukaryota; kingdom Fungi; phylum Basidiomycota; class Agaricomycetes; order Agaricales; family Omphalotaceae; genus Collybiopsis; species Collybiopsis confluens. The sequence goes on from JAACJN010000033.1 coordinate 327,606, forward strand.
TGGAATCAGAGTGATAACCATTTTCCGAACAAGTGCATCCCTATGTGTCTTGAAGCGGAGGATCTGTTCTGCCGTATCCATGAAATTCTCTTTCATGAACTGGAACAGGATGAGTCAGACTATCGGTGCAACACGAAAGCTGTATAGAAGCGCACCATTCCCCCATACAATAGTAATTCCCGATAGGTGAGTAAAGATCCGTGAATGACCTCTGGTTGCGATAGCTTCAAACCGGCCTGGGCATCCTGGAATATCTTGGTCAAATAAGGACTTCGTGGTTGGCGTTCACGCTGAGTGACGATTTCGAGACAAGCCGCAAGGAGTTCCGCAGCCCCCTCACGTACAATGGGACGCTGATCCCGCAAAGGAACCAAGATGTTTTCGAAGACCATGCTTATATGAGAATGAAAATAAGTGGGGCTATTTCTGGCGAGTTCCTTGAGGATAAGGACCCCTGCATATCTCGGAGCTTCTTGTTTGTCGGGATGAATGAGCTCAATCGCAGCTGGAACCTCGAAATCCATAAACCGTTCCCCAAACGCGGAACCACCGATTTCCGCAATTTGACCCAAAGTCTTTGAAGCGGCCAACATAAGGTTTACATCAGGATTGGGAAGGAGGTGCTTGACATAGTTGTAGAATCTGAACAGATTTCGTTTCGACTCTATGGTTTCTTCTGACTCTATGTCGAGTAGCTGGTCTAGAGTTCCCGATGAGACGCAGAAACGAAAATCATTCTGTACGTCACTAACCAATTGCCAGTAGACCACCGAAATTCTCCGCCGTATTCTGACTGTGCATCAAGTCAAAGATTCTCCGGTTAATGTTATCGTCCCATAGCTTGGCTGCCGTATCAGAGGACATTTCTGCCACAGTCGTCGCGACCTGAGCAGCATCTTAGCGTGGTTGTGGCATTGGGAGATAAGAAGTCGTACATATCGTCGCAGCTCGACAGCAGATTGGGTCCTCGTATCATTATTCTTGCTCTTGAGCCCTTGAAATATCGAGGTCAAGACGTCAGTCTGCGCAGTCTGCAGCGCGGACGCCATATCGTTGCGGTGGGGGTTAAGTCGCTAACCGGCAAGTCACGTTGTGACTCGTGGGAATTCGCGATCGACAGCTTTGACCCTTTTCACCACTAGGCCAGGCCAGAGTCACGACTCTGATTCTCTAACAGAGAGATATGACGGCTCATGGAACAGGCTCAATTGGAGCTGCTGGGCGAATACGAGCACGCTGTCTTCTTCTTTACTTTGTTTTTTTATTACCTCGACAGCTCTCGGTCTCTGGCGCCTTTATGCCATCCTTTTCTGCTTCAGAATATTCCAGTAAGATACCTCCGAATGCAAACCCTTCAGACTAACACATGATGCGTTTCACCTAGGCACATTGGGTGGATCTGGTAATTTCCGTGGACAACGGACCGCTGCTTCCTCTCACTAACTTTCACATCGGACAGCTCAAAGTATCAAGGGCTCCGTAGTTAGGGAGGCGGACTCGACTCAAGACACTTGCTCAAATACTCCTCGAGTCTGAATTTCTCCGTACCTTCTCTCCTCCTGCTCTCACAACCCTATTCCATGGCACCGAAATCGGATGAGGATCGAATCGCGGGATGCTTCAGTGGTCTTACGCTGCGTCCCCTTCTCAAAAGAAGGAAGGTACGGGCATCTAGACCCATGCATTCCTCATTACTCTCAAAAGCGACTCCGAGAGTTCAAACAGTCCGTTTCTTCCTTTCTTTCTTGATTGCCTCTCAACTCCGGTTTGGTGGGCGTTCACAGGACTTGGGAATGCCCAAATTTGACTTTGGACATTCTGAGTGGCACATCTCCACAGAACGAGTACTGTTCGACTCTCGCCCCCCTCCATACGCTAGCGCTAGCAAAGTTGACAAGAAGGAAGATCCTACTATCCAAGAAACCATCGACAATACGTTGGATGAACTTGCTTATGACTTGTACGACTTGAGCATGGATATACACGGTTTGCACAATGGGTGATCTTGTTCTCACTTTCACTAAACGCAGTTACAGATCACCCCGAAACCAGATTTCAGGAACGGTACAATCATTCTTCCAAGCCCTTTCTCTCTCAAGTATTTATTGGTCTTTTCCGTTAGCTATGCTCGAGATGCTCTCACTTCGTTCATGATCAGCCATGGATTCAAAGTGACATCGGGATACCTCGGGCTTGAGACTGCTTGGAGAGCAGAATACGTCCATGGCAGTGGCGGGAAGGTCATTGGCATTAATTCCGGTAGATTCTTGACCAGTATACTCCGGTTCTGCGACTAACTTTATGATGGATAATAGAAATGGATGCTCTTGCAGGTACTAAATCACGGAAATTATTCAAAACTAAATAAATTCACAGAGTCCAGGTATAGGTCACGCATGCGGACATAACCTTATAGCAGCCAGCGGCTGCGGAATTGGGGTGAAAACCAGAGTTTTTTTTCGCTTGACATATGTTGCGTACTTAAATATACGGTACAGGTAGCGTTAAAGGTAGCGCTAGAGACCCACAATATTCCGGGAAAGATTATACTTCTTGGAACGCCAGCTGAAGAGGAAGGGGGTGGCAAGATAATTCTGCTCGAACGAGGAGGTTATGAGGAGATGGATTTCTGCGTAATGTATGTAATCTCACCTACCATTCTTCATGCTCTTTCAAACTACTTTGCATGTATAGGTCCCATCCCGGTCCAGGTCCTCTAAATTCGTTCGCTATAGGAAGTACCATCGCTATGCAAACCTTCCAGGTTGAGTATATCGGTCAAAGGTTAATACTCATATGCATCATATCATTGTCAGCTCCCTTACCTCATCGCGAACGCACAGCGCTCACGCAGGAGGTGCACCATGGTACGATATTGATCAGTCGTCTACAGCATTGAACACTGATTCTCGGTACAGGGAGGGTAAAGTAGGATAGGACCTTTGTCATCGGCTCAGGGCCAAGTGCTGATGCGCCGGATTCAGAATGCCCTCGATGCTGCTTTCATAGCCTATGCAAGTCTCTCCGTTCTTCGGCAGCAAATGCCACCTACATATCGATCACATGGCATTGTTCAAGGACACGATTGGGTATCAAATGGCAGGTTTTCGTCGTGTTTCAAAGACTTTCTATTTATGCAAACACAGTGATTCCTGACAACGCCAAAATGACCTGGTCAATCAGAGCCCCCACCCACGAAGAATTGTCAACATTCAGCGAGCGCATCCACAATTGCTTCCAGTAAGTCTGAGGATAGACCACGCCTTTCTCGGTTTGATTCAGTGTCTGCCACAGGGCTGCAGCTTTAGCGACAGGCTGCTCGGTCAGAATTGATGCGGCGCGGCCATATTATGACTTGAAAAACAATGCTGTTCTTGGCTAGTATCTCTGATAACGTTCTGTTTAAAGCATCTTACCTCTTGCTTTTTTCCGCAGCCAGAATTTTCAGTAATGCGGTTCATACCTGTTACGGACAATCAGTGATCCATCAGGACTTCTCAGCTTCGACAGATTTCGTGAGCTTCCGCTGCGTGCCTACGCCTCATTTTGCTGAAACAGTGCGTCCATATATGCAGGGTAACGTCAGTCATTGTGCGTAAACGCTTTTGTTGGAACTCTTCCTGATGCTGTGCTTATAAGTACTTTCTCATCTACGTTGTCAGATCTGCCCGCCATACACCCAGGATATTGTGAGAATACTTTCCATGATTGTTCCGTCTTTTCAGGAATCTAACGTTGACTTACGTTTCTCTATCTTATGCAGCCATTCCAACGGAGCCGAACGGTAAAAATCACACGCCAGCATTTACCAAAGCTTCAGCCACAAAGGAAGCGCATGCCGCCAACATGATCTCTACCCGAGGCCTGGCATTAACTGCAATTCGTATCATACAAGACGACAAGCTATTCCAAGAGGTAAATGAATAGATCTACCCTCTTCCGATTTTTTTCCAAACCGATCCCGTTGTACAGATGAAGGCATCGTTTGCGTCTCCGGACTTTGAAGATCAGAGTCCGGACGCGTAATTTCATAGCATCTAGTGGAACCTTATCGTTATATTTCTATGTACTTCGCTTCTCCCTCTTTCACCTCGATTTACCCACTTGAGTCAGCGAATCAGAGCGGTACATATGTAGACTCCGAACCTCAATTCAAGGGCCCATGTAAATCTTGTATGTACATACTAGGAATCATTTTGTAAAGTTGCTAATGAAGGTCTCTCACTGTGAATATACTTTCAGCAGCTCAAGACATGTACTAGACAAAAAATCGGACCAGGGACCCGTTCAGTCAATACGACCTAGCGGCAGGCATTTTACGATTGGGCTACGCCTGATTTGTCCAATTCCGTTCAAGTAGAGTAATGTAGGAAAAAACCAGAAATCTAAACAGTCATAGTTAGAATATATCGCATAATCGGAATGCGAGTATAGTATAGTAATGTAAGCGGTACGGTTTATTGCTATACGTTCAATGCAGGAACAGAAAGAAACTGAGAGCGAGCAACCATTAGAATGTGAGAAGACATGGAGAAGCATTCAAAGGTGTAATCCAAAATAAAACTAGGGAAGATGATGTGTGAAAAGTAACTGGGATGTATCAACTGTAGATTTATGTAAATCAAGAAGCCTGTTGTGCGGAGGCTGACTCTGGCTCGGGAGTGGTCGGATTCTTCTCCTTGTCAGCATCCTTCATATGATGCGAATGCCTAGATGATTCCTTAGCTTTCGCTGTTCTCGGTTTCACTTTAGGCTGTGCGGCTTCAGCAACCATTCTGTCCGAGAGGGATGTAAACATAAACCTATGTCAGGATCTCGTACAGCAGAAAAATTCATCACGGACCTCTCCAACTCGCGTCGTTCTGCGTCGGATTCATCGGGCTCCGCAGATTTGAATATCGCCCCAATCAACATGAGACCCTGAATAGTCACAAATTTTAGGTATGCCGCGAACGATGGAGTTTGAGCTAACCTTTGCCCGATTCAGAAGCACCACGTCAGAAGCTCCTGGCTCTTTCAGCACGTTATCGGCTACTTCCCTAAGAACTTGAATGACTTCCAGCCGAGCACCACGCCAGGAGGCCAGCATTATCTGGTCAGGAAAATGAGACTGAGTAGGTTTAATGAGACCGAGATACTTGCCTTGCCTGTCACGTCCATTTCTAAAGCCTTTAATTCAGCCTCATCGACCTCTCCTTTAGCCTGCAACTTTTCCATTTCCTAGAAGACGATTAGTATTACTGCAGCATTCTAATTCATAATAGATTTACCAGCATTGTATCCCGTACGCTCAGGCTAGATAAACGGAGCAAAGAATGTTGGCATTCGAAGGGTCATATACTAGAAAAAACACATACGCGCTGCCAATGACACCCCAAACATCTTTCGCGAGGGTTCCCTTTTCTTTCAATCGAGAGAAAAATCCTGGGCTATTAGAAGCTTTCATCAGATAAACAATGTGGAGGTTGCAGGGAGACGTACATTCCCAAAAATTTTCTCGATTTAAAGAACGAGGTGGCTTTCGTCATGTACACATTGCCTATGGTATGAAGAAGCTATTTTGGCATCGGTCGGATTGATAAGTCATACACATGAAACAAAAGGTCGCACCTCAACGCCGAAACTCTCCAACTTCAGATCTTCAACCTCCCTCTTCATTCTAGCCTCGAACGCAAGCGTCTCAGGATCTTCTTTGTCGCCAGGGTGTTTGGCATCGACAAACGGCCGCAGTCGTTCAATCATCTTCGTCGTGAGCATTTTCACTCTGGCTTCCATAACCCGCCGGCGCTCCTTCTCCTGCTCTCTTAGTTTTTCCTTTTGTTCAGCTTTGCGTTTTCGCGCAGCTTCCCGCTCGCGATCCAGTTTGTCTTTCTCGGCTGATCCATTTGAGGTAAGAGGTTGCTCAGAACTTCCAGCTTGTTCGCCGTGAACGACAACAGATGAGCTCCCACTGGTCTGAGATGTCGGGTCTGGATGTAGAGGAGGCGATGAAGTTGGAGAGTGAGGGGGTGAAGTAGTCGGAGGAGATTGAGTAGGTTCACCGTGTTGCTCGTTCGCAACTGTTGGTGTGGACGATTTGTCCGAATTAAGCTGCTTCTCGATATCAGCCTTTTCTTCGTCCGTCATCATCGTGGTCGCAGCTTCGGTCATATCCTGTTCGATCTGAGCTAAACAAGAAGACAATAACTTTCATTTGAAAAACCTCCCACCTTCATGATGGATATCTCGCCAATCTAAAGGCAGAAGGTTGTCAGAGAGTGAACAAGGCTAAATTCAATTACTGGAACGTACATAATCATGGAACCTTTCGCCACCAAAGACATTCGCAAAGAAACCTGCCGCGTCGTCCATGGAAAGACCACCTTCCTTATCGACCTAGAGATTAACATTTATCAGAATACACGGGTGGAGTCTGAATTATAGTACACCTTACCATAGCTTTGCCATTTTTGTCATAAACTGTGCGTAGATTCTGGTTGGAAACCAAACTTTTGTCGACGACAGGCTCAAGGACAACTCTAAAAGAGACTTACGGGATCGGAGAGAACTTGATACGCTTTACTGCAGTGTGAAACCGACGGTGAGACGTCGAGACTATGTAGCACAGTTTGCACGCACCTAATCTCTTTGAACTTCTCTTCTGCATCTGCAGAGGGGTTCTTGTCAGGATGATACTGCGAGCAGAGTAGGTCAGGCAAATTTCCAAGAGTGAAGATGCAAGAGCGCACCTTCATTGCAGCCTTTCGGTATCCTTTTTTGAGTTGATTATCGTCGGCATCGACGGGCACCCCCAGCTGTTGCCAGTCGGTCAGAAAACAGCTTTCTATTTCCGACACATCCTACGCAGAAAGTAGCCTACCAGGTCATAATACTCGGTATCGACGGGAGCCATTAGATTCGTAAAGGAGATGGACGAAAGAGAGAAAGAAGGCCGGAACAAACACAGGAAGGTATATGGCGTCGTCAAAAACCGAATTACGTGAGGCTGACCGACAAATCCCTCCTTTGGTAATACAACAGGACAGCGTCCCTATGAAAATCCATTGTTCAAGGTATTCTTTCTGCACTCAAACTAATATACCAAAGATGAATCCTGTTCTCAAGAAGCATGTCATCAGTGTAGTGTCCTTGATGAGGGTGTGCGCGAGCCTACGCCGAACGGAGCGAAGTGGCTTCCTCCCAGTAAGTACTCAGGCATCCAACCTAGGCATGCCCAATCAATGAGACCTGCATCGACCAGGTTGTTGAATGGTGTGTGTGTGTGATATCGCCATGAGTAAGGCAGATTTTATAGCTCTTGTGCGGCTGCGGCTCTGCTATCAATCTCTGGAGTTTATCATCCGGCTCGTCCAGAATGAGGATCCGCCAGACAGAATTCCTGGGAGTGAAACTCGGCAGGATTTACAAAGGGCCCAATAGGCTTGGATAAGAGATGATTCTAAAGCTTTGAAAGCTTCCGCCGAGGAAGCCACATACTCTTAGTAGTTCAGAACGTGCAGAATGGGGACTTGCGGTGGATCATTGCCTCATTGTGGTGGGAGCATTACCTGGCTAGTAATAGCCCGGAAGGGGCCAAACTTGTCGGTGCCACGGAAATTCACAGCTCGTGAATTTGGAAAATGGGCTGAGGGAATGGCTGAATCAAATCAGGACCGGTCCAGGTCACCGGCGCCTCATTTGGGGAGCACTCGTTTCCTGGCGTTGACGGAATGTTGGAGACAGACCGAGCCATAATGACCATAACCAACCAACTGAACGCCTAGAGTCAGAAGTAGGCGGATTTCAACAAGTTTGGGTAGTGTCTCTCTTACAAGTTGAAAATATCGTTTAGGCCTGGCTTGCTTGCATGAGTGCCTCCCGATTGCTATCGCTGAATTGAACCAATTCATAGAGCTTTACGCATCAAACAAGACAATCTCCTCAAGACTCAATTCTGGAATTCCAAATTTTCAAATTGAGGGCAGTGGTAAGGAAAGCAAGAATATCCATCTTACCGAAGTGACGCAGGCAGATTCGGACGACTTTGAAAAGTATAAAAGATCTTCTGTCAAAATTTGTGAACCAAACAACTTTTGCTCAACTTTCGAGACTGCAGGTCAAGCTTTGGATATTCTTTATATCTGCAAGTGTGATCTGTGTTGCCAGTTTACATCGTAAAAACCTTGTGTTGTCCAGCGGGCTCGGTCGCACCTTGGACATGCGGTGATATTTTAGCCTGCGTACTATAAGTATTCTCGAACTCGACCGGAGGTTTCCATTGGATGGTTTGTATCGCAAGGAATAGCGCAAAAGGATGCGAGACGATTCTGGAGCAATGGTTGGACTTTCGAAAGCCCCCCTCCGCCGAAGAATGTACTAATATATTGTGCGCAATTGTAAAAATCGGTGGGTGGGCGCATTACGTGGCGCCGAACGGCAAATCATGAACATACATGTTCGTACTTGGCTAAAATGGTAGAAGTAACAAAGAATAGGTCGTGTAGCGCAAAAAAATGTGTAATAGCCGTAAGAATTAAGCGTATAATAAGGATGCAGGTCTAAAACCAACAAAAGAAAAAGCAAATATGCAATAATGATAACATCTGCACCCTTACTGTTCATTCAAAGCCAAAGTAGACTGCGAAAATCTGACGGCTTTTTTCGGTGTTACGAGATCCGAAGCACTGTCTTTCGACAATGTAGAAGAGGGCATTGTAGAGGGTTGCAAGGTACTGCCTGGCTTTAAACGCGACATGCGCGTTTTTAGCGAGAATAGCGACCGATTGGACCGCGGAGTTGAAGGAAAGGTAGAAGATGTGATGGTTGTAGAAGAAGCCGAAGGCGGATCAAATGACGGTGTAGAGAAGCCTGGCTTTTTCATAGCGGAACGCGATGGTGGAGGAGGTAACGGTGGTCGCTGTGAATAAGGGTGGTTCGAAACAGGGGTTGGGCGAAGATGAGGCGTTCGCGAAATATGAAGACCCATGGCTATCTGTTCAATAGAAGGCGGAGTGGAAGAGGGGTCTCTTCGTTTGAATCGAGCAGACTGATTGGACCGTTCAGCATGGGTCGAATACATGCCAGTCGTCTGCACGCGAGCAAGTTAGAGAAAAAAGTCTGGGTTTAATAAGAGGTACTAGACGTACATTGGAATCGAATGGCAGCTTCTTTGGAGGAGCCGAGTGCGAGACAAACAGCGACTTCCTCACACTGGACATTATCCGAGACGTTTTGTTGGGGCGACTGGTCACATTCGCCGGGGTTTTCGCTGCCATGGAGGTAGAATTTTGGTCAGAAATAACCGAAGGTGAGCTTGAACTGCGAGAATGGGCATGTGAATGGTGCTTGGATAGAACTAATCGTGAAGAGGATGGCGCAGAAGGGGAAGGGTGGAGAGTGTTTCGCTGGCGGTAATTTGAACCAAGACTATGTGGTGAGGTATCCATCTATGCTACGTCGTATATGCAGCGGTATGCTGGCGCAAGAACGATGAGTAGGGTCCGAGAACGGTGCTGTGCAGCTGCAGCGTTGGAGGAAGGTCAAGGTTGAAACGAGGCGGCCCGGGGTTATCTCGGGACAATAACGTTGATCGGCTTAATAATACCCGATTCAGGGGTGGTGGCTGTGCCTTCGACTTTTGAATTGCGGCTCAACCGCGTTACGCCACCAACAGTAGCCAACACTCCGGAGGAAGATACACTGCTCAGACTTGCGTTGGCGACTCGTCAAGACTTGTCAAATTTTTGGGAATCGGCGAACTGGACGGCAACAGCTTTTGTCATCCGTGGCATTCTTCCCTTCCCCATGCCACGTAGCAGTCCCTCATTCGAATGAAACCAATACAAGCTGTTACATTTCATGCGTCATCAAAATCTGGGTGTTAATTTTCTCTCTAGACATTATCCTTAACTCGACCGATTTGGTTTGTGTCCCGAAGGCCTTCCAGCACGCGCACTTTGACTACCAAATTTCCGCCTTCTTACCAAGTTCGATCCACCAGGACTATGCAGTGATATATCCCAGTCCAAACATTCCGAATCCTGGGAACAAAATTATATGAATCAATGTCATAAAAAGCGCAATGCAATACTCACTGTAACGGACACCTCTCGCAAGTCCCCATTACCAACTTTCATCATCTCAATCACTCTCGACATCGACGGTCTTTCTCGCGGATTATGTCTCCAACACAACTGTATCACATCCCAAAGTCGATCTGGTACAGCTCTAGGGCCTGCAGGGCGTTCCGGGCGTTCACCAGCCATAACGCGTAGCATCACGGCAGAGTCGTGAGGGATATCCGGGAAAGGCGGTCGGCCTGTAAATAGCTAGGGAAAATTGGTCAGCTATAGTTTTATATGGATAAATGCGAAGGGTTTGACCTCGACAGCAACGCAAGCGAATGAATACACATCACTCGCAAACGTCCTCTTGAAATGTAAAAGATCAAAGGCCGCCGGATGATGGAGCTCTGGAGCCATCCACCTTGTTGAGCCACCTTGGTGAGATGGTGTACCGAGAGTGCCATCGCCAAAGACAGCCAAACCAAAGTCTGCTAGACAAACATGCCATTCGTCGTCAATCAGAATATTTGACTGAGAGTTCAAAGATTAGTTTGCTGTAAGCGTCGATCGTAGACAATTTACCCCACGAAGGTCCCCATGAACAAGGTTCATTGAGTGAAGATAATTCAGACCTTGAGCTATCTCGAATATCTGAGGACAAGAATTCAACCAATTGCGATGAGAGATATACAAAGTTCGCTGTCACCTTCTGCTCAACATTGACATGAGCATATTCATTGAGATACCTCAATATTGTGCCATCCCGCATCCACGGCGAAACCATGCAAAGACTCGAAGGGAAACTCTCAGAGTCGATGCCACAGAACGGTAACACAAACGGGTGATGAAGCCTCTGCCACAATAGAGCCTCTCGGCAAAAATTCTACAGTGAGTGACAGTCAGGGCTTCGGTTATCATCATGAAGGGTCAGATACATACCTTTTGAGATTTATGCCTTCCTTCATTGTCACCTTGGAAAATCCTAATCTTTTTCAATGCAACATCTTGGTCCCGATATACCGCTCGATAAATGTCGGCAAAAGTTCCTCCGGTGCAAGCATGGGGATCTCGCCGAGTTACACCTTTGATAAAAAGAGATGTAGGTAGGGTGTCTGAACGTTCGGAGAGTTTGACAAGGAGACGTTGGGCTTGATGATAGAATGTGTCATCTTCGTTATGGGCCAGAAGGGAACGTCGGTCCAGCATCTAAACAAGGTCAAAATAGTGATTGATGGCGAGCAAGTAGACACACTTCTTGAATCAGGTCCACACAACTCTGCGCATCCTCCCCTTGAAGCCCCACTAGAACTTGCTTATACTCGTCCGAGTGTACCGCGTTCCGCAAAATACTGATGATCTCAATTTCATCTTTCTTCAGCGCTTCGCGCAAGAGCTGATGATCAGAAAACGAATGTAATGAAGCTGAAAACTGCAATCGGGTCGGGATGAGACGGGGGCACGAGGAAGATAGGTGACTCACCTGCAACAATCTGATTCGAAACTGTCGACTTTCGACAAGACTGGAGATTGTATCTAAGGAGGCCATAAAGTTCACCAGTTGCACTAATACTTCCTTCAGCCTGATGAGAAAACATCAATTTTGATAACTGTTGGTATCCAAGAAGATACTCCCACCTCAAGCCTTCGCCCTGAAGTGATGATACAGCTTCATTTTCTAAAAGAGTGACTACATTCTGCATTGAAGTTCCTTAATTTCGGAAAGGTGATGCAAAAAGAAGTGAACATAGTCGTACCTGGTACACCTGTGCATGGGATGGACGTGTAATCCTCAGCGACTAGATAGGAGTGTAGCAGACTCGAAAGTACCTTCAAGGTCTACGAACGATCATCGATCAAAGTTAATACAACGCATCGACCGTCAGACACAAATTTAGGGCTCACTGGTTTATTATTGTCGTACCTCAGCGACTTTTTCCGCCTGCGGGACGCAATAAACTTTATCAGAGATTCTTCGAGTTCAATAGAAGACTGTCCGGGCTGAATCCTTCGTTGCAACAGAACTGAATTTGTGCCTTCTAGATTTTTCGAAAATTTAGCTAGAGATTTTACTGAAGTCTTGCGGTCTTGCGGATCCGTCTCCGCCATTTTGGCCAAAGTGAGAATTGTTCGAGCGACGATGACAGAAGATTCAGCTGTTGCGGCTGTAAGGTCCCCAGGCGAGAACAGTTCCTCTCTGGCAATACCGAGTTCTCGACAATGTGTTAGAAACATGGTGATGTTGACATTATCCCTGTCATTTGGACGGATGATAGGGCTGGAGCCAATGGCGATGGCATTAAGGAACCGGCATAGAATGTACCCATCGCTGAGAGTTTCTGACAATACCATGATGGTCTCGCGATCTACCTGAGGGTCATACTGATTATCCCTCCACTTCTTCTTCACTTTGAGGAGAGTCCGGAGGCGAATTTCAACTAAATCAAAAGGCTTTTCTCCACCCGGATCACTTCGGCGGAGAAGACGAGGTTCCATGGAGGAGCAGAGAAAAGTGATTGCCCGTCGAACAAGGTCGCGATCGCGGGCGGTTAGATCGTATGGACTTGATTTGGCTGGGCTCTGTTTTTGTTTCTGAGAAACTGCCATCCTGATGGGATAATAACGCTCTCACCGGCATATATTTGCTGGAGTCGATGATATTCAACAGATTAGGAGTTGATGATATTTGCAGATTGGGGGAACGGTGTAGGTTTGGTGAACAGTCCGTAGAAGGGGATGATATTGAGGCCCAATCGTCGTCCTAAGGCGGATAATAGTCAAAAACTTGAATGCGGCGGACTGGAAAGAAACCAACGAGATAACCGTTGATGATGTCTTCTTCGTCAAGTTCTCCCTCCTCAGGGTCAATTATCAAAACGGAGGCCAAAGGGCTCCTCCTAAATATGTCGTCGTACCAGCCATCGAATTCGGTCTCGCTTTCGAAAGCAAGATAGAATTGAGGACCACCTCTCATCATTAGCTGCAAACAGCGGTGACGATCTGGGGAGTCCTCCTTGATAAAAATATCCTTGATGGCCCCTAGGGCCAACTCTGAAATGAGCTCACGGGCTGTCGCCTAGAAGGATGAAGTCATTAAAAGGATCTGGATAGCAGAAATGTAAGACTTGCGTTCTTATACACCAGCACGATATTGGACGTGAGGACAAGCCATCTTTTCTTCCAACGCCGCAGAGAAATACCTGATTTCTTGACACTGACGAATCCGCAGCGGACGACTGCAGAGGAAGTGAAAGGGATGGACATGGCGAACGAACTTGAAGCCGCAGAGCCTGAGAGAGAGACAATGCTGCATATAGATACGAGTTTCCCGAGGTTGGCTACGTGCGCGCTCAATGGAAGGATCTGTCATGTGTTCGTCAGCTCTAGACATTGAATGTTATTGCTGTAAAGAGTGCCCATGGTAACCGCGAAACCGCGATGATGGATGTCGTTCGTGGTTTGGGAGAAATAGGCGTGAACAACACAAACAACGACAAATACAGGCGGCCCGGGGAGGCCGCGGGCTCTTTGTCCCCAATGTCATTGTATTCTCTTTTTATTGTTCGTGCTAAACCGTATATAAACCCCCACTCTGTTCTTAATGTTTCTGGATCTTTTATACCACTGTACGACTGTAATACCCCCTTCACGCTCTTTTTACCACCCACATCTGCTCGAAAATGCAGCGCTCTGCCTCTCCAGATTCTGTCCAGACAATGCAAGTGCCTCTCCAGTACAATTTTACAAACCACCCTCTGACCCTGGTATCTAGAAGCAGCCAAGCTTCGTACGCTAGACGTATCGAACGCCAATTTGTTCAGGCCTGGAAAACAGTCACGGGCGGCGTCAGGAAACCTGAACGTGCCTCGTTTATTCCTCCAGGTTTTGTCCTGGTTAACGCAAAGAAACGACGCAGCATTATGCTTGCATGAACTCTGCCTATCATAAAATTGGCTGTCAGTGTAATTCTCTGTAGACGGACTTTGGGTATTTTGTTGTATTATCGCTGTATTATATACCTGTATCGTTACCACGTAACCATTGACCTTTTTGTGCAGCCCATTTTTGGATGCCGGGACAGCATACAGACAACCTCGGCGAATTCAAGTTTCTGGACGTTTACTTGCTGGTCCTGTTAGAGTGACCTTTAGTAGCGCATTCAGCTGTCCCTCACTTCCTAAGCGGTGATTAACGTCACCGCCACCGACTCGTTATTAGATCTAGCTTAATGCACACCTCATCCGCGGCGTACAGAGCCGATATGGGCCTGTTGGGCCCTCGAGGAGAATATCCTCGCCTGGCATGATATTGATGTAGTCGGATTCATTACGCTTCCAGATGACTTCTACAGAGCCGGCGCTGTCGTGCTCGCCTGGATTCTCCCGCCAATGTTATTGACGCGCACATAGAATTTCTCGAATAACCGTGCGCTTAGGTCGGGAAGCATTGACGAAGTGCGGCGATGGCTTGTGCAAATTCCCGTGCCCGTTCTGGGCCCTCTGGACTACAGCGGTCAGTCTGGCCCAGCTACGTACGTCTTCTAACTCCGTTCCTGCGGCTTGAACCAGGTTATCATAGTGCTCGCCAAAAGGCAAGGCTTCGGTTGAGGTGCCCAGTGTCTCCATTGTACCAGGTGTTGGGTAGCGACCAGGTAAAGATTGTCGGTTCTAGATCACAACTGTACTCGGCCACCTGAGAGGCTAGTATTGGAACGTGCAGGTGAGTGAGCCCAGGATTCGTAGATCGACGATGTTGGTCGGTGAATCTGACGAGCTTTCAAATGCGTACCAAGCACCCCACCCCAAGCTAAAGAAAGAGATAATAGACCATCTCGTGATGCAAAGTCGTCGGTCGTCGTTGGCATGAGAAGAAACTGCAAGACTTGCTGGTCTAGGGCAAACCTTCTCGGTATATACTTGCAGCAAATTATCCGTTCAAGTCCTACCCAATTCACAGCCCAGATATTATGTCGACGATAAAGACTGAGCTATAATCGCAGCAAAAGCCTCGGTTTTTCGCTTGAAGGTAAATTCAGCTCCTGAGTTCATACTTTTTCGTGTAGGCTGTATACAGACGAGGAACTAGGATGATAAAACTAGTTCAAGCCAAGCATGCCATTATATACCCAATTCAAGGATCCAGACGTCAATAATGAACCACTGGCTTTTCTCAGAATGCGCAAATTAAGAGTTTACATTCCATTTTGTAACCGAACATCCAAGCTAAGCCGAAAAAACATTCCAAACAGAATTCCCTACTTTAAGGATAGACGATTGGTCAGGGTTCCAGTTCGAAAAGACAAAAGATCATACTTTCGTCCACAGCCCCAGAAAGTGGAGCAAAAAATCACCTCCAGGAAACCTGCACCTCGATCTTTCCGCGAGCTCCTGTGATATATTTGCTCTCCGACTTCTTGTATTCAGGCTGGAACTCGACGGATCCTCGAGCGATCTCATTGTCGGAGCTTTCCCAGAGAGATGCATCAACGACTAGAGCACTGCTAGACGGGACAGCTACTGCGGTCCTCAACAGAGGGATCGGGTGCTGTGGCTCCACATTGGCGCTCTGATTATTCGCCCTGCGGAAAAGCTCGCTCTGGCCGTGTCCATTGCTGGCAGTGATGTTACCGTGCACGCTGGCGGGGTTTTCATTGTCCCCGGTGACGATGACCTTGATCTGTCCAATAAAAGCATCACCAATGGCCATATAGTTCACTGACACTGAGCCGTGGTCTCCAGAGACTTCGTGGTTATGAACGACGTCGTATTCAGTGTAGTAATCGAAGGGGTTGAATGAAATCGTATGCTTAGCGAAGACATCATTGGGGGAGTTGGAGAGTTCCACGTTGATGCTGAACTCATCTGCGGCGTACATGGCCCGAGACGGGCCCTCGAGGAGAAAATCCTCGCCCGGTTGAATATCGATGGCGTTGGATTTATCGCGCTTCCAGAGAACCTCGGTTCCAGCGCTATCGGCAATATCGATGGTGCCGTAGAAGCCTGGGTCCTGCCCGTCAATCTTATTGACGCGCACATGAAAAACCTCGAGCAATGGTTGCCCACGAGCATACGAAACGTTGGAGGCCATATCGGTGATAGAGTGCTCAAGTTGAGTAGGCGAAAGCTTATGAGATCTGTTTGTCGTGTCGGCTTATAAAAGGTATAGAGCCTAGGTCCGCCCCATGACATTTTGCATTTCCAAGGTCCCTGTCCACGCTCCTCTATCGCGAGCATCCAAGTGCTTCCAAGTTTCCTGTCGATACGTTACTTGGAGCTGTGTAAGAAGCTTTTGACAGACCTCCTGGACCAAAGCCATCCAGTGGTGCTCACAAAGGGAAATGGAAAAGTCTGTTGCACGATAATACCGACACGACACACATCGAGAAGCCCACGGATAAACCTGCTCAGCTCATACCCAATCGGTTTGTTCTGTTCGTTGTCTAGTCCTTCAATCTGCATGTAACCCATTAAAAACGCAGATTTCACCACTTTCAAGAAGACAATTAGGGCTCCGCGTGCTGGCTGGAAATTTAATTTTATGCGCGTTGAATGTTGATCACGTGCCAATAATCTTAGCTTGTTGACAATTCCCTCGTCGCGCTCCCGCTTCGCGCCATGGAGCAAGAAAAACATCTAAATGCTGCCCAATCCCTACAAACACTATTCAACTCTACGAATTCTAGTCTTGGAATTCTCAGCAACGTAACTGACCTCAATTCCCATAAATTCGACACCGATGATAACCTCTCAGATACAGAGGATCTCGACAACAAAGACCCAGCTGTAATCGCAGTAGACGTCTCTTTCCAAATGGTGAGTATGCCACACTCGGAACTAACATTAATTGATATCCGTTTTTCCAGTCATACCTCCGCAAGCTAAAATACCAATACCTCGAACAAAACGCCAAACACAAGTATGTCAAATCCATCGTGAGCGATATCGACGACGCACCGATTGTCTCTGATGATCAAAATAAACAACTGGAGCGAGAAAAGTTGGAACAGAAAGAGACGCTTAAAATGGCGAAAGGTTCGTTGGCGGAATTGTACTCGGATGTTCGCATGCTGGCTCCTATGGTAGAGGAAGGTAAGAAAAAGTGGTCCCGCTCGACTGTTACTCGCTCCATCAAATGATTTATTTTTAAAGACTACGTACGAGTGAAGCAAGCTACCACGAAAGCTGCAGAACTTGCCCAAAAGATTATTGATGCCCGTCTGGCCCTCTCACGTCTCCGGCAGACCCATCCTCACCCTCGCATAACTATCCAGACAGCAGACAAGAAGCTAGAGGATCAAGTGATGGAGATGCAGAATCTCGCTGACGAAAAGCAGGCGGTTGAGGACAAGGTTCAGGAAATCAAAGGAAAGCTAAAGTCAGAGACGCTGGAAGCTGAGGGAGTGAAGATGCAGCGGCATGAAATTGAAAAGACTGTCAAAATCTCGGAGAGCGTGGAAGATGATAGACGGTTTGTGCCGCTATATGATTGGTTCGTTGTTTTCTTCGCTCTGCCATTTCTACGCTCCTGACCTCAGTTTTTTGTCTAGGATAACGAATTCTTTGATGCTGCATCGCTCAATGCAGGGATTGGAGGAGTTTGAAGCCGCTTCGGAGAACGAGCTCCGGTTACGATATTGCATCGACACTCTCAATGGTTGCACTCGCCCATTGACAATCACCCTACTATTCGTTCCGAACACTAGGCAGCTAGCTACGGTCAATGTTCAGGGCCTCGAGGGTTCCAAGCTCAACCTTGCCGACATCATTGACTCTTATGTTCAGATGAACAGTGTTCCGGGTGTTGTCGGGACGATCTTGGCCTATGGCAGGGAGCAGGGGTGAAGCTCAAAGCGTTATTCAGAGCCCGGATGATATGATTTATTGCGTGTCTCGAATATAGGTGTTAAATTTATGAGGACTCAACTGTAGGACATTCGTTGAAAAGAAAAAGGAGAACCCACGAAAATCTCCGCTCTCATCTGCCCCAGAGAGGCTCGAACTCTCGACCTTCCGATGTCTTCACGAAGTTAACAGTCGGACGCTGTAACCAACTCAGCCATGGGGCACATGGTGGAATAGTATCTAACATTTATCTGATTACCTCTAGCAGTTTTGACACCCATCGAGGCCTACAACACCCTATACAAAATACTACACAATCATCGTACGCACAGCCAACGGACAAGTGACAAGTAGGCTTAAAAAAGATCACATCGGAAGGAACGGGTAATCAACACCAGGTGCTCCATCCACCAAGTGTGTACGATATTCCTTTACTGCTCATTCACAAACAGACCAGCCATTCCCATTCCACTCCCAATACACATACTCGTCACAAACACCTTCTGATTATCATGTTTCGCAATATTCAAACCAGTGGCGACTTGACGAGCGCCAGCTAAAGCAAAAGAAGTACAGTTAGTGATGTGTGGCAGATTTTTGAAAGGGGGGTAGACTCGGGTAATTTGAGAGAAATACTCACTACATCCGAGCGGGTGTCCGATAGCGATAGCGCCTCCCCATTTGTTGACCTTTGCTTTGGCCGGGTCACTTTCTTGCCAAGGAATACCAAGCTCGTTGCAACAGTAAACGGCTTGAGACGCAAATGCCTCATTGATTTCGAAGAAGTCAACGTCGGACAATTGAAGACCGGCTTTCTCAAGCACCTAAATGAGGAGTAATCAATTTTATCTTCGATTATTAATGACCAGAGATACTACTCACTTTAGGAATGGCATACGCGGGTCCAACACCCATGATTCTTGGAGGAACGCCAACGGCCTGTGCGGCGACAAACTTGCCGACGATGGGAAGTCCGAGCTTCTTGGCTACGCTTCGTCGTGCCATAAGCACCGCGGCAGCACCATCAGAAACTTGACTAGCGTTTCCAGCATGCGTCGAACCGGTCTTCATGAAAGCTGGCTTGAGTTTACCCAAACCTTCCGCGGTGACACCATCCCGAATACCGTCGTCAGAGTCGACCAATAACTCTCGGCCACCATCAGGGGACTGCTGTTTGGCACGGATGGGTACGATTTCGGGAGCAAATAAGTTTTGTTTCTGAGCCTTCGCAGCTTTTTGGAAGGAGAGAGCGGCGAACTGATCTTGAACTTCACGGGAGATGCCATAATCATGAGCAACGTTCTCAGAGGTAATACCCATGGGGATGAGACAGTCCTCGGCGTCTTGGTTTTCCATTACGATCTCCGAGTAGCCTTCGGGTATTGCGCCAGCACCCCAGCCATGTGTCATGGATTCCACGCCAGCACCTGGTTCAAAAGATATGGGCTGAGTAATCAACGGATTCCACCACAACTGCTCACCGATTCCAATGTCGATTTGTCCGGAGCGAATGCTGTTGGCAATGTTGCTGACAGCAGTGAGACCACTCGAGCACTGTCTGTTGACGGTGTTGATTGGGGTAGCGACAGGGATACCGGCAGCCAAAGCAGCCATACGGGCTTGGTTGGCGCCTCCACCAGGTGGAAGGACATTTCCTACCATGATATCCTGAATCAAAGCAGGGTCGAGGTTGTTTGCCGCGTAGCTTTGTTTGAGGACGTGCATTAAAAGCTCTTCGGGGCGAGTGTCCTTGAAGCCACCCTTCTTTCCCTGTGAAAAGGGTCAGGAATATAACGGCCAGTCAAGCCTTGCTTCAAGCTCGCCTTGGTCAAGGCAGAACGGATTGCAGAGACGATGACAACATCATCGTCGTGCTTCTCGAGAATCTTTGCTCTGGCTGCAGACATTGTGTTGGATGAAGATAATAGTAAGAAGGTAAGTAGTGGACCAAGAGCTTAATTAACTTTATTGGTCAAAAAAACAATCACGAGCCAGTGATTTCACCTGGGACCGACTCCTCCGCCCGGTCAAAGCCGTAAAGCACGTGAAATCTAAATTGAATCGGCGGAAAGGAACCGGCAAGCTTTTTACCGATTCCGATGCTTCGAGTGTACCATTTTCCAGCACAATATATCTATCTATACAGCAAAAAAATCTAGTTAAACTAGATTCTGCATGAATTAAACTAAATCCCATTCATCCTCCTCATCCTCTAGAAAAACTTGTCCTTCTAAAACGCTACCCGGGCCAAGTTTTGTCTTATCTCTCCGCTTAATAATATCTTTTGCCAGAGATACTTGGGATGGCCGACGCTGCTTCGGTTGAGAACCACCCGCTGTGTCTGACGGACGGTGCTTGACGGCAGGAGAAGAAGCGATAGGGGAGGTAGAGCTTGTAGGTATAGATACAGTCGCAGGAGTTCTAGGCGGAGGTCGACTCATTGCTTGTAACAATTGCCCAAACTCTAGCGTAAAGACCTGACTGTGTGGTATAGGACGAATGGGAGAAGGAAGACGTGGTAGAGGAAAAGAACAAGGGTTCGGGGTAAGGGATGTTGTTGTCTCGTGCGAGTATTTGCCCAGGCCCGGACTTGCAAAACAGACAGCCCATAGATTGGCTAGTACGTCGCCTGCAGCGACTTGATGAAGGGGGATGTTTACATGCTGAGTGTATGCGAGGTAGGCGACGTTATAGAGCAGCATGGCGAGAGCTGTTGTAAATGAGATGGCTGACTTTCTATTGAGTGTTTGTAAGATCATCGACGCGTCTGTTTCGGTGGATGTTGAGTCTAAAGGCGAACCTGGGACATCAGAGCTAGATGCGGAATCCTGATCTGCATCTGTACCAGTATTGATACTAGGCAAAGTGATGGACGTAAACGGAGAGGAAGGGTTTGGTGATCTGGACGTTTCTGAAACATTCGTAGAGACATGGAGTGGATGTTTGCCTTCCCACTTTGCCCATCCTCCCTGGTCCCCGCCGATGCCTTTGATAGGACTGATGAAGGGAGTGCCAACACCCAACCTTGCCTTGGCCCAGGTAACGGTGAAGGGTAGTTTTACACCAAGATAAAAAGCAAGAAGATTAATAAAATGGACAGTGAGGGTGAGGACTGCGTTGATATGATTCGGTGGATATCGACGCATGTCTCCGGGAAGGGGGAGAACGAGGGTTCCGATGGACCAATGTGAGATGTCGTGAGAAACACCGAACACTTGCACGAGCTCTTGCACGAGACCGACGCGGGCCCGAGCAATGGCGGCGGCGAGGGAGGAGAGGGAAGAGTAGGCTGAAAGAACCGGCGGCGAGACGGGCGAAATAGGCGAGATAGACAGACTCCGGGCAGCTGTCAGTGTCTGTCTCCGCTCAGCGAGCGTGTTCCTCAGGGTCTGCAGTCTTTGGCGGGCTGAGGACGTGAACAAAAGGCACACTGAACGAAACACACACGGACACGGACACACCTTGATCATTAGACTTTCTTAGTTTGGCTAGGGCGTCTGTGATATCTGCGACCTGTCTTTCCATTGATAATCTATCTGCGCGGTGGATACGTGCGGTGGATATCCCAGAGTCGAGCTCAGCGGTAGCCTTGGCCACTGCAGCATCTCTTTCAAGGACGAGGCGGGATGTCTGCTGGTGATATTGCTTGACACTGAAGAATGATGATGAAAAATAATAAAGAATTTCTGGACACTCACTCTTTTCTGATGCAGTTCTCACAGACAAATGAACGCTGTTGGAGTTGGCAGTTGGGGCATTCCATGCAGATGCAGTTAGGCGCCCATTAGGCGCCCAAATGGGTTACAAAATCTGAGTCTGAATGTGTGACATCATATTAAAATCTTAGAGCCATCCACCCATGAACGATACTGACCGCGGCCGTGCGCCTTCCAGGACCCATTCTAGAGCCCCTTCTCGTGCAACTTCGGTCTCTCGTGCTGCTGGTGGCTCAACTCTCTCCCGTTCACAGTCGCTTATCAGAAAACAGACAACCCCGGTCTCTCTTCGGCCCTCAGACATCCTTATCGAACGCTTCGTCGCATGGAAAGCCATCGTCAAGCAGCTTATTCTCTACTTCCAAGGTCTAGCCGATATTCAAGCACATACCGCAAAGGAACTCATCAAACTCGGCGGCGTCATTCAGCTCCCTTTCAGAGCTGGTAATCAATTCTTAGGCGAAGGAGGCCTACAGGATGTCTTTTACGGTCTCAGAGAAGAAGGTATCAGGGCTGTAGCTGAAGAGCACGCCAGCTTTGGTAGAACTATCGAAGGAAGTATTGTCAGGCATTTGGAGAAACTTCGAGGCGAAATCAAGATGCACATAAAGGTGATCCCGTTCTTCATTCAATTTTTGTAACCCCTACTCAACCCTTCCAATAGAACATTCAAAATGATACCGCCAAACTTGCCACCACCGTCTCTCGTGAACGGGAACTCTCTACCTCCCTCATTTCCTCCCTCGCCAATTCCATCTCCACCTACAAAAACACTCCTCTCCAACTCGCTTCCCACCCAAAGTTAGACCCCTACATTGCCGACAGGGAAGTACAGCGTCAACTGCGCAAGCAAGTCAATGCCGAAAACTTGCTTCAGAAAAGTATCATCATCACTCAAGCCAATAGCGCCACTTTTGAACAAGGTATCGTCCAAGCCGTTCAGTCTGCCTGGGCTACCTATGAGGATTGGCGAGTACGTATGACTCAGTCAATTTCGAACCATCAGGTCAAACTCGCGGCATCCTTCGCCGCTCTAGATCCCACCCTCGAATGGGTCAGCTTCTCCGCTCGCACTGATCATCTCCTCGATCCCGATACTCCGCTTCGTAATCCTCAGCATATCAAGTACCCCTCCAAGGAAGACCCGAGCGTTCTCAGTGTCCATGAAGGAATTCTCATCAGGAAGAAGAGATACACCAGACGTTGGGTCGAGGGAGCATACGTGCTCAGTCCCGCAGGATTCTTGCACGAGTTTAAACCCTCTATAAATTCTGCCGACGCTGAAGAGTCAGACCATCCTGTATTCTCATTGTTCCTTCCTGCCTGTACTTTGGGTCCCCCAAGTTCGTCGACCAAGGGCACTCACAAATTCCACATTGAGACTACAAAGGAAGGAAGTGGAACTACAAAGGGCGGAACTTCCCTTTCGTCCGTTAGACGAAGCCTCAGTTTGAAAAATAAAGGAAGTGGGGGTGGAGAAGGTCAAGCTTGGACATTTAAGGCCCGAAGTCGGGAAGAAATGATGGAGTGGTGGAATGACATTAGGATGTTGTGTGCCAGGTAGGTCAACGTCAATCGGATCCCATCCGCTTTCCCTAACACTTTATTAGATACCTCGTCGCCTCGGACCAAATCGAACGTTCAGGTCCTGTCGAAGCCGCCGTTCGAGCTGCTGGATATCCATCTGAAGATGAGGAAGAGTACAGCGACGAGGATGGTACGTCCCCCTCAGGCGTTATTCTTTCTTTCTATTCTATGTCCCAAACCAGGCCTTTCAGGCTCCTCCCGTGGATCATCCGTTTCCGACGACGAAGACGATGGAGGCGAAATCTACGCGGATGTTCCTCAAGGAGACGACGAAGAAGACGGTCCACCGACCTACTCTCACCTTCATAACGAAAAAGGTGATAAAATGATGCCTGGACGCGATGGTGAAATCGGGGAAAATAGTTTCCCAGTACGTGCGATAACTTTGCCGCTCTTTACCATGTCTTAGTATCGTCTCAGATCGACAAAAAATCGAACCACTCCAAACGGCGCACTTCAGTCCATATAGTTGGAGATAACGACGACGACGACGGCGACGGTGCCAATGTCTCCCGCCGACCTTCTGCGTCGTCCTCAAAGTCAAAGCGTCAGCTGGATAAAGCCCCAGCGCATAGAGATTATGAGCATGAGCAGGCCAACGGGTCTGCGAATGAACACGGTGGTAGTCGGTTCACGGAAAGGTTGTAAACAGGTCCGGACATTTTCTCCTTCTCATTCCTTCGCCTTCCAGGATTTGTGTATCGTACGTTTCAATGAGATGACTAGCCAACTGTATGTACTGTATATGCTCAATGTGAGCCCTATAACTGGGGAATCCAGAAACGGAACGCCACAATGAAAAAGTTGTATTCACCCCTATGCTCACCTGAAATCGGATGGGCCTCCGCCACTGTATTTGCTAGGGTAGCCTACTACTTATGGTGTCGTATTTTTGTAAAATCATATTAGAATCTGCCTTGAGCTCTGATCGGATGCACCGAAAACGGCTCTGGAAAACGGCGCCACGATAAAGGGTAGCGCTCAGTAGATAAGAGTAGCGCTAGTCGATAACGGGTTTTCCCGAAATTTATGCCGCTACTTCGGCTTATCCTCCGTAGGTGCATCCGACGATCAGGGCCTTAGAGTAGACTCCATTGCGACTTTTTGTGGTTTTTCGTCACAATTCTCAAATTCTTCCGAATGATTTTTTTGTTCCTTCTTATAAAACTTGGTGCACTGGTGTCTTAACTCATGGTACTGTTAACAGTTATGCTATAAATTTTCAAATTTTCTAGGTGTATCCCAGCGAGGGGAGAGCTCTGCAACGAAAACTGAGATTTTCAAAGTGAAATTTCGCCAAGTCCGGGTCAATCAGTCCCCTAACCTGGCTATGCGAATCTTGAGAAAAAGGCTTTGGCGCTGGTTAGACTCGGAGTCGATCTCAAAAAATTTTTATTTGAAATGAACCAAACTGCATTTATTATCAGTAGCACCTCTCAAACATTCAAATATTCACAATCCCAACTATTGACATGGCCAGTCGATTTGACCCAGCTTCTCAACAGTTCACCGTTAAACTCAACACGTGGGACGGATGTATCCCTGAAATGCGCTGGGTCAGCAAGGATGGAGGTGTACGCTCCGTTCTTATCTACACAGATGGTGCGGTGCCCAACAACGGTCGAGATGGAGTCCGCACAGGTTGGGGTATAGTTCTATCCCCGACAATGGATTTCTTTTCCACTGGAAGGCTACCCTGTCACTAGTAATCGCGCAGAGTTGCATGCCGCAGCCGCGGCGTTGGAAGTTCGAGAGTGGAGTGACGAAGGCTGGAAACAAATGGGTGGAAAAACTCGTCTGGACATGGGGTGGTGAATCAGGACTTGTGGAACATGCTTTTGGAAAACATTGAGAGATTCAAAAAAAAAAAGGAATGGAAGTTCGATTCTGGCTCATTCCGAGGGAGCAGAACACCCAGGCAGACGCAGCAGCGAAGAAAGGAGCAGTAAGCTCACTTGTTGTTTAAAATTTTCTTCTTTACTCATATCAGCGATACCAAGGGTATGCCTCAGTAGGTTTCTCTGGTGATCTGGAAGCCATATTTCTACTTCCAGAAATAGTGTTTGAACGAGTATTAGTATGTCTAACCGTACGGTGCTATTTTACCTGATGGGTATGAAATAAGATTGTTTGTCAACTCCTTTGGGAGTTGGCTTGTCCACCTTCGATGATATCGCCTGGTCTGACTGAGTGCAACGAGGAGGACACGAATTCACAATAAGCAGGACGACATGTAGTGGGAGGTCAAACTCGATGTTCTTTCGAGGGGTCCATATTGTTTACTTGATCCCGGAATAGATCTTGTCAAATTCCGGCTTTACCTGGCGAAGTTGTAATTCTGGGGAAGATTCAGTTATCGCATGACAAAATGAAAGCAGATAATGGAGCTTGCCCATCAACGGAAAACGATGCGCCTCCATCCCAGCGATGATATGTGCACAGAACGTCCTAATTTCTCTTTGTGTAAAGGGGGGCGGCTGGCGCAAGTCAGAATGGGAAGAGCCTTGCCCTGTCAATCTCTTGGCCTCGTCACAGAATACTCTACAGCAGTCCGTCCAAATCATCTGAAAAAGAAGGAAGAAAATACTGTAAACATCCCGACTGGTAAAAAATCTGATTGGGAGCAGTCCACGCTTACGGCCAACATAGGGTCAATATAATCAACCTCTAGACTTGGCACCCAAACCTCAATGAGGTCTACAACAGCCTTCGCCGCTTTTAGAGCTCTGGAGCGGGAAAAAGCGTCATTACCCGCAAAAGGGAAGAAGAGCTGAATCTCGGCTGCGTGCGCAAGTGACAACATGCAAAGCTGATAGTTCACGGATGATTTAGCATCACGATGCGGTGGAGGGATATCTTGGATAAACTTTCGAATAACAGTTGACAGAGACATTAAGGTTCCAGGTTGACTCTGCCGTAGCGCCGGATCTGCAACCGTAAGTTACAACCCTTCAGTATTACTAGGTTCATTGGAATAGAGTACGCACTGTTCTTAAATTGAAGTGCAGTGAACGTAGCACGCTCGAACAAGACAGCGGCTTTTGCAAAGTTACCCTTGGCTGAGTGGTTCCTCCAGTTGTCCGGTGCACCCGATAAAAATCGATCAATGGTGAGGCTGCTCCGGAAATCACGGTCGAAAGGTGCCTATAGAATGTTTTTCAGCGCAATGAGCATTGAAAAACATTTTTGTGAACCTTACCTGTGAGTATTCTTCCTCCAAACGAGGCCAGGGTGTGTCTACACGTGCCATTGATGTCGTAAAGGGAATACTTGAGGGGTATCCATGCACCGTATTCCAAAATGCATCCAGAATGAGCACTGTCCAAAAGGCATTGATTCGTTCGCCTTCCTCTGCTGCGTCGCAAGGGCTTCTCGCCAACGGATCAGAGAGCCTAGCTGTCCCACTAATTCCAGGATACCTAGAATCCATACGAATCTGATGCAAACCGTTGCTTAAGACTAGCGAAGCCGCCGCCGTGGTGTGGTATCTAGCTTCCATAACCCTGCCTGCGCGATAAAAGTAATTGGCCAGAAGGACCAAAGACTGCATGTATTGCAGAATCTTTTGCGGGTGGCGCTCTGAAAGTGCGGGCGCAGAGCTCTGAATGGCGCGCGAGATCAGTATAGCCTCCTGTTCAGGCGGATTCCTCGAGGCAGAAAGTTGCATTCCCCAGAGATAAGATGCATTTAAGAGAGCGAATATTGGCCTTTCACCTTCCACACGACATACTTCCTGTCTAAACCGTTCCCTGCGAAGGGAAAAACCTAGAGAGCAGCTCTTGTGAAGGAAATTGTGCATCCTGTTTGCAGCATCAACTGGCGATTTTGTATCCCAGTCTAGTAAGCATCACTCACAGCATGTGGCCAACTACCTGAGGGACATCCTAAAAGGTACTCAGCACCGTCCTCATAAGATAGTAGATGTCGAATAAGTTACCTCGAAACCCGAAGGAGAGAGTTGCACTATGAACAACGTCAGTACAATTGAAATATGAGTTGATCAAAAACAACTTCACCTGAAGAGGGCGCTGGGTGCATATACACTTCGGACCCAGTCTGGCTCGATGTTGAGCCGCGAGTTTGGAGAGTTTTTAACCGATTTTCAAGCAATTCTATCTGTTCTTCTAAGCCGCGAATTTGGCCACTTTCGATATTACTGTAACGACAATCGTGGAACGATGACGAGCTTTGGCATGAACCACATTTTGGACGTTTGCCATCGCTAGGAAAAGCAATGGTGAGTATCAGCGCTAAAGACGATTTCGAAACGTGTATTCCTACCATCGCTAAAGAGAGAAATGTTGGACGACGAAGTTTAGCGGATTAATCAACAAAGAACATACTATCTTTCGATATCTGTATATCGTTAGAGTCGCGAATGATATAAGACGACAGGTAATTTACCTGCAGTTTGTACAAGCACCTCCCCTGAACATTTTGACGAATGAAAGTATTACCTTTTCCTTCCTCGCAAGGGTTTATGAACCAAAGCAAGACACGACGAGGACACGGCAGTGACTCATTTCTGAGTGAGCAATGAAGTACGCAATGGCTGATGCTTGGTGAGCCAACTCTGTTCGGTCCCGGTACTCAAAAAGATTTTAAAACAAAGGGTGAAGCTTTGGAAGCGTCTGACGAAGAAATCTGTCCGTCCCGTACTCTCCGGGGAGCTGCAGAAATCCGCTCGTTCGAAATTTGAGAAAATAATTCGAGTCTCTTTGCAAATTCGGGTGAAGTTGACTACCTGCAAGCCTAATGGCAGTGGTGAGGTCATGTTGTAGCTGTGTACTATCCGTAGCTCGTTTCTGGTGATGTCTTTGGATAGCTTGCTATCGGGTAGCAGACGCGTTATTGACAATCTAGCTGTTCGACGGGCAGAGTCCGAAGGGTGAGTAAGCGCGAGTTATGTCGTACAGTGGAAGAACGCGAGAACGCGAAGTTGGGTCTGTAAGCAAGCAGCCTGAGCGTTTGCTGAACAAGATGCGAGGCTCGCGTGTGATCTCAGCATGGCTCAGAGTTACGCCATCGTGAAAGCTGAATATTCGAATCCTGCCCTCCGATTGAGCAGGGGATATGAACCAACGATGGTCGACCTGGCGGTGAATGTGCAGAAAACGTATTGCGGAAAAAATAAATAAGCGCCGGTTGCGAAATGGTGCACTGCTTCTTGGATATTTGCCTCGGTGATTTCTCAAACCACGCAGCTCAGAAAACCAACTATGAACGAACGGTCGCCATCCTCTCTCAGCATGCCACCAGCTACGGTCTTCCCAGCAAACCAGAAGACTTGAATCCCGAACAACAGCAAATTCTGCAGCGCATTTCCACCAACGCCAGCTCCTCCAAAGGCAATTGGCTCGCGTCAGCTTTTTCTAGCCTCAGGAAAGGAAAGGGGAATACGTTAGTCTTCGAGGTTCCTCGTGCACCACTCATTGGCCGACTCGTCTTCTCCCTGTATGACGAACCGGAAATGGACCAGCTTCGGGATAACTTTGTAAAACTGTGCACAGGCGAGCTGGGAATGTGCAAAACTGCGCCAAAGAAAGCACTGTGGTATAAAGGCGTCAGGATCCACCGCATTGTAAAGGATTACATTGCACAAGGAGGCGACGTTAGCCGCGGAGACGGTACAGGTGGAGAAGTGCGTTCTTTCAAACGTCGAAATTGTTTCTTGTAGACTGAAACCGGTTTTCTCCTCAGTCTATATACGGAGGAAAGTTCAACTCGTCGCCAACCGCACTTTCCGTTCCTCCAAAACTGGGTTCACTCGGCATGGCTAATGCTGGTCCTAACACGAACACTTCACAATTCTTTGTGGTGCTCTCTGGGGCGCAAACGCAGCTGGCTAGAATTAATGGGAAATACGATATATTTGGCGAGGTAGTTGATGGTTGGAAGGTCCTTGACCAACTGAATCAGGTTGGGACAGCCGATGGAGATGTCCTGAGCGATGTGTGGATAGAGGATTGTGGAGTTTATTGAGTGAGGAACATCGCCGTCCCCTCACATCTGCATTCTTACATATCAACTCTATTGTAGTTGGCATATACGGACACCTAGTGATCAAATCATAGAATCCAAAGTCTTTGGCTCACGGCGCAAGACTTTATTTGAGAGCGTGAGTCCTTTTTAGTCGCCGGACGCAGATGTAAGGTTACAAAGCGGAGCATCATTCTCGTAACTCACGAAGCTGGAAAATGCTCTGGTCATGTGAGGCTGACGTCACGCGCCTTGTTCGCTTCAGTCTGGGACTCATTATGATGGTAATCCTTCGCCTTACGTCGGTGTTTGGCTACAATCCACGGCACGAGATATTTTTTCGGAGCATTTCTCGCTGCAGCTCGCTCCCTATTTGGTTGTGAGAAGCTCGTTGGCCGTGGCAGGTTACCCCCCGAAATTTCGCGACAACTCTACATCTCCATCGTTGACTGCTACCTCATTAACGCTTGCGACGTCGCAATTGATGTCACCAACGCTAACTTTCTACGACTTTCAAAGGTGCAGGAGTCAGTTTTGCGTCGGATTCTCGGGCTGGGCAAGCTGTCCATCAGAGCACCATTGTTTTCGGAATTAGGTCTTATTCCCCTCCCGACGCCTTACCCTCGCACTCCGCTACCTGGAGTACTTGATGTCCCGCCTACTCTTGATGTCCCTCCCCACATCTTCCTTTGCTTGGGCTGCGCTGGAGCAGTCCAGCCTCCTTCGTATGCAGGGCTCCTGCTCGTGGCTGATGGATATAGATTGGACACTTCGTCATCTGCCTAATTCATCCCTGTCGCTACCGTCTTTGTCAAACATTTACCTCAAACACACTCACATCTTTGTCAAAGGCCATCCGTCAGCTCGCGTTGGACAATGTCGGTAGGCTCATTGATCAATTTCATCTGCTTCGGGGTCGTCTAGAGCCCGCTGCCGACGGGTCATTCTCTTTCAAGCAGGTCGCTCTTCGACACTATCTTACGAAGGTTGTCAATGCGCGTCATCGCATCTTGCTCACCCGCTTGCTCTGTGGTTCTCTCACACCCTCTACTTTTCGCTCTACCCCGGTAAACCTTTGTTTGAGGATCTCGGTGTTATCGTTGCCGCCTATGTAATGCAGCTTTTGGAACGCCAGAACACGTGTTATTCCAATGTGGAGCCTTGCCCGCCGCTCGTTGTCATGCTCACGGCCTCACTCTCACCGACAGTTTTGCCTTCGAGTCGTTGAAGGCCCTAATCTTCTCCTGGGATCAGGTGGAGCAAATGGCGAAGTTTGTTACGGATGGCATAGCAGTTTGGAGAGAGGCTGTTGGGGTCATTGAGGGTGATTCCGTGGTTGAGGACTGACCTTCTCATTTTGCTTTAGGTTCTGCCTGTGGAGATCCTGTGATCTTTGCTTACTTTGGACTTGGGTTCCGCTACTGTAGTCTACCATGGAGATAACTCAGTAGTTGCTCTCGAGCCGGCGGTTTCCTTTATGGGACCACTGCATCTGCAGCGCCGTGTATCATTATCATTATCATTATTATTCTGTCTGCAACCTCAGACATATTTTGTGATATCTATTATCTTCAGAAGTTTAAACCCAATTATGCGAAATCGATTATCCTATGAGTACTTAACATGCAAACAGTCAGTGATCTCTCTTGGAGGTCCCAGCCGGCCCACGATGGCGAAAATTTGCCCATACTTCCTCTGTTGCAAGTGCAATGCGCTCTTTCACACTCCCAAAGCTGTCCAGAGCAGGTCGAACATCCAAGGAGAATACCGGCGATCCATCGGGCTCGGGCGGCGCAGAATAATAATCGATAACATAGCGCACTTCTTCGCCAGTTTTGGGCCGCTGTACAATCCAGTCATGTCGGTCAAAAGGAGGCTCGGTACTACAATTTGGGATGAGTAACGGGAAATATGATATTCAGAAAACGACAGTACGCACTTGAAACGCGAGGGAAATAGCCAGCCAGCCAGCATCCAAAAACGAGCTTTGGGAGATAACTCTCCCGGACGGCCCTTGAATCGCGCCAGTTGAACATCTGCGGTATTTCCACTGGAAAAAAAAAGGCTGAGCAAATGAGCCGCCATGAGCTGCGAACGCGACCTCACTTGGTTGCCCGCTGTTCCCATTTTAAAACTTCTTGCCACGCCTGTTCATTCAAAAAGTTGTGAATTTCAACCATCGTTTCAATATGTTCCTCCGGGGTCTCCCACCCTTTCCTAACCAGCGCATTGTAAAATTGTTGGGGCGAAGGATATTCCCATTTAGCGGAAGAGTCTCGTAGAATAGAGGACTCGGTTCGAGAGGTAGGAAGGTCTAGAGTTTGGTTTGGAGCGCGGACTTGAGAAAGACTAGGCATTTGATTTAGAGAGCTGAGCGAGCCATGGTCTACTGGACATTCTGTAGGCGTCTGGATCGGTGTTTTGGAAGAACCATGGTCGACGGGACATTGAGCAGCCGTGGCTTTTAGAGAATTATGGTCCACGGGGCATTGCGTGGTTGAAGATGTCGACTGTCCCATACTCCAAGTGGAAGAAGTCGGGAGAGAAAGTAAAATTCACGTGATTTCATAAATGCGGTGGAACCACGTTGAAGAGTACTAGTAAACGTTTGAACCTTCATTTCTATGCAAACGCAACACTGATGCTCACAAAAAACCTCGAAATATTTCCAACAAGGTCAAAGTACAATTCATACAACTTAACCCGCTTTCCGATATAACAATATCATGACGAAAATTTAGCGACTGCACCTTGTATGTATACAGTGGGATTATTATCCGGAAAGGATTGAGCTATTGGGTCATCCAAATGTCTTTCCCGAACATATCAAACCCATCTCGCAGAACCTCTGCCCTGTCTTCGACTTGCTCCCGAAAGATTGCCGCTTACACGAGGGTTCGACTGGCCATATGGATGTGGTTTCTACAGGTGCTGCAAGATGACCCAGAAAACTGAAACCACGAAAAGGGGA
This sequence comes from Collybiopsis confluens, assembly GCA_013368555.1. Taxonomy (NCBI): domain Eukaryota; kingdom Fungi; phylum Basidiomycota; class Agaricomycetes; order Agaricales; family Omphalotaceae; genus Collybiopsis; species Collybiopsis confluens. The sequence goes on from JAACJN010000033.1 coordinate 359,740, forward strand.
CCTACATTATCTTTGCTAGAAGACGTGAAGTCGATCTGTGTCCTAGCCTTCGATTGCTGGGACTGTTGTTCTGAACGTGTTTTCTGGTACGCCGCTGGCACTTGAATGAGAACTCGGGAACAAGTTATAAACGATTTTGAGACCTATTCTGTCCGCGTCCCATTCACTGTAACGGACCAAATCTGGATCCCAAACTGACTTTGGAAAATTTGTAGTTCTTTCATCGATATCGACGAATTCCACCAGTTGCGCATACAGGTGTGGGTTTCGAAAAGAACGATTCGACATTAGAGTGTCGTTAAAGTGTTTCGGATTGGGAAGGGATTTGAGCTCATGAAACTGTTTCAACTTGCTCTCGAGCGCGGGGTCGGTGACGCTTTCTTCTGTTGGCACTTCTGGTGGTATTCCCCAATCGTCCAAACCAGGTACTGGGGGCGGACGAAGTAACGTTCGGATGCGTTGAACATCGTCTGGTTCAGGATCTGCCAGGGTTTCCTCAAGGGGAGTAAAAGTTGATGATTCTGAGGTCGAAGTAACAGGCGTCGAGGAAGAACCTGATTGAGTGGCCTCAATATTGACATGACCTTTCGGTCGCTGAGAAGTTTTGGGTTTTTTTATTACAATCTGAGGTTTCCTTGGTATTCTGACTGGAGACAATATTCAGAAATATGTACTATAAGAGATTTACAAAAGGCTCACGTTCTGCAGTGCTGTCTGCTTTGGCCTTTAGCTTCGTACCCTAACCGGAACGGGAAAAACGCCAAGTTGATTGCTATGGATAGAAATACTTACAGTTTTTGAGTCCGCCTCATCTCCAGAGTCACTGTCATCTCCATAAGCCACAAGTCCATTTTGCATGGCTGCGAACGTGAGGAGGAAATTCCAGGAATTTGTTCCGGTCCGGAAGTGTCACAGGATCACGTGAATCATCAACGATTGCACACCAAATCTGTCAATGATGTTTGGAACATTTTTGTGCCATATTTCAGTATGGAGAAGTCAGAGAACATCCACCAGACGTGAGTGGCATAGATAACAGAGATTGTCTATGAGATAAAGGGTTGTGAGCCCCACTCTCCCATCTATTATAAAACCCATACAAGGTCAATTGCCAAATGTTCAGCAAATGAAGACAGAGATTGAGTGCCTCAATCCATTAAATTCTTCCGGCAATGGAATGACTGGCAGTGAATGTATCAATATTGCTAGTGATGTGACGGCTGGGGCCCGGCTCAAAAGCCCCGGCCACGGCTCGAGAAAAATCTGAGCCGGGCCCCCCAGAAGCCCCGGCTTGAGCGAAAATTTTTCATCTTGGAATTTACAGGAGTATATGCACTACTTCGCCTTACATCCTGTTTTGTGAATCTAGAATGCAAAACTGAGGCTAAAATTTGAGAGTAAAATGTATTAGAAATTTTTTGGCACGAGTAAAACTTACTGTATTAAAGTTAGTTATACTCAACTTGGAAATCAATATTTTTTTACAATTATGTTTGAATGTTATACAGTCGAACCTCTTATAAGGCATACCCCTCGGTAGCAACCAAAAAGTATGCCTTATGAGAGAGTATTCATATAGGGAGAGGTTTATTTTCACGGCTTAAAAAGGCATTCAGCCTGAGGGCATAAATATGATGAATTTGAAGCTAAAGACACAATATTAAGCAGCGTAGCAACGGTATTCTACTTTTTAGAGAGATAGTCAGTAATTGATGAGTCTACTAGAAATTTCATCTCCTCCAGACAAGTTGCACGACCAAATGACCCCAGAAGAGGGATTGGGGTCATTGAGTTTAAGCAGCACTTCGGAGACGAGTAAATTTTTTCATTAATTTTTTTATTTTAGTCAAAAAAAAATTGTATGACTTCAAGAAGTGAACAGTACAGTACAAACTTCTCAGCATTGAGTATGCCCTTTGGTAAAATTTTGGCGGGGGGGAACCCTCCAAAATCGTATGACTTATGCCTTATTGGGGGAGTATGCAGTTTTGGTCAAATTACCCGCAAACGGAGTCGGTTCTGGCACTGAAAAGGTATGACTTATAAGAGAGTATGCCTATATGGGGGTACTATGCCTTATAAGAGGTTCGACTGTAGTACCCAAAAAAAAACCCCAGGATTTGAGCGCTTAGCGGGCGCCCCGGCACGGCTCCAAAAATTCTGAGCCGGGCTTTCGGGGCTCGACGGCCTTGGGCACCAGCCGTCACATCACTAAATATTGCACACCCTGCAGAAAACAGTTTGTGAACTTGAAGCTCTGGAAAAGCTGCAAAACGTTCATTTACTCGATATATGTAGGCTGGACTTGAGCTAGACGCAGATTTTTTTTTTTCCGCTGGGATGGGGGCGAGCGTGCCGGTGGGCACTCGAACTTGAATACCACTGTCATCATTGATTTCTGTCGGGGCTGTAAATTTTTGATTATTTTGGTCCTACGCGTACATGTTTCCCGGAAGACTCGGATATCGCCAGTGACGGATATCAAAAATGAAACGGGTTCGCCCTGCAATAATGGCATTGACCAAAAAGGTCGTGCGTAGAGCACGCAATAGTTTCAATCAGACATTGTACATACATCGGATCCGTGTAATTATCTCATAAGTATATCCAAGACGCATCACTCAAAGTATCTACAACTTGCTCTTTGCCTTCTTGAACCTCCGCTCGTACTTCTCCACCAAGACTCGCCGTAGAGTTTTCCCAGTCACAGACTTTGGTATCTAAAGATCCAAGTGGTTTAGTGGATTCGATTGACCTATCATGTAACACCGACAAACCTCCTTGACTACTTCAATCCCACCCCGAGTCCACTTATACTTGCTGAGATTCTCCTGTTGCCACTCGTCTAGAGCTTTTACAACGGCGTCCGCTCCCTTCTTCTTCCCGGCTGCACTCAGCACAATCCATGCTCGAGGAACTTTCTCGTCGGAGGTGCGACCACCAGAGACACCAGCAACAGTGACATCAGATATCAGTTTCTCCGGATGGACGAAGAAGACGTTTTCGATTTCAACAGGCGACACTTGGCTACCCGAAACCTTTAATGTGTCCTAAATTTGAGAAATGATCAACATCAAGTTCGAACCTAAGGCAAATATCAGCAAACCTTGGCTCTGTCCGCGAAGCTGGACAATGCATCAGCACAGTGTTCATTGGGATTTCGCAGTAAAATTCTTACAAGAAGTACCCCTCATTATTCACGCTAAATCTATCGCCAGTCTTGAGCCATCCGTCGACAAAGGTCTCCTTGTTGGCGGTCTCGTTATTCCAATAACCCGGAGAAACATTGGGACTCTTGAGCCAAAGCTCCCCAATTTCGTTAAAATCAGCCTCTGATCCATCCTCTCGGACAATTCGGGCTTCCATTCCAGGCAAGAGAACACCCGCGCTACCAGGTATGAGTCTCCCCCGCCCTTTGAAGGTTCCGTCAAGTACTTGCGTAAGTGCTGCGATGGTCTACAGACAAAGATATTGAGAAGAACCTCAATGATATTTATGATATTCAACTTACGCATTCTGACATTCCATAGCCTGGATGGAATGGAACAGTTATATTAATCAGTGGTCAGGTAGCCAACGATTGACGAACCCTCGGTTACAACGGAATCTTTCGGCGTGAGGGCCTTCATCTTGGCCGAGAGCTGCGGCGGGAGATAAGCAGCCCCACTGCCTACATGTCTTACGGAGCTCAAGTCGATGGAGGATATCCGTGGATGGTTTACCAGCTGGTGGACTACAGACGGAATCAAGGCGAGATTTGTGATATGATATCTGGTTTGGATGATTAAAACCTCAGGTCAGCCAACAATCAACAGAGGTTCCAGCGACATACTTGGGTATCGCTTTCAGTGCGAGATTGACGTCCCACCTCGGCATCAGGATAAACGTGGTTGGAGCCAGTAGTGATCTAAAGCAATATGCATGCAGACCATAACTGTGGTGCATCGGTAGAAACGCGATGCTGACTGGTATGCTCTGGGGAGGCTTGGGAGAGAATTTGGAGCCTCGTCTCGGCGGAACTGGCTAACGGAACTTACCGACATGACTTCAGCTGCCACTTGTCCGACTATGACGCTCTGCTGGAGCGAATATATGAGGTTGCCATGCGTAATCATAACAGCTTATAACAGCTTGGTTCAGTTCGATGTAGCCAGCGCCGATGGGAGCACTAACCTTTAGGTAAACCACTGGTCCCGCTTGAGAACACCAGATAGGCCAGTGTATCTTGTTTAGCGGGTCGAGCGGAGGACGGAGACAGTCCAGCTCTTCGCGCTCTCTCGATCATCCCCGACAAACTTTGGTGTCCTTTAACATGCCCGCCGATGATATAGATGTTAGTGTGAGGCATGCCTATTTCTTTTGCGACAGATAGGGCATGCTGTAAGTGTTTGGGTTGGACGAATAGTCGAGTAATCTTCGATAAGTTGAATGCATGCAAGAGTTCGAATCGGGTAGAATAAGCCGATATAAGAGAGAACGGAGTCGTATTTGCCAATAATGCGTGGATCAGGACCATGTAATCCTGTTATGGTTGGACAAGTGAACGAAATTGCAACGTGAAGATCCAGCCTTACAGAGGAATTTTCGCTCATAATTCCTATCATCTCCTCACTGCCTCGACCCCCAAACTCGACCCCCCCGTTCTTGAGGGGCGAACTCACTGCGGTAAGCGCCTGTTGGATTCGTTCTTCCAATTCCTTGAAGGTCCGCTTTTGGTCAGTCTCTATGTCAATATGTATATGGTATTCTGGCCATTGTGACTGGTCGGGACGCCCAAAGAAGAGATGATGGACATTGACTTCCGGAGCAAGTGGCGGTTCAGGAAAAGGCGACCGAAGATACATGGAATGAAATGAGGGAGGAGCAAGAAAAGTTATCGGGAGCCGTCATGAGAACTATGTATACAGGTCGTATACAGGTACATATCATGGACCGGCCAAAACAGTTCCCGACAGAAATCATAAGAATTCGACGCCTGGTTGCCGGAGGCTAACGTATTGATCCGGGTTTGTCGACACTTCGCCAAGTTCATTCGACAAAAATTTAGTAGTATGTACATACAATCTGTGAGCTCGAAATACAAGAATACTGGTCCGATTGCTAGGCCCACCAAATAGAGAAAGTGAGCGAAGTAAAACAAAAAAAATACACCAAAATAAGGTACAAAGTATCCACACAAACCGTAGGTCAATAAATTAATTTCAACGAGTGTATGTGTTTTTGAGACCCGGGATAAAAAAGCGATCATGCTGTCGTCTAGTCGTCGCTTTCGACAAGGTTGTCCGCTGCATGGCCCTTACTGGGAGCTGGTGGCACAGGAGGTATATCTGATCCAGAAGGAGGAGCGAAAAATCCTTCCGCGGTGATCCCTACGGCTGTCACTCCCGAACCAATACTCTTTCCCAACGTACCCTTTCCGATACTAATGGAGCCTTTCCTGCCAGGTCCAATTGTCCCATGTCCCAACTCCGAACGCTTCTCGATACTGATTGTTGATCGAGCCTTGCCTTTACTATAAGTCGCGTATGACACTGACTGGGAAAGGGAAAACGACGATGGAGGCGTTGCATTAACTGAACGCACAGCGCTTGGGGACCCGTTGGAGTTAGTGCTTCGACGAGGTTTGGAAGTGGGATGGGATCCGGCCAAGTCTGCCCCATTCGCGTTGCCTGAATCATGAGGTTGCCCGTAACTGGGTCCAATTGGCATGACTAACATTGCATCGTCAATATCCTCATCTTCGTCTGGATTTGTCTGAATGCCACTACTCTGTCGTTGATGGAAGTGTGATCTCAATGACAAAGATGGAACGTCGTCCGCCGTTATATAACTGGCACCATTGGAATGCCCGAGACCCTTGAATTCTGCCTTCCTCGACCATGTTTCGTCATCGCTGACTTCCGCAGACCCATCCCGACTTCGCTCTGAAGTGTACTCTTCTGCCGGATCAACCGATTTCACTGCTGCGGCTTCATTTCGATCGATAACTTCGTCAAAGATTTCATAATACCGCTGTATACACAGCTTTATGACAACTCCGAGAGTTGTCTTGTTTTCAGCCAAGACAGCCCTGTTCGGAGAAGAGGGAGTCGGAGAGGACGGCTGCTGTTGAAAGAGAGCGGGGCCGCCTGGCACAGTACACATGAGGACATCACGGGCGGGATTCGAACCAGAGATGAGGTTCGGACACAGCACAACGGAGAGATTGTGTGCATCCATTCGGTTGGAAGCGGACCGAAGAGATACTTCGTGCATAAGGTCTAGAGAATCTAGTCAGCACACGTCAAAATCAAGCACATACGAAGACGTACGTAAAACGTGACTCAGAAGTATGTACGTGCAAGGAGCCAACTCTGGTAACAAATTTTCTCTGACATACGATACACTAGCCATATCTCCAGGGTCGCTCGTTGGCATGGGACACCTCCTGATGACCGGATAGAGCGACTCGGGGAAGATAGGTGAAGGCAGATCTCTCAGATATTTCTTCAAGAGAACCGCTGCCAGATGTGGATCTCCAAATGTCTCCAATGAAACGACGTTTCCTCGATCATACGCCTCCTGTGCCGTACGAAGCATGGCAGAGGAAGGTGACCTCCTGAACAAGCCCTCCTCGTCCACCCCTGTGTCACGGAGGAATTGAATAGCGTCTTTGATAACACGAGGTATACCACCCTTTTCGCCTTCGAATCCCATAATATCTTCGAGGGGGACACCGAATGTACTCGAAGGCGTAGCTATGGGGAGAGTGATCTTCGGCTCGTATCTCAGATTCTCTCTGAAAAATAATAATTTGCCCGAGTCAAAGTGAAAGTAAATGGGAACATACTGATACACGGCTGGGGGAATATTAATCTGGGTCAGAGGCAGATGATAGGCCAGTTCGGATAGTGTGTCGATGTAGATAATTTTGCGAAAGAATTTGGGGCTTGACCAAGTCAATCAGATACTCGAAGCGTTTTCGGAGACGCATACCTGATGATAGCACCAGCAAGCGAAAAAAGCACTGTTATACGTCAACACGAGTATGTGAGATTTTATTGAAAAACGAACTCTTGGTGAAGAACGAGGAGTGCACAACAAACTGCAGCTGGAGTTGACGCAAACACCAAAGTAGTAGAATTATGATAGCGTACCAATCGCTTCAAGTTTTTCCGATATTTGCGACTTAGACTTCTGTAAGCCTTCCAAACCCAGTTCCATCCTGGTGAGTGCTTGCCTCCCGCGGCTAGAAATACGACGGTGTAGTCTGATTCGACTGGACAGCTTGTGAGATTACTTTGACTGATTGGAGGAATTTATATCCTACCGTATAAGTTGAGATATGAGAGTGTTCGTCTGAAGAATGGCTGAATAAGGTGAGTGGGGGAAATTTAGGGCAATAGGACATACGAAAGTAACACATCGTAATTGATTTCCTTGGGGTCTGGAAGGGCGGACGCATTGATGACAACCCTGTATTTCGTTCAATAGGAACTTGCAGATGGTATGCGTCAGAATGACTACGAACATCGGACGCGTTCTGATGACCCATTTAACATGCTTTCCCCCTTTCATTGAGAGTTACTCACTCATAATCCACCCCCGCTTGGAATATTAACTTGCTCATTACTTCTTGAACTAATTCTTGGCTCTGAATTTCTGCATTCGTAATGACGTTTCCTTCAGTGTTTTTTATCCAAGGGGGTGTGAAGCTGATGTTGAAGGCTTTTCTTCTTGGGCTTCTGACGCTGTGACTAGGGGGGGCACGGTCGGAAAGTGAGATGGGATACTGAGGCTGTTGAGTAGATTGTGGTGAGTTCGGCATTGACGGAGAAGTTGAGAGGGCTGCCAGACGCTGTTTGAGGGTGAGGGTTTTAGGAGCCATCATAAGTACTGGTCGTCGCGGACGACGAGAGGGAGGCGTTTACTCACGTGCGGGAAGCGACACAGGCATTAGATTAGATTAGATTAGAGGTGAGGTAAGCGCCCCGTTAACGTGTCTGGACTTCTAGCAATGTAAGAATGGACCGATTTTCAAACCCTCTACTTACGAATGTCTCGTTGTTTGAACTTGTTTCGTTGTTGAAAAACTACAGGGAACGTACATGCCTTTCGCTAGTACATGTGGTGCTCTGGCAATTCCTTTCTCTCCTTTTGCTTCAGCAAATTCGTGCTAGGACTGACTCCGAGGCCAGTTACGAATAAGACGGTAAGTAAGCATTGATGAAATAGTTGTAACTCGTTAATCCATAGTAGTGACAATTATAGAAATCAAGTGATGAAGGATCGAAACTGGTCATCACAGTGCAATTGCCGTTCTCGCTATATTGTAACAAGGCAGCGCTGCTGCCACCGAGCAAGAAATTCCAAAGTTGTTGTCATTACAGCAAGTGGGATGATTGTCCTCTATTTCAATGCATTTGATATAGGGTGACAGCCTGGTTTTATTATTTTCCGCCTACTCCTGTTACATGAACAGTTCCATCGATTCGTGCATCATCCGCGTCTCCGTTGGAAGCAGGAGCACAGGTGGGAAAAGTTTCAATACAACGCCACGCAGATTTATTCTTTCGACCGAGCTGCAGGCTCGACTTGTATACTCAATCAAAAATGAGGATTGAATCGTTTCAAATGCCGCTTTAGTCTTGCTGACTGGGAAGCGCAAGGAGGGGATTCTGCAAAGTTGAGCGCTGCTGCAGACTAGAGACTAACAGCCAGAGGCGTCTAGAAGGGTCACAAGTATTCACGCGAGCCATCAGTTAAGTCCAGATATCAAAAGCAATGGTGTTAAGACTACTTCGCAGTACCAGTCAAGTGGAGAACCAATCACAAATGAGGAGTCCCTCGTTTTCCAGGAGACGACAGCAAGACAGACGTATGAGATGTCATAGCGGATAAACAAATGGCTTTGCAAAAATCCCTCTGCTCGGGAACGACCAATTCCTTCAAGCCACCGACAGGCAAATATAGCGCAAAAATTTGGTTGCTGAAGTTGGTTGTACCGGCGAATTGACTTGGGTGTGAAGAGCCTATTGGACGAAAAGGACAGAAGAAAAATGATATTTCGATAGATGCCACCAATGCTGTATACCAAGTCCTGCACTGCTACATTGTCTATATGATGAGACACGAACCCTCCGGTCAAGAGGTCGGGTAATCGGGTTGAGTTGGTGACTCATGTGACGAGAGACGGCTGAGATGATAGGATGTTGGTAAAACTAGAGATTGAATTCTAGCAACGAGTGCCTTTTGACAGGGACAGCCAGAGATAGCTGGAGTGGGGATCCGCGCACATATGAGCAAGCTGTCAAATCGCCATGGAGGTCTTCGGGAAAACGCGTATGGCCTTCTGTTCCATGGGGTCGCTCGGATTCACTGAACAAATTATAGAACGCCGGCTTCAAACTCAGTATGACTCCACTACGCGCTCAACAGGACTAAAACAGGAATGACATATCTTGATTTCTCTTCAGGTGAATTCAGTGTTACAAGCTTTTATAAGAGGCCAGTAAAAATTGCTCCCAACTCACTCACCACACACCTTTTCACTTTTACAAACGACCCTCTACCCGAAAGTGATTTCATCTCACAGCAGCGTTAGACGTAGACATATCGGCACATTATGGATCCCTCAACAGGACATGGCGATACTTCGCTCCGTTATCGTAACCAACGAGTGGCTGGAGCAAGACGATACACGTTGAGTGACACGGAGTTGGTAAGTAATGAATCAACTTCCGCATCGTGGATTTCTGTCAACAATTCATCATTCATCAGAGCTTGCCTTCGGCCCGTCTTCAGAGACAAGAGATAGTAACCCGGTCATTATCTTCCTCACCGTATGGCGTCTACTTTCCCTCGAGGCAAGTTATCGCGACTGCTGCGCCATTGTACATACCATCCGGAAGATACAGAGGCTCGCCACCACCGCAATCTGCGCCAGCATTGCACTATTCAGTCTCGCCATATGCCCATATTCCTCTACCTTCCCAAAGCAGTGTCGCCAACAGAGTATCTTTACACCCCTTGCTGCGCGTAGCTAGCGAGTCTGTACCACAGAACAATGGTACCACTGAGCTTTACATCGACCTGGCATCACCACCTGAAGCGATCCAGATAACTCTTACCGCAGCTATGGTTGATAGGTTTCAGCCAGCCACGCAGCCGCCTCTTCCGTCAATGAGTATCACACACCCATTATTACCATGGTATATAACTGTGCACCGCACTGTGTCTGCCCACGTAACCGTGCTGGATGTTCTTGATACGATATGCCGAGAACTGAACAAAAGGGTTCCACAGATGAGCGAGGAGCGGGACAGAAGACGGAGGATTGACCTTCTTCAAGGGAGACGGAGATTTCGTGGGCTGAGAGAGGTAAACAGTGGAGAAGATGTCTGGGAGTTGGTTAACTCGTAGCAGTTATTGTGTATCTCATCATTTATGACTAAGCGCACTTCAACTTTTTCCCCCGTTCATCCATCCCCATGGCCCGACGAAAGAGAATACTCGACGACAGCGACGACTCTGACTCTTACAATGGCTCAGAAGCTGAAGGCTTTGAACCAAATGAATCCGCGGATGTCCGAGAAGAACGAGAATTGTTTGAAAACCCTACCAACGAAAAAGGCGGAAAAGAGACGGGAAAGAGGACGCGTTATATGGGATCTTTGCCGAAGACATTGAAGATGAGAGCAAAGGAAAACAAACCAGAAAGAGAAGCGACTGGACAAAGGCGCCAGCTTTCGTCTCAGGAAAAAACAAAGTCGACTCGCAGGCGGAACACGAAATGGACATTGACGTTGACGAGGAGGAAGAGGAAGTGAAAGATGCTGATACCGGCTCAGAAGAAGCAGAAGAAGCCAGCGAAGGCGAAGGTGAGGGCGCAGAGGAATATTCTGAAAACAACTCTGATTCTTCCAGGCGCCCCTCACCTCGGCTTCGTGAGGAAGATGACGACGAAGACGTATCCACGACAAAACCTCAGATTGGAGGCATCGGGTCCTCGAAAAAGACAGGCATCGGTTTCGGGTTCTCAAGCGGGACAGCGATGCCTTCGTTTAACACTTCCACTCCCGCAAACGCTGCTCCTGCTTTCACTTCACTCAAAGGCGGTATTGGTTCTCACTCAGTAACTTCCGACTTTCCTTCATCCTTTGCCTCACGCTCCACCTCCTTTGTTCGAGACTCTCAGCCAAATGTTCATCAAGCAGTGCCCCTCACCCATGCCGAACAAACTCATTTTGCTAAATTGTCTGGCACTTTCGGTTCTCGCATGCTGGCAAAAATGGGCTGGAAAGTCGGTGAAGGATTAGGTGCTACCGGAGCAGGTATCGTTACCCCGATTGAAATCAAGATGCGACCAGAAAAATCTGGGATCGCCTTCAAAGGCTTCAAGGAAAAGACAGAGCAATCCAAAATGGAGGCGAGGCGGCGAGGGGAGGTTATCAGCGACGACGAAGACCCTCGTATCAAGAAACTGTCAAAGAAGGCGCGTGAAGTAAAAGAAAAGAAAGCAGAAGCATGGAAGAAACCGAAAAAGGTCAAAACGAAAATCCAGCACAAGACCTACGAAGAGATACTGGCTGAAGCTAATGATGACCTAAGTCATGCAGGTATTGGAAAAATTATCGACGCAACTGGGGCGGTGGTCAGTTCAGATAGTCCGCATCTCACCGATGCTTTCACTCATTCCATTGCAGCCTCGTGAGGTCAGCTCATTGGCCGACGTTTCGATAAACCAGTGGGCGCCGACTGTCGACGCTACACGAATCCCCGAAGTTCGCTATAACGTTCGCCTAATCGCAGAATCCTGCAAAACTGACCTCGATGGTTTGGCTCGGGAGGGAAAACTCCTTGCAGAACGCAAGAAATTGGTCGTTCAGGAAGATCTACGACTGCGGAAGAGAATAGAGGATGAAGCAGAATGTAAGTTTAACGTCTGGCAATCGAGCTACCAGTGTCGCTAATCTATTTTCAGTGATCGCTCGCCTTCAGAGGGTCCAAATTGTTGCATCCGAGATTGATGCCAAATCCAAAGCAATCGCTTCGGATTATGACGCCTCTTTGGAAGAATTTTCGCCGCTGTTCTATAAACTTTCTCACGATTTCGAGTCTGAGTTTGACCGCTACCGACTTGACGAGGTGGCCGTAGCTGCCATTACTCCTTTGGTTGGTTTTCTTCACTGAACAAGGTCTCCGTTTTTAATGATCTTGTCCCCTAGATCAAACGACTTGTGACCCAATGGCAACCAATGAAAGATCCACAGGCGTTCATTTCGACTTTCCGTAATTGGAGGGGCGCATTGCGGGTCAACGCTGATGATATCTTTGCGCAGACTCAAGTCGATATCCATGGTAGTAGAACTGCGATTAGCCTTGCTCCAAAAATGTCAGTGATTCAATGCTTTATTATCGTTGATGGGCTGATTTTTCCCCTCATTTTTGTGATTAGCTTGAAGCCCATGACACCATTCGAGAGCCTACTTTGGAATGTATGGCTTCCGAAGGTTAGAACCGCGATAAATAACGAGTGGTCTCCACAAACGCCGCAACCCGTCGTCAAACTCTACGAAGCTTGGTCATCCTTTATACCGCCATTCATTCGGGATAACATGCTAGATCAACTCATCCTGCCGAAAGTACAAAAGGCGATTGCAGATTGGAATCCGAAGCTCGATCAAGTTCCACTGAAGGCTATTGTCTTCCCTTGGCTGCCTCACGTTGGTCTCCGGTTAGAGGGATTCGTCGAAGACGCTAGAAGGAAGTTCAAGAGTTTGTTGAGGCATTGGGTCGTCGGAGATAATTTGCCTGCGGGACTGAGAGATTGGAAAGACGTAAGTTTGACCAGATCTGATGGGTTTTCGCGTAATAACCCTTTCCTCAGATTTTTGATGCAGAAGATTGGGATACTATGCTCCTCAAATACATCATACCCAAACTTGGAGCCACACTTCGTGACGATCTTCGAATCAATCCACGCAACCAGAGCATGGAGCCATTCAAGAACGTGCTTCAATGGTCAGAAATTCTTCGTCCCTCCGTTCTCTCCCAGTTGTTTGAGGCAGAGTTCTTCCCGAAGTGGATTGACGTGCTGTATATCTGGCTGATACAGCCCAAGGTCAGCTTTGAGGAGGTGGCGCAATGGTATTCCTTCTGGAAAGGATTTTTCCCCGAGAGTCTGCAGGCTGTATCTGGTATCTCCCGAGGGTTCACCCGCGGCTTGCAGCTCATGAACCAAGCAATAGAACTTGGGCCAGATGCACCCTCCCGACTACCAAAACCAGATCTCAAAGCGGAACAAGGTCTTACCAACTCGCCTTCGTCCCATGGCCGAAGTGGTAAAGGGCTGCCCTCCAGACTGTCAGCTCGTACTCAAGAGATCACATTCCGGTCGATCGTGGAGGAGTTTGCTGCTTCACACAACCTGTTGTTCATGCCTGCTGGACGTGCGCATGAACAGTCCAGAATGCCAATGTTCAGAGTGAGCCCGTCTGCTGATGGGAAGGGCGGTCTGTTAGTCTACATATTAGATGATGCGATTTGGGCGGCGGCAGAAGGAGTCGGAGGGCCATCGGAAGATTATTTAGCAATTTCGCTGGACGACATGGTTTTACGGGCTCGAGGCTAAAACTGGATTTGCTTCTGATGATCTTTTGGTCGGAAGCAATGTTGAACAATACGGATTTCTGCCGGAATCACTGGCAGTGATTCGACGTAAAACTTTGTTGATTAGTACGGAAATCTTTACGAACGTGGGGTTACTTTCGACCGAAACTGGAAGCTGAGGAAGGGGGGGAGGTTGCCCAACTTTATTTAAAACCGACGTCGGCATGTATGGTACCAAGGAACGGTTTTGAAAACAACTTGACGCTGATGTCGAAGTCTAAGTTCTTTTTGCAGGCAGTGCAGCTCAGGTCCTGGATCTGCACAAGGGATGGTGAGCTACTGCGAGAATAATAAGCCTGAGGGTGGGTTCTCCACCTGAGAAAAGGCTTCTAACCTCCCAACTGGTTCTGAGAGGAGCCTGCACGCGTTCCGAAGATCTGAAATGCGTCAAAGTCAAAGTCAAGCACCAGGAGTGTGTCACGAACAGTCCCGAGGCAGTTGACGGGATGCCGAAGCGGCTGATAGAGCGGCGAACAGGCGAAACAGGTGGCCCTGTCAGCAGCACATGAAGTTTGCCCTTGTATTTTTAATGGAATCTCTACCTAGGAACCATTCAAGCCTTTCCGTGAAAGGCTCCCCATTTATACGACAGTGACGCCGACTTGTGAATTCTCATTCCCTTCCATCATGGCTATCTCACGTCTCCTTCTCACCTTTCTCGCCGTTGCTCTATCCAGCTCGCGTCCAGGTCTTTCAATAACAGCTCCCAGCTCATTTCCCCATATCTACCCTGGTGCCCCATCGGGACCCTTCAGCCCCCAGTGGCAGAGATGTGTGTAGAACAAAACAGATCATTGTGCTCAATCTAACCGCCTACGTACTTAGACTTTGAGGTCACCGACCCACTCCCGAATGTGACGTTCCCGATATCTCGCAGTTTTGCTGGAAATTTGCCTGTGGATCGCGCCGGTCATCCGAATGATACCCTTTTCTTCTGGGCATTTGAGCATGAAGAGGGATCATTGACATCCGAATCAAAGACAGAGCCCTGGGGAATCTGGCTTAACGGAGGGTACGCTCTCAAAGTCGATCAGAGATTTTCTGTAAACTCAATACACGTCTAGTCCTGGGTCGTCTTCGATGGCGGGCATGGTAATACTCTTACCCTACTTTCCTCAGTTGTTACGCTAAATACATAATTGTTTTTTCTTTTTCAGTTTTTTGAAGTTCGTATGACATGATCAAATTGATGAACTCCGTATCTTACCTCTCTACCGCGCTTAGAATGGACCCATGCACATTAATGGAGATTATTCCATGGCTTCAAACACGAAATTTTCATGGGATAGTGTGGCAGACTACGTGTGGATAGATCAACCAGTGTTCGTTTGTCTGGCTTTCGATTGATTCTATCACCTCATTTTCTTCTAGTGGGGTTGGCTTCTCAACCGCAGATTCGGAGGGGTATGGTATGAATTCTGAAATTTCCTTCATTTCTGAATGAACGTCGCTGATTCTATACAACCGGTCATTTAGTTTCTAGCGAGGACCAAATGGGGACCGATTTCGTGAGCCGATGTTTGTCTCATTATTTACTAACCATTGATCGAGAAATTTATCATCAGCTGGGATTCTTGAGCAATCTGGTCAAAGTCTTCCCGAGCCTCGCGAAACGCCCTTTGCACCTCACAGGAGAATCATATGCAGGAACATATATTGTGATTCTCGCTTCTCGCTTCATCTCATCGTTTTACTCAATCATTCACTTTCAGCCGTATATCTTGAAGGCTTATTTCGAAAGCCCGAATCCTCCTGTGAATATCGTCAAAATTGCTATTGGTGACGGGACTGTCGGCTCAGGAGCGGTGTTCGAGGAACTACCCGCTGTAAGTGAATGTGTAGCATCTCAAGTCGCGATTGATACTCAATCCCACTAGCTCACCGTAATCAAAACTTACCCCCAGCTTATCGGTTACGACCCGGAAGTTTTCAAGTATTTTGAACAACAGTATGTCCAAAAATCCTTAATCTATCTGTGGCCTTACACCTTTCGCAGGAGTCATCTGTGCGGCTACGACGTAAACCTTACGTACCCGCAAAACGGAATCATACCTACTGTCGAATTCATTGCTCCTGGAGGAGACAATGCCAGCGGTGACTTCTTTACCAACCGATTAAAATTTGCCAAAAATCGCACATTCCGCTCTCGATTACTTGCTCGCCTTCAGGAACGTTCAGAAACTGAAGATATTCACCCACAAGCAAAGTCTCTTCAATTCCGTAAACGAGAGGAAAGGCGACAAACTTGGGTGGACAATAAGCGAGGTCTGATGAACCGAGGTGGTCTCGTTCCCGCAATTGACCCACAAGTGAGTGAAATTTCTCCGATTTGTGAGGTTAGAACTTGAAATATTTCGCAGTATGGATGTGATCTCCTCAGCGAGTTTATTGACCATGCCATCAACTTTACTTTCCCGTGGAGTATGTTTAGTTTCCCTCGCCCTTACGTCATTTGTTAACACTCCATGACAACTTAGCACTCGGTGGCTACGACGTGAGTATTCTGACAATCTTAACAATTTCGCTTCTCACGATAGCTTACTCGGCAGGTGTACGATGTCCCAGACGCCTTGAATCCTGAAGTTCCTATCGATGCTTCTGTATTTATGAATGGTTAGTGCGGCACTCCGACAAAAAAAAAAAACTAAATCTTACTACGTCTACTCTAGACAATCGCACGAGAACTGCCCTCCACGCGCCTACCAGCAAGGATTGGGTATTGGATTTCGATTTCCCATTCGGTATCTTAAGTCAGTGTAGCAGCTGGGGCCTCTTTTGAAATATCATCTAACCAGTATTCTCTTTTTTTAGCGGCAGACCCTAGTAAGCTTCTCTGATTTATGGCCGAACTGTGATCTAACGCGTTGCGGAACAACTCTAGGCCCTGAGTACGTATTCACCTTGCACTCATGGATGCTGGGTATCTAATGACCTCTTGTCTTCAGACCTATGGTGTTCTTGACTGAGCTTGCGACAAATGCTACTAAGAAGAACGTCGGCATTGTTCTCTTTTCTGGTAATGATGATTCATTGGTCGCGCATCGGGGTACCGAAGGTCAGAATCATTGCCGTGCCGGGGAAAACGACTAAAAAGAGTGTTTTCACGGTAACAGTGGTCATTCAAAATACAACCTTCGGCGGCATCCAAGGCTTCACTCGCCGGCCCGCTACACCGTGGACTGGTAGCAACGGCGAATTCGCTGGTATTGTGCACCAAGAAAGAGGATGGACCTACGTTCTATTCAAGGGTGCAGGACATTTAGTGGGGAACACAGCTCCCGCCAACGTAAGTCAATTTCCCATTTCTTATTATCTGGAGCCTACGTAATTTCTTTCAGGCCAAGGTGTTCATCGAGGAATTCGTATTTGGAAATAACCTACCGGCCTTGTCAAAGAGGGCGGCGTAGTAGGTGGAGAAGACCCAGCGCTCGCAGAAGATGTACTCCCCGGTTCTGATCCCATTTTCTACGGATCCCTGTCCACAGAATCAAGCACATATGGCCTGCTGCTACGAGAGCTGCTTGGTCATCTTTCATCCGAACGGCGACTGCGAGTACGACTGCAACAGCTACGAGAGCTCCACATTACGGTGCCGTACGTGACTCTCTCTAAACGATACTAATGATGCACTGACATGCATTTTCCGGATGTAAAGTAATTTCCTTCGAGTATTCCGGTATAACGATAGATTGTCGGTTACGTATGGTTGATAGTAAAATGCCAGACCGTATTATGCTCATTAACTTATTGGATGAGGCAAAGAGCTATAAATGTTGAAACGTTAGCGGTGAAATAGAGAAAGACACACAGCACTCCTTCCAATGAGAAGAGAAAAATAGGCGTGGGATTATTTGACCAAAGATGGAATCGTACGCGTCATTTCATGCTACGCGTCTCTTTCTCTCATACCTGTAATCATCATAACATGGACGCGAGCTCAACATCATCTGGAACGATGGACACACGGAGAAGAGAGGCTCTCAA